>JAQPPZ010000440.1:6000000-6600000 GCA_028583015.1 Wollemia nobilis | reverse complement strand
TCGATGTTAGGCTCACTCAAGTTATATCATACAAATTTATTGAACATTGGATTTTAAATGTAAATTATAAATATGTTGGATAGTTTGAGAAAGTTGAATACCCCTAAAGGGAAATTAAACTCAAAAGTGGGAGAATATCTACTTCACAAGTAAAACGAAGGTTTTGAAAAAGGCTTGTAATGGTATTATTTTTCAATGATTTTACACAAGTTTTTATAAGGGGTCCTGGTCCCCTCATACTAAGTGGGGTTTGAACCTTGGACCTCTCAAAGAGAGGCCAAATCCCTTACCACTGTAGTAAGCTTACAACTATCTTTAATGAGTTTACAAAAAAAAATTATGAGGGGTCTCGGTCCCCTCATATTGAGTGGGGTTTGAACCTTGGACCTCTCGAAGTCTTGTAATGATATTATTGCCTACTTTAATAAAAATGTATTATCTTAAATAAAGGATAAAACAAATTATATATTTATATGTTGAGCACTATTAGATATAAAATGTTAATTTGGAGTTTGTTAAAATTTGCTTTACACTTCAAAATGTTGTATTTGCCATTTGGGCTAAATTTCATAAACTAAAATTGTACTCTTTGCAATGATTATCTAATACAAAATTGACTCTCCAATTGTTGCTTAGATTTTTTTTTTCATTTATTGAAATAATTTTTTTGTTTTTTTTGGTCAAGTTTTTTTCGTGTTTTCCTAAGTTGCCAAGTAACTCTCAAAAAGTAGGCTTTCAATTTTTTCCTGAGTTGCAAGTTTTAAAACAAAAAAAAATACAACTTGGCTATTATGCATGTATCACTTGACAATATTCTAACTTGGGTCTTCTCCTTGAAAGTTAAGGAATCTAACTAGTTGGGCTAATGCCATTTGATTCTATATACCTTTTTAATAAATATGTAAATTTAATGTAATTTTAATGTAATATCAAGATTCTTTATTTTTATTGGAACCAACAATTATATTTAATAAAAAAGGTTACAATAAAAAGGGAGCTTGAAAAATCACAGTTTAGGGCAGAAGGCCACCCAAACGATCAATACTGTAAAGATGAGGCCTGAGGCCAAAAACAAAACCAACCCTTAAAAGGGTGAATAAACAACATAACTAGGCAAAGAGTCGATCCCTGTTGTGGGCACTGACAAAATAACCTGAGGTTTGAAAACGTCACCCCTTCAACCTGCTATATCAAAATAGAGGGACCTTGAGGTAGAGGGAGGTTAGGTGAAACCCTACTAATAGTACACGGAGCCTCGTGTCAGTGCTTGATAAGATTTATCAAATGTGCCAACTCATGAGTCAACTTGGAAGCCTACGAATGGATCTGAATAGTAATAGCAGAAAACATCACAATATTTTCATGCATAAAAAACTAACTAGAAATTGAATCTCCAAAATAGACAACAACATTCCTAGCTTTCCAAAGTTGAAACAAAATAATAGCACAAAAGAAATTTCATAGAGCAACAATATAAGTAGGCCAACAACTATTATCTCCAAAAAAGATCATCTACCATCTGAAAAATTCAGGATGAAAGAGCTTGAACAATGAGTGAATCCAAGACCAGGTAAACTAAGCACAAGGGTAGAACCAGAAAAGATGTTTAAAGTCTCAAAATGACCACAAGTCAAACACTTAGGATTAGGAAGACCAACCCTACTAAGTCTCTCTCCCATAGGAAGCCCTTGATAAATAAGAGACCAGAGAAAAAAGGTAATCTTAGGTTCAAGGTTAAACTGTTAAATACGATTTAGATGAGCAATCCAAGTATAGGAGGTAGAGTGAGTTTGCCATCTCTCATTAAGTTTGTCAACACCAGGGGAAACAATACTAAGAAGATGATAAATAAAGGAATAAGAGTAGTTCTTGAAAGGAGTATCTACATTCCAATACCAATCCCTCCACCAGGCACTCGGGGATTGAAGTTCGAGCTTATGAAGCATGACATTAGGCATAAGCTCTTGAATCTTAAGAATAGAAGTAAGATCTAAATTATGAAGATAAATTTTTTATTTGAGATTATGCCAAGGAATTCAGTCTCTAGAGTGCACTAAATATTTAATAAAGCAGATACCCTTATGAAACAACCTCAAAGCTTTAATCCTTGGCATATCAGCAAGAAGAACTGAAGAGTTAGACAGAATAGGAGACCACCAAATATTTTGAGAATTAAATGAAATACCATTATGAAAACCATCACCAATCCAATGAAGATGAGGTTTCACCACCTCAAAAGCCCACCAAATACTTTTAACAACAAAGGAACCTTTAATATTAACTGGAGCAGAAGTAATGATAAGAGTAATAAAGCCAATATTAGCCCAAGCTTTGCACCTATAAGGTAGCCTTGAAGAAATACGATGTTGAATCAAAACCTTCCAGGCTTCAGGGCCTTCAATAGCTTTAACCACCCACTTAGCACATAAATAAATGCTTTACCTGTAAATTGAAGAACACAAGCTTATATTGAGAGGGGGGGTGAACAGTATAAGACCGCTTTCTACTTTTTCTTTCGATTCAACTTGCAGATCAATATTATGCAGTGAATATATAATAGTATCAAAACAGAAATCAAAGCAATGCACAGAATATCATCCACAATAGAGACACAACAATTTACGTGGTTCACCCAACGCGGGCTACTCCACGGATAAAATTTTTACTAAATTTTATCACCTCAAATTCTGGGAAACATGTCCCGATTACAAAGTTTATGGGCACCAACCCAAAGGAGATACCTTCCCCTAGCTCTGCTTAATCTGGTGATCCTCTAGAGAACCTCTGCCTCTATAGCCCTTAGCAAGTGGAACTCTATCCACAGAAGACACCTGTCTTCCCTGCTCTGGTTGGAGACCTCTGTCCTCAACTCTATCACCGCACAGTCGATCCTCTTATCTGCACCAAAACACAGTCCTTCGGTCTGGCACTATTGTCCTCGAACTTGCACCTCTGCATAATTACAGCACTTGATCAAATATCCACTTATGCACCTCTATGCAAACACAGCAACAATGTCTTCGCACACTCTGCTCTTCGACGATCGAACTTCTCCCTGCACTCTGCTTCTGTGAAAGTCGCACTTCGAACGCACACTTCGATCGATGCCAAACACTTCAAGCAGCCCTCCTTTTATACTCATAATCTCAAGATTAGAACCTTGATCTTAGTCGGTTGCACATCCCTAAAACAACGTCGATGCAAAACCCTACGCTACGTCGGCCCAGATTTAACTCTGTCGGCTCCACTGCCTCCCTATAGCTTCTGGCGCGAAACTTCAACATGTCACGATATCGCGACATTTTTACAGCCGTACACCTTCTATAGCCTGCTATCGTGAAATCGCGACACCTTGGCCTTTGTCGACTTCCTTTGTGCTTCTGTCGCGAAATCGCGACACCTTTGCCTCTTGCTGACGTCATCTCACTTCTGTCGTGAAATCGTGACACTTTAGTCTTCATGGCCTTCCTCTCAGCTTTTGTCGTGAAATCGTGACACTTATGATTTTTGTTGACGTCATCTTCACTCTGTCACGAAATCGTGACGCTTTAGTCTACAATGCCTTCTTCTCTACTTTTGTCGTGAAATCGTGACACATCTGCTTCTACTGACGTCATCTACAACTCCGTCGCGAAATCGCGATGCTTTCGCCTTCGAGCTCTTCCTTCTTCAATTCGTCACGAAATCGTGACGCTTCTTCTGTTTAAGACTTGCTAACTATTTCTGTCATGAAATCGTGACACTTTCTCCAACTGCAAGCTGCCAACTCAACCTGTCGCGAAATCGTGACACTTTCTGCATCCGTACAACTTCTTTGTAGCCTATCGTGAAATCATGACGTTTTCAGCTTTCGAAAGCTTTCCCTGCAACCTGTCGTGAAATCGCGATGCTTCTGGCTTTCGTACGCTTTCTCCACTGCTTGTCGTGAAATCATGACGCTGCTACTCTTCTTTTAGACTCTTTCCTTTGCTGCATGTCACGAAATCGTGACAGTCCTCAACTCGACCTCTGCAGCATGTCGCAAAAATGCGACAGCCCTTACTTGGAACTTTGCATCATGTCACGAAATCATGACAGTTCCTGAATCACTTTCTCTCTCTTCAATCTTGTCGCGAAATCGTGACAGTGCACACTACGGACTTTCTCTTCTGCAAAATGTCGTGAAATCGTGACACTTTCTTGTCCGTACAGCCTCCTTTGTAGAATGTCACGAAATCGTGACATTTTTCCTTCTCTGCCTTCCTGCACTTTTCGAGTCACGAAAATGCGACATGTCACGAAATCGTGACAGTTTTGCCTGCTTCGTCTCTGCCTTCCCGCATGTCACGAAATCATGACACATTTGCCCAAACTTTCTCTCTCCTCAAACATGTCACGAAATCATGACAGTTTTGCCAAAGCTTTCTCTCTCCTCAAATATGTCACGAAATCGTGATAGTTTTGCCAGTGCTTTCTCTCTCCTCAAACATGTTGCGAAATCGCGACAGTTTTTCCATCTGCCTGCATACTTTTTCTTACTTGTCTTTTTCTTGATCTTTTGCAACTGGGCTACCCCGATCTTCTTGGAAACTCACTATCCATGCCGAAACCTTCATCAAGACACATTCTTTGACATCAAACCAAATTGCTTCAAGACCTTCTTGACATCAATGACAACATCTACACTTAGAGCAAAGGCAATGTACCCAAGGTACCCAAAATTGCCAACAATCTCCCCCTTTGTCATTGATGGCAAACCTTAACTGAAAACACAAGTCAAGAGCCAAAACTGAAAACAACTGATCCAACAACTGAGAATCTACCTTTGAAGTTTTTGCTCCCCCTGACTTGAAGCTCTCTTCTTCACTATGAAGCTCTCCCCCTTACTCATATCTCTCCCCCTTTGTCATCAATGGCAAAGGGTCACCTTTGGGGCTTGGGACTAAGAATGAGCCTCTTAGCTTAGTCCCTCCCCCACCTCCTGATGAGGTGATTTAAAACAAGGGTGGGAGTGAAACTCCCATTAGGCACTCATCATCATCAGTGTCTACAATTTCTTTGTCGGGCCTTCTCTTGAACTCTTTGTCAGTGTTTCTGTTCTTGTCACTTTTCTTGTTCTTGTTCTCATCTCTTTTCTTGTCCATACCTTGATCCTTGGACCTGTTTATACCACTGTTCTTGTTCTTGTACCTTGGAAGATCAGCTCTGCACTGTCTGGCTGTGTGACCTGCATTGTTGCACTTATAGCAAGTAACAATATTATTTCTTTCGGGCATAGCTGTTCTTTGAATTCGCCTATTCTGACTAACCCAGTTCTTGTTATTTGTCTTGCAAAAAATTGCCTTGTGCCCGAACTGATTACAAGAGTAGCAATACCCTTGAAATAAATTACGGCCCTTGAAATTGTCATTTATCTTCCTTACTTGAGTCATGCACTGCGAAGCCATGTGGCCAAACCCGTGACACGCAAAACATCTACCGTGAAATATTCTTCTGTTTGACCTCTTGGGTCCCGAAAACTTCTTTTTCGCATTCAGAATTCTGTTTTCTATTTTTGCGCATTTATCACTCACGGACTCTTTCTCTGAAATACTCTCTTCATCAGAACTCTCTTCTTTCTGAAATCTCTTACTTGATTCCCCAACCTGGTTTTTGTGTGGTTTAACAAAACCAAGACCTGTTTTATCTGATGGATTTCTTTGACTTTGGATGAGAGACTTAACCCTTTTGGAGCTATCTTGAAACCTGTACAGCTTATCCTTGTATTCTTTATTTTCCTCTTTCATGGCAGCCATTTTTTGTTCTAAATCACTATACTCAAGCATCTTAGATTCTAACTCATTCTTGAGTTCTTGTGTCTTAGCCATAGAGATGTCAAGACTTTCTATGAGTTCATCTTTCTCCATACAACATTCATCTAATTTATCCTTGAGTCTAGCATTCTTCTTCCTTTCCTTTTTCAAAACACTAAGAGCATTAGTAAGTTCACATTCAAGATCCTCTATTTTATTGCATTTTGAATCATCAAGGCCTTTTTCAGATTTCTTATCACTAGAGGTGCTACCCTTTTCAAAAACCATACAAGCATCTTCCTTATCATTTTTTGAAGCATCCTCATACATACTAGCAACCAATTCATTATTTGTGCAATCATCCTCAAGGTGCCCAAAATTTCCACATCTAAAACATTTCATGACAATGAATTTATGTTTCGGTTCTTCCTCTTTTCTGAAATGAACAACATCTCATTTTCATCATCACTAGAAGAACTTTCACTATCACTGCTAGAACACTTACTTGCTTTGTCTAGGTAGAAGCTCTTCTTATTCTTGTGTGAATGCCTCTTTCCTTGATTGTTGTGCTCATCTTTGTTCTTTCTGTAATACCTGTGCTTTTCAGAATCCTTGCTCTTAACATCCTGTATATCTTCATCACTTTCATTCTTGGAAAGAGTACAGTCAGTAGCATAATGACCAAACTTTCCATAGTTGAAACATCTTATGTTTTTCTTGCTTTTGTGTTTTCTAGAGAACTTGCCTTTCTTGCTTGTAATATGCCTCTTCATCACTAGAAGACTCATCACTCTCTTGAATCTGTTTGCCCTTTGATTTCTTGGTAGCTTTGAAAGCTGCCTCTTTCTTGACATCAACTTTCACTTGAGTTCTCAGCTCAAATGCTGCAAGAATACTATGGAGCTCATCCTTTTTCAATTTATCTAAATCTTTAGCTTCCTCAATAGCAAAAATCTTTTCACTAAATCTATTAGGAAGAGATCTTAAAATCTTATCACACACATCATTTTCAGCAACCTCAAGACCTAGATCTTTCATGGAGTTAACAACCTCATCCATACGAAGCATGTAGTCACTAATATTTTCATCATCATTCATTTTGAGTTGTTCAAACATACCTTTAAAATGTCTCAATTTGGCCTTTCGAACATTTGCATCACCTGTATGAACCACCTGCAATTGTTTCCACATTTCACTAGTTGTCTTGCAGTGAATAACTTTGGTGAGATCTACTTTCTGTAAGCCTCTCAGGATTGCATTCATGGCTTTTGAATTGCTGTGAAGCATGAGCCTGTCTTCTTTGGTATAAGGACCATGTTCAGGAATAGTGTATTCGTCTTCAATCACTTCCCATACCTCATTACCAAGTGCCATTAGATAAACTCTCATTCTTGCACTCCACAGACCGAAATCTGATCCATCAAGAATAGGTGTTGCATTGCCACCTGAAAAATCCATTGTGTTCTTAACCAGTTCTTCCTTTCGACTGTTAAACCTTTTCGAAGGAACCCGCTCTGATACCAATTGAAGAACACAAGCTTATACTAAGAGGGGGGTGAACAGTATAAGACCGCTTTCTACTTTTTCTTTCGATTCAACTTGCAGTTCAATATTATGCGGTGAATATATAACAGTATCAAAACAGAAATCAAAGCAATGCACAGAATATCATCCACAATAGAGACACAACAATTTACGTGGTTCACCCAACGCGGGCTACTCCACGGATAAAATTTTTACTAAATTTTATCACCTCAAATTCTGGGAAACATGTCCCGATTACAAAGTTTATGGGCACCAACCCAAAGGAGATACCTTCCCCTAGCTCTGCTTAATCTGGTGATCCTCTAGAGAACCTCTGCCTCTGCAGCCCTTAGCAAGTGGAACTCTATCCACAGAAGACACCTGTCTTCCCTGCTCTGGCTGGAGACCTCTGTCCTCAACTCTATCATCGCACAGTCGGTCCTCTTATCTGCACCAAAACATAGTCCTTCGGTCTGGCACTATTGTCCTCGAACTTGCACCTCTGTGCAATTACAACACTCGATCAAATATCCACTTATGCACCTCTGTGCAAACACAGCAGCAATGTCTTCGCACACTCTGCTCTTCGACGATCGAACTTCTCCCTGCACTCTGCTTCTGCGAAAGTCGCACTTCGAATGCACACTTGATCGATACCAAACACTTCAAGCAACCCTCCTTTTATACTCACAATCTCAAGATTAGAACCTTGATCTTAGTCGGCTGCACATCCCTAAAACAACGTCGACACAAAACCCTACGTTGCGTCGGCCCAGATTTAACTCTGTCGGCTCCACTGCCTCCCTGTAGCTTCGGCGTGAAACTTCAACATGTCGCGATATCGTGACATTTTTATAGTCGTACACCTTCTATAGCCTACTGTCATGAAATCGCGACACCTTGGCCTTTGTCGACTTCCTTTGTGCTTCTGTCACGAAATCGTGACACCTTTGCCTCTTGCTGACGTCATCACACTTATGTCGCGACACTTTAGTCTTCATGGCCTTCCTCTCAGCTTTTGTCATGAAATTGTGACACTTATGAATTTTGCTGACATCATCTGCACTCTGTCGCGAAATCGCGACACTTTAGTCTACATGGCCTTCCTCTCAACTTTTGTCATGAAATCGTGACACATCTGCTTCTGCTGACGTCATCTGCAACTCCATCGTGAAATCGCGATGCTTTCGCCTTCGAGCTCTTCCTTCTTCAATTCGTCATGAAATCACGACGCTTCTTCTGCTTAAGACTTGCTAACTGTTTCTGTCATGAAATCGTGACACTTTCTCCAACTGCAAGCTGCCAACTCAACCTGTCGTGAAATCGTGACACTTTCTGCATCCGTACAACTTCTTTGTAGCCTGTCGCAAAATCATGATGTTTTCAGCTTTCGAAAGCTTTCCCTGCAACCTATCGCGAAATCATGACGCTTTTGGCTTTCGTACGCTTTCTCCACTGCCTGTCGCAAAATCGTGACACTTCTGGCTTTCGTACGCTTTCTCCACTACCTGTCGCGAAATCGCGACGCTGCTCCTTTCAGACTCTTTCCTTTGCTGCATGTCATGAAATCATGACAGTCCTCAACTCGACCTCTACAGCATGTCGCGAAAATGCGACAGCCCTTACTTGGAACTTTGCATCATGTCGCAAAATCATGACAGTTTTGCCTGCTTCGTCTCTACCTTCCCGCATGTCGCAAAATCGTGACACATTTGCCCAAAATTTCTCTCTCCTCAAACATGTCACGAAATCGCGACAGTTTTGCCAACGCTTTCTCTCCTCAAACATGTCACGAAATCGCGACAGTTTTGCCAACGCTTTCTCTCTCCTCAAACATGTCGCGAAATCATGACAGTTTTTCCAGCCGCCTGCATACTTTTTCTTACTTGTCTTTTTCTTGATCTTTTGCAATCGGGCTACCCCGATCTTCTTGGAAACTCACTGTCCATGCTTGAAACCTTCATCAAGACACATTCTTTGACATCAAACCAAATTGCTTCAAGACCTTCTTGACATCAATGACAACATCTACACTTAGAGCAAAGGCAATGTACCCAATGTACCCAAAATTGCCAACATAAATTTCAATTATGCCCATCCTGATCTTATCGGTAGGCGTGCAATAGATATCCCAAGCAACTCGATGAAAACCACACGAATTCTTCTCCTTGGACCAAAAAAATCCTTAAGAAGTCTGGCCAACTTATTATAAGAATTCTTATAAGGGGCCCAACAGGAGGAGTAATAAACATGGCTAGCAGCAATAATCTTTGTACAAACCTAAAACTTGTTGGCAAGAGAAAGGGGATGTGAGGCCCAACAAGAAATCTTCTTTTCAATTTTGTCAATGACATACTGCCAAAGTTTAGAGGATGAGCTGTCAAAATCAAATGGGATCCCTATGAACTTAAAACACTCACCCCTTTGAAGCTAATACCAAGAAAAATATCTAAGTCAAGCAGGCATAGAAGAAGAAGCAAGACAAAAATAAAGAGACAGACCATTGGATGTTGGAACCCGAGGCCTTACAAAAAATATCCAAACAAACCAAAGTAGTTGAAACTGAAACCTCATCCTCATTGATAGTGATAAAAGAATCATCTACAAAGTGCTCATTAATAAGTTGGGTGGACATGTCATGCAAAATAATACCTTTGATAAACCCCTTAGATGCTTGATTGGCAAGAAGATAACCAAAAGCTTCAACATAAAGGATGTAAAGCGAGGGGGCCAAAGGATAGCCCTGGCGAATAGAACAAAACAAACCAAAATCCTCTGACCTATGTCCATTAATAGTAAGATAATTTGAAGCATCAACAAATAATATATTGATAACCCTAATAAAAAAGGGGCCAAAACCAAGAGCTTGAAGCATGGTGAGAATGAAAGGCCACTCAATATGATCATAAGCTTTCTCAAAGTCCAATTTAAGGAAAAGGGACTTTTGTCCAGAGAGACGAGCCCATTCTAAACCTTCCCAAACAATAATAAGATTATCCAAGATGTAATACCCTTTAATGAAACTTGTTTGCTCTGATCTGATAATCATAGGCATAACGTTACGAATACAGAGAGCTAAATCTTTAGCCAAAGTCTTATAAGAGATATTACGCAGAGTAATAAGTCTCCAATTGGTTATAATCTTAGGATTTCTCGCTTTAGAAATAAGTTTAATGTTTCCACGATTGATGATATTGCCCAAACAATTATTGGCTAACACTTCATTGTAGATATTGAGTAGATCAAGTCTAGTAAACTTCCAAGTGGCTTATAAAATTCATAGGGAAAGCCATCAAGACCAGGGGACTTGTCATACGACATAATCACAAGAGCATTATGAAGCTCACAAAGTGAAAGATGAGCCTCACAAAGAAGTTTGTCATAAGTAGACAACTTAGCAAGAACAACATTAAGATACTATTGGAGTGCCATCTGATGTTCTATAGAATCCTATTATTCTTGAAATACAAGCTTATAATGATCTAAAAAGATTAATGTAATATTAGGAAGAGAAGTTAGCCTATCATGAGAGACTTGAATAGCCTTGATCTGGATCTTAGCCTACATGGAATGAAGATATTTAAAAAAGGCTTTGGATAGGTGATCACCAACCTTTAGCTAGTGCATACGATCCCAAATATGAGCCCCCTTGGCTTCATGTCGTTCATGGACTATAAGTTGGTGGTGAATGCCAACAACCTTGGTTTGTAATTGTCGATCATACAAATCATTTTCCAACAACAGTAAATTTCGTTGATACTCCTTTGTAACAACCAAATGAGCATGCTTTCTGACATGTGCCACTTGTTTGCCAAAATACCGCATGAAAGAGATAGTATGAACAATTGCCTCATTCCACCAAGAAACCCAAATGATAGAGTGAGGAGTTCAAGGTAATAAATTCTAGATTATCTCAATCGTAGCAATCGTGTCAGGGTGTTGCAATAAAGAAGTATTTAAATAAAATTAATTACATGAAAAATTAAATTGGTGATCACTCCATTCAATCTGAAATGAAATCAAGAAATGATCTAATAATAAAAATTGATCCTAGATCATCACAATCTTATTATTGATGGAGGAGAATAAAAAAATTTGCTCTAACATCATAACTCGATCAAGGCGCTTGTAGACTTTGTCATTATTCGCATGAAAATTGTACCATGTGAACCAAGGTGGAGACGTGCAATTATGCTGGTAAAAAATGGGATAAAAAACAACCCATTTACATTTTAAAAAAATAGACCTCATGCTCTCCAACACACTAGTGCATCGAGAGGCAACCAACTTTATCTTTAGCATGCTCAACCATATTAAAATCGCCACAAAAAAAACTAATAAGCCATCGGTAAGTGATCAAACAAGTACCACCAAAGGGTAGAGCGACTAGGCCCATCATTAGGTGCATAAATGTTGGCAATGCCCAAGGTGTTCCCATTAATATTTAGCAAAATCCAGACCACATGATGAGAAGGATCCTTGCCAGACCCAAGTAAACAATCCTAAAATTTAGAGGAGATAGAAATAGAAGCACCACCCCGTCCATCTTCATGGTGAGTAATGAAATGCATAAAAGAACCTGTAATACAGTCAAGAGAAACATCTAATAAAAAATAAGAGATCATAACTTCTTGTAAACAAATATCATAAAAATGACCAATATTTTGTAGAGTGGATCGAACAAATTTTTTTCTTAAGGACTTTGTAAGTCCCCAAATATTCCATGAAAGGAAATTCATGGAGGAGGAATATCCATGGAGTCGTCTCCCATAGGGCTACCCCCACTGTCAACCAACATCGAAGAATTATTAAATGCAAAGGTTTGAGAAGGTTGAACTAATTCACCAACAATCAAGGGACTGCCCACACTATCGACCAACACTGAAAACCTATTAAATAAAGAGATCTAAGAATGTTGAAATAAGTCACCAACAATCAAAGGATGATGCTTAGTCTCTTGGCTTCCCTTTAACGATGGCGAGCCATCCTAAGATGGACTACGCGAACACCTAAAGGGTGGAGCTATCGGTAGTGAATTCCCTTTTGTTGAGGCTGATTTATGCTTAGGAGGTTTCTCAACAAGTGAAGACTAAGGAGCCAAAACAGGATGAACAGGAACAACAGGAGGTTGAGATGGCGGCTTCACAACCTTATCTTTGTTAGAAAGCATCGACTTAGGGTTGGTCACCCCCTTCTTATTAGAAACTGTGATCCAATCACCCTCAACAAAGGGTTTGGAAGGTGTAGGTGTGGTATGAGGAGCAGGAGCAACCATCGAAGGTTTTCGAGAAACCAGTAGATAATTCTTGATATGATGCGTAGCAGATTGGCATCAAAAACAAGCATTAGGTAAATTAAAGTAAATAACTTTTTGTATAAAATGTTATGTACCAACTTGAATGTCCACAAATTCTCTAAGATCTTGTGTGAGGTTAAACTCAATATAGACTCTTTTATTAGGTCATGTTGAGAAGAACCACTCTTCTTCCCAATAGATCACTCGACCAATGGGTTTAACAATATCATCAATAAATGCTCATAAGGGTAACAAAAGACCAGGGAGTTCAAGCCAAACTAACACTTTCAAGGCAACTTACTCTGAAACCCAAAAAGAAGTCCAAGGAGAAAGGACCATCAAAGTATTACGGAGAAACCAACAATTGTACTTAGCAACCATGATTTGTAATTGTGGGGGTTATTTAAGGAAAGCAAAAAAAATCCTTAGTAAGATTGCGGATACCCACAACCACAATGCCATAAGATTCCTAGTAAAGTTTCAATCAATTTTGAAAATATTCTTGTGACGGGATCCAACCAACAAAATAAACTATAAGACAATTATTCTCATACCATTGTACAATTAGAGAAACAACATCAAGAGAGCACAACATATAGAGAAGAATCATTACCTCATCCACCGCTTTTAAAACAAACTTTCGAGTTTAATTTGGTGCCATGAGTTCCACTATTTGTAACAACCATCACATTTGCGGATGGTGAAGCCATAAAAAAAGAGAGCAAGCACCTAATTGACAGGAATATTAGTATCCAAAACCAAAGCAATCAAATTTATAAATCACGATAGATCCAAACCCTAGCAGAGCCATGATTATTTATTTCAATATAATTAATATATATTGCTTGATATTAAGGGGTTGTACTCGAGTCCCCCACCCTTGATAAATTACATCTATTTTCTTTAGAGCTTGAGAGTTTACAAATAGATACCCTTCTCATCTCAATTGAGATGTTATAGCTAAAAACCTACATTATTTTACATAAAATGTTTGAATTCTTGATTTTCATTTTTTAGATCTTTTAAAATCTTTGTATTAATACAATTACTCTAGAATTTAACATCTTTTTTGACATTTTCCTATAGCAACCTTCACAATGCCAAAACTTCACCTCTACTATCTATGCCTTACATCTTAGTAGAGTAATATTTCCAAAACATCGCACTATCATAGTCCGCTTTACCAAATTTGGATTGCTAGTTTTCTTCCTGAAACACAAGTGCAACCACAAAATTATAATAAATAGTCTAAATGAAAACACATTATTGTTACAAAATAAAATAGATATTACCAATGGAAAATATTAAAGTAAATCTTAATAATTAATTGATTTAGGTAATCAACATTTTTTGTCAGCTTCAACTAAACTTTCTACTTCCTCTAACCATGGAAAGGAGAATTTAACTTCACGATCCTCAATCAAAACCCCTCTATTGGCTAGCTTATTAACACATTTGTTTTCTTCCCTTAATATATGTGTAAACCTGATTTCTTCAAACTCTCTAGCAACATCTTGAATTTCCACAATTATATATTGTATGTTCAATGGAGCCTTTGCTTTCTTCAAAATTGCATTTATTACTATGAGAGAATCACCTTCCATCCATACTCTATTCCATTTTATTTGTTTACATATTTTTAACCCTTCTAAAGCTGCCCAAGCTTCAACTTCATTGTTTGTTTTTTTTTTTATTTGTGGAAAACATCCCAAAAGGGATGCCACTTTCGGGTAAGACCCAAGGAGGTAGGGGTATCCATTCCGCCAAAAACACCCAGGACTCGGACCTGGCCTACCACCTTTGACATACTCAAGGAGCAAACAAACACACAAAACCAATTTAAAAATAAGTAAATAACAACAAAAATAATAAAATAAAATAAAGAACATGCTCCTTGAGTGTGTCAAAAACAAAACCACAACCAAACACGCACAATAAGATAAAAGAAACCACAACACAAACCACATAGAAAAACACAAGAACCACATAACAAAACACAAACAAGACAAAAACAACATAATGCTACAAAGACATAACCCAAAAAAACATGAAAAATAAACACAACCAAAACCTAAAAAATTAAAAAAATAAAATAAAAATAAAAATAAAAAACAACCAACAACAAACAATAAACAAAAACAAAATACATAGAAAACACACACATAAAAACATGAAATAACACAAACAAAGAGAAACCCAAGAACAAGAATGAAAAAACACAAGAACAATAACAAAAAAAAACAAAACAAAACAACAAAAACACAAGAACAACAAAAAACAACACAAAAACAAAACAAAACAAAAGAACCCACCCACCTTAAAAAACTAAACAAAAAAAACAAAAAACAAAAAAAATGAACAAAACAATGACCTATCTAGACCAGAAGACTATTAAGGCAAGAATCAATAGAGGAAACAAAATAAAGAATAGAATGAGCTAGGGAAGCTGTTGTGGCTGCTCCACAACGTACCCCAAAATTGGGGACCCACCTTTTTTGCATGTGTTCCAAGAAGACCGAAGTGGCCCATAGGCTAAAGATCAAAGAAAAAAGCAAAACACCACAAGGAGAAAAAGTGTCGCGATATCGCGACATGTTGCACTATCACGGCCAAAAGAGAAAAAGTGTCGCGATATCGCGACATGTTGCATTTTCGCGGCCAAAAGAGAAAAAGTGTCGCGATATCGCGACATGTTGCAGTTTCGTGGCCAAAAGAGAAAAAGTGTCGCGATATCGCGACATGTTGCACTGTCGCGGCCAAAAGAGAAAAGTGTCGCGATATCGCGACATGTTGCATTGTCATGGCCAAAGGAGAAAAAGTGTCGCGATATCGCGACATGTTGCATGGTCGCGGTCAAAAGAGAAAAAGTGTCGCGATATCGCGACATGTTGCATTTTCGCGACCAAAAGAGAAAAGAAGAAAAAGTGTCGTGATATCGCGACATGTTGCATTTTTGCGGCACAAAGCAAAGAGAAAGAGCAGAGAAAAAGTGTCACGATATCGCGACATGTTGCATTTTCACGGCCAAACAAGAAAAAGTGTCGCGATATCGTGACATGTTGCATTTTGGGCCAAAAGAGAAAAGTGTCGCGATATCGCGACATGTTGCACTGTTGCGCCAAAAGAGAAAAAGTGTCGCGATATCGCGACATGTTGCATTGTCGTGGCCAAAGGAAAGAAAAGTGTCGCGATATCGCGACATGTTACATTTTCATGGTTAAAAGCAACAAAAGAGAGCAAGGAGGCAAAAGTGTCACGATATCGCGACATGTTCCATTTTCGCCAAGGTAACGGACCTGCATAGTGACGTGGACATAAGGACAAAATCCAATGAATAAGACAAAGCGTTACATAAGGAATATTTAATGATTTGAAATCATTTAAGATGGTCGTTACACACGGAGGGAAATGGACGCAAGCCCATGTGGAGAAAATGCAGCGAAGGGCCACAAAATGGAAACCAAAGCACACGCATACAAGGGAAGGTGAAACGAACAGTCAGGGAAGGTGAAACGAACAACCATCGAAAAATGAAATGAACCGTCATGGAAGGAGAAACAATTTTTTTAGAAGTTTAAATACGCCATTCAAAGAGGCTAGAAAGGGGTTGGAAACCATGGCAAGCAGAGTTGCAGAGTTGAAGGCGAGAAGGCCATTCTGGACCTGTTTGAGTTGTTTTTCTTCCACAGACTGGTTTGGGAAAACCAAAAATTCTGCTATTGTAAAATGACATATTTTTAATGCAGAAGTTTTCAGAAATTTGCATCTTGTGGGCAAGAAAGGAGGAGTCATTTTCTGCATGCTAGATTAAATGTCTATTTTTCCCCTTTTCAGATTTTAGGCTTGTAAATGGAGTTTATGCAAGTTTTCTTGGTTGCTTCATACGAATGTTTAAATCTAAAAAACCTTATTTAAAACCCTAGGAGCCAACACTTAGCTTATCCGGATTGTGCTTGTTTGCAGGTCCAATAGGTTAGGTTGCATGCATGAAAACCTCACATCTTCGGTTTTGTCGAAATAGGATAGCATCATACTGAATGCATTTTATTTTCAGTTTTCTGCATTTCATTTTCATTTTCTGCATTTTATTTTTTCCAAAAATTTTCACTTATTTTAAATTTTCAGACATTAAAATAAACATTTAAAAAATTTTCAAAATCCAAAAAAACAATGAACAATCACTAAAGTTTCATGATGAAATAAACCAACATTGCCCCTTGTTTACAATTACTTGCAATCACTAAGGTGTTCCAAGCATTTAAATTGAATATCTTTATTTGAGATTACTAATACACATATGCAAATGCTAATACAACGGAGACCTTGGAGAAGTTGTTTGTTTAACTTCTTTGCAAGAGGGGATTTGGAACCCAAATCCTAAAGGAGAGTGTACTTTCACAACTCGATGAAAATACCACTCAACAGATTGGCGCTAGAAGGAGGGCCTGAATTGTTTTATTTCATAGTGATTTAAATGCTATAGGGATTTAAATTTTGAATATTTCATGCCCTATTGATTATTATCTTTAGCCCTCTTTTAATAATACAACCTTGTACTGTTAAAAGGAGGACATGAATTGCTATGCATTGTTCTAACGCTTTTGATTGTTCATACATGAATAATGTGTTTTGATTTGATTTAAAAAAAAATAAAAATTGGTCTTGACTAACGAGGTTGTCTCCATGCAATTACTTTCATTCGATTTTAATGGATACATCTCTTGGTTAATGCTAATTTGTAAGGAATTATTTTTGTCTAAAAATGTATTTGTTGTCGGTATTATGCTCTTCACTTGCGTGTAATGCGATCTTGTGAATCAGAAAGCCTACAACACTAGGAGTATGCTCTTCACTTGCGCATATGCGATCTGGTGAATCAAAAACTTACATTTTTAGAATACTGCTTTGTCAAGGTTCCTTCTTTCATGACTAACAAATTGATTTTGAAGTTATTCTTTGAATTTCATTAATTGCAGGATTTTCTATGTGTCGCAGGTTTTCTTTGAGGTACTGAGAGTTTTGTCAGGTTCTTGTAGGGTTATCATCATCGATTTTGAATCAAATGGCCCAACCTCCACCACCTCCTTGGTACGGAGCCCATAACATTCCTTTGAATATTGCAGGGGATATTCATGAGATCCCTAGGAATATAGATAGATTTTTTCCCAAATACAAATCGGATGGCCCAAGGACCGTAGAAGAACATATTCAGGCCTATAGGGATGTTTTGATAAGATTGCAAGTTCAACATGAAGATGTGGCTTGTAGACTCTTCCCCATGAGCCTAGACCAAGTGGCTTACGAATGGTATATTTGCTTACCTACTGGTTCCATTACGTCATGGACGCAAATGGAGAATGCTTTTGTCAACCAATTCAGGTCACCATTAGATCCCACAATCATCTATAATCAGTTCATTACATGCAAAAGAGGCCAGGGTGAGCCAATCCAAACTTTTAATCAGAGATTTCAGAAGTGCTATAATAGAGCAATTCGGCATTTTGCCATTGATCCCGTAGTAGCTTTGCAAATATATTTTGGGGCATTGGATCCTATGACGGCAATGTTTGCAAGGCGAAATCCTCAAGTTACCACGCTTGCTCTAGCCTACAATGAAGCTATGACCATTGAACAACAAATGACACCACAGGGTTATGGGTTTTCCCAGATGCCTATGGTAGGACAATATGGTCCATATGGTCAAGCTCCTATGATGAATCAGATCATGGCACCACAAATATCAGGCATAAATGCTTTGCCTTATCAACAACCATATTCATCAACACCCGCTTACGCACCCAATCCAATTCCGATTCAAAGTGTGAATCCCTACGCAAATCAAGTGGCTCAAAATCCAACTCAAATGTTAAGTCAAGATCTCACCAATTACGCAAATCCTACTGGAACTAGCAATAACATAGCTCAACCAAAAGAGATTTATTCAGAGGTTGAAGAGCTCAAAAAGATGGTTCACAAATTGAGTAATGATTTGGTTCAAAAATAGAAGTATGAATCCCATGCCCCTCACCCAAATCGAAATTTCAACAATAGAGGGAGACAGTGGAATACGAAGCCAAACAATGGGGGTGTGCCTTCCCCTATTGCTAATCAGATAGATACTTCTGCAGGACCAAGTCACTCTAGTTCCATTCTTAATATTTCTGATTTTGCATGGGAAAAGGGGTGTAGATTGCATAATACAAAGGAGCATAATGAAAGGAATTGTCCCGAAATGGCTAGGTATACCCATTGTCTCCAAGCTCAAGTGGATGATTTGGAACTTGTGCCAAATAATGGTCCACCCCAACATCAACAAGGAGAGGACAACATTTTGGTGGTGGAAACTCTATATCGTCAAGAGAGTGAGAATGAGGAAGGTGAAGATGAATGGGATGAGAAACATGTTGATGAATCAGAAGATGAAGAAGAAGTACTTGAGCATCACAATTTGAACTTGGAGGATGATTACTATGATTCATGGAAGAAATGGGAAGAACATTATCAATCTAAATCTTCTAATAAACTTGTTGTGTCAATTAATATGCAGGATAACTCAATTGCTTCCTCACATGAGGATACTATAAATCTTGTACAATTTGAGAAAGTTTTGGAAGAGGAATTAGAATCTCATCAAATTTTGGAACATGATAAGGATTCTACAACCATGAATCAAGAAAGAGAGTCATTTGCTTTAGATTCCTTTGAAGGAAAAGAAATTGAAAATCTTGATCCACTTACTTGTGCTACAATGATTATGCCATTTCAAAATGAGAAAATTACAAAACCTAAATCATTTGGGTTTGATGTCATTGATGATCCAATTGAAAATCTCACGTTACCCAAAACAACCCAAGTGATTGATCACGGAAATGTGTTAGTTAACCCACCCCTAGATAGACAAGACTTATGGTTTGAAAGGGATGGACATATTTTCAATTGGGTACCTAAGTTTGGTGCCTTTGATAAACAAGTCATGGAGAAAGAACAAGTGCTACATGATGATGAATGTCATGAGAGAAAAGAGGAATTTTCAAATCCGCTTCAAGTAAGGTCAAATGAAAACATGCCAAAGGTAAAATCTCACCTTTTTGGTTTCACCATGCAAAATTCGAATGAAGGTTTGCCTAATGAATGGTTTGATTCAAATATTATTAATGTTATGGCTTTATTGAATGAAAATGAAAGCTTATTTCTACACCATGAATCAAAGTGCGGAATGGACATCTTAAAGAATAGACATAAAGGAATTGAATATCAATCATTGTCTAATCAATTTGAAAACTTGAAACTCCACCATAGGATTATTAATGAAACTAAATCAAATTGGTATGGTGAGAGGGGCAAGTGGAAGTTTGTTTCTTTGTTTGGTTTGATCTTGTTTTTGTTGGATTCCTACAAAACTTGGTATGCGTATCACGTCATACATCTTTTAAAGAATTCCAATCAGGTTTGGGATCCGAGAAAATGATAATCCAAACTTTTGCACCATCTTGCATTATATTGTACATTTGTATATACTTTTGGTTTTCGTGTTTTGGTTTTGGATTGGATTTCATTTTGGTTTTAAGTTTTGTGTGTTGGTCCTTTGGACACTTTTGGTTTGTCAACTTAAGTCCTTATGAATGTTGACTAAGACTAGGAGAATATGAAACATCGGAATTGTATTGCAAAAAGCTCCACGAGTATCGCAAACACATTAAAGAGTATCGTTTGGAACTTGTGATGCATGAAGTTGTCAGTTTTACACATTATGGTAAAGTAGGTGATATATCTCCATCCGCATTTCAAAAGGAGCAATGCATTCATATCTCATATTACATTCCACATTGCATATACATTTCATCTCAGTTGCATCTTCATTTCATGTACAATCATTGAAAAGGTGTCGAATCCTCTTAGGGTTATTACATAACATATACTAAAAGGATCCTAAGGTTGGGAATTGATGCCCGAACTATCTTGAACCAAGCACGTTCTACGCATATTAAAGAGAATCTTGAGCAAAATGGTCAAAACCATACTTGGAAGAAAAGGTGAGGCGAAAGGAGTATTTCGTGTCTGTCCTATCATGCAACATAATCCTTAAAACAATGGTTTTTACCACTCCCATAATGCTTAAAGCCTAAAATCGGAGTAGTAAGGATAGGGTCTAATTCTCATCTCGCTTAGGTTGAGAATCCGATTCCCCAAAGCTTCTATTTTGCCCACTCAAGAACTTGAAATTCCAAAGCAAATATTTTTCATTTCTCTATTAATATTGGATTGGAAGGATCGTACTACATGTCCCTTGCAAGGATGGGTAGTCATCCCCAAGGTCCAAGAAATCAAAAGTAGAGCCAAATCCTGGATTATGGGGTTGATCTCCATCGGGGCTATAGACGCCTGGCTGGCAGTGGAGTATGCTCATGCGTGGCAACATGTCTTGTCTAAAAGCAAGACCACTGACTGCTCAAACGGACATGCTAGCTTGACAGTTTCATCCATAACAGGTTAAATCATTTTGTTCAAGATGAGGTAATGAACTCCAGATCAGAGTAGTAAGGATAGGGTTAAATTCCCATCTCGCTTAGGTTGGGAATCCTATTCCCCAAAGCTCTGATTTCACTTACACTTGCACATGGGTTCAAGATGGTAGTGACACATAACCAACTTTGGGATCTAGTAAATTAATTCAGTATGCATATATTTGGTCCTAAGAGGGTTTGACAAGTTTTAATATGTTTGTTCATGATACTAGAAGGTCTGAGCCTTTGCAAAGCAGGTTGTTATATCTCTAACATAGTTGTCATACATCAAATCCTGCACAAATCATTCATAGCCTTGCATACGAATCATAAGTGAAACTGACAATGGAAAGTTGAACGAGTTTCAAACGATAGGGAATGAAGCACATTGCACACACCGAGCTGATGCTTAATAATTCTAATGCTTCATGTATTTCTCGTCTAGTTTCATTCTTGGGATATTTTTTGACGCTTGTATTTGAGTCTGTGTGTTTCAGGTTGAGTTCTCACCGAAATGCTCAGGAGCATTTCCTAGCAGAGTCACCATTTGTTGTGGCTGCTCCACAACGTACCCCAAAATTGGGGACCCACCTTTTTTGCATGTGTTCCAAGAAGACCGAAGTGGCCCATAGGCTAAAGATCAAAGAAAAAAGCAAAATACCACAAGGAGAAAAAGTGTCGCGATATCGCGACATGTTGCACTTTCGCGGCCAAAAGAGAAAAAGTGTCGCGATATCGCGACATGTTGCACTTTCATGGCCAAAAGAGAAAAAGTGTCATGATATCGTGACATGTTGCATTTCGTGGCCAAAAGAGAAAAAGTGTCGCGATATCGCGACATGTTGCACTTTCGCGACCAAAAGAGAAAAAGTGTCGTGATATCGTGACATGTTGCATTTTCGTGACCAAAAGAGAAAAAGTGTCGCGATATCGCGACATGTTGCATTTTCATGGCCAAAGAGAAAAAGTGTCGCGATATCGTGACATGTTGCATTTTCGTGGCCAAACAAGAAAAAGTGTCGCGATATCGCGACATGTTGCATTTTCATGGCCAAAAGAGAAAAAGTGTCGCGATATCGCGACATGTTGCAATTTCGTGGCCAAAAGAGAAAAAGTGTCGCGATATCGCGACATGTTGCATTTCGCGGCCAAAAGAGAAAAAGTGTCGCGATATCGCGACATGTTGCATTTCGTGGCCAAAGGAGAAAAAGTGTCGCGATATCGCGACATGTTGCATTGTCACGGCCAAAAGAGAAAAAGTGTCACGATATCGTGACATGTTGCATTTTTGTGACCAAAAGAGAAGAAAGAAAAAGTGTCGCGATATCGTGACATGTTGCATTTTCGTGGCACAAAGCAAAGAGAAAGAGCACGGAGAAAAAGTGTCACGATATCGCGACATGTTGCATTTTCGTGGCCAAACAAGAAAAAGTGTCGCGATATCGCGACATGTTGCATTTTCGGGCCAAAAGAGAAAAGTGTCATGATATCGCGACATGTTGCATTTTCATGGCCAAAAGAGAAAAAGTGTCGCGATATCGCGACATGTTGCATTGTCGTGACCAAAACAGAAAGAAAAGTGTCGCGATATCGCGACATGTTACATTTTCATGGCTAAAAGCAACAAAAGAGAGCAAGGAGGCAAAAGTGTCGCGATATCGCGACATGTTCCATTTTTGCCAAGGTAACGGACCTGCATA
Source organism: Wollemia nobilis (assembly GCA_028583015.1). Taxonomy (NCBI): domain Eukaryota; kingdom Viridiplantae; phylum Streptophyta; class Pinopsida; order Araucariales; family Araucariaceae; genus Wollemia; species Wollemia nobilis. Next base: position 6,577,205 of record JAQPPZ010000440.1, on the reverse strand, counting down.
GTGACGTGGACATAAGGACAAAATCCAATGAATAAGACAAAGCGTTACATAAGGAATCTTTAATGATTTGAAATCATTTAAGATGGTCGTTACACACGGAGGGAAATAGACGCAAGCCCATGTGGAGAAAACATAGTGAAGGGCCACAAAATGGAAACCAAAGCACACGCATACAAGGGAAGGTGAAACGAACAGTCAGGGAAGGTGAAACGAACAACCATCGAAAAATGAAACGAACCGTCATGGAAGGAGAAACAATTTTTTTAGAAGTTTAAATACGCCATTCAAAGAGGCCAAAAAGGGGTTGGAAACCGCGGCAAGCAGAGTTGCAGAGTTGAAGGCGAGAAGGCCATTCTGGACCTGTTTGAGTTGTTTTTCTTCCATGGACTGGTTTGGGAAAACCAAAAATTTTGCTATTGTAAAATGACATATTTTTAATGCAAAAGTTTTCAGAAATTTGCATCTTGTGGGCAAGAAAGGAGGAGTCATTTTCTGCATGCTAGATTAAATGTCTATTTTTCCCCTTTTCAGATTTTAGGCTTGTAAATGGAGTTTATGCAAGTTTTCTTGGTTGCTTCATACGAATGTTTAAATCTAAAAAACCTTATTTAAAACCCTAGGAGCCAGCACTTAGCTTATCCGGATTGTGCTTGTTTGCAGGTCCAATAGGTTAGGTTGCATGCATGAAAACCTCACATCTTCGGTTTTGTCGAAATAGGATAGCATCATACTGAATGCGTTTTATTTTCAGTTTTCTGCATTTCATTTTCATTTTCTGCATTTTATTTTTTCCAAAAATTTTCACTTATTTTAAATTTTCAAGACATTAAAATAAACATTTAAAAAATTTCAAAATCCCAAAAAAAACAATGAACAATCACTAAAGTTTCATGGTGAAATAAACCAACATTGCCCCTTGTTTACAGTTACTTGCAATCACTAAGGTGTTCCAAGCATTTAAATTGAATATCTGATGGGGAGCCAATTTTAATTAACAAAGAAAAGATGCAATTTTATTTCGAAGCATGAAAAGCTTTACAATTCGAAACCATGAAAAATTACACAGTACAAAAAAATGCCAAAAGAAGCCGCAGCCTTCGTCTCTCCAGCCTGCCAATCCTTCGAAAAAAATCTCTTTTTATCATCACAGGTTCTTGCTGCAATTGCCATTCGAAACCGTCCCTGTAACCGTTGCAACGGTCCCTTGGAACTGCCTTAATGACTTTTGGAACTGTCAACTATCGTTCTACAACAGTCTACGAAAACCCGCCTTCTCTTTCCTAGCCAGGTCGCGAAAACATGACATGTCGCGATTTCGCGACACTTTTTTGCCTTTGGTTCTTTTTCGCCACTGTGTCGCGTTATCGCGACACTTTTTCGTCCTTCGACCTTCTTTGTCGAGGTGTCGCGATATCGCAACACATTTGTTACTCTCTCTTTCGTTCCAAAGTTTGTCGCGATATCGCGACATCTGCATTTTTAGCTCTTACTTTGTTTTGAGGTGTCACGATATCACGACAACCTTTGTGTCGCGATATCGCGACACTTGGGTTTGCGCCTGTCATTGTGCTGATTGTGTTGCGATATCGTGACAACTGTTATGTCGCGATATCGCGACAATAGAGTTTGTGCCCGCCGTTGTGCTGATTGTGTCGTGATATCACGACAACTGTTATGTCGCGATATCGTGACAATAGAGTTTGTGCCCGTCGTTGTGCTGATTGTGTTGCGATATCGCGACAACTGTTATGTCGCGATATCATGACAATAGAGTTTGCGCCTGTCGTTGTGCTGATTGTGTCACGATATCGTGACACCTTTGAACCTATAATATATATATATATATATATATATATATATATATTTATATACTTAGAACCTTTTTTGCTTGTTTCTTTTGTTTTTCTTTTTTGGTGATGCAAGATTGTTGTGCTGCCCCTGGATGCTCCTGCATCAGACACCCGAGGTAGATTTTTAGAAGTGATCCTCACTTCTAGACGGTCAGAGGAAAACCCAGGCGATCAAAATCTGATTTGGACAACCACGTGGCATCTTCGATAGGTCGGTCCTTCCACTTGACTAAATACTCTGAATATTGCCTGTTTTGGGTATTTCTGCCTTCGCGAGTGTTGAGTATGTCTTCAATTTCTTCTTTGTCTGGAGTGGATGCTGGAATGTTCCACAGATCCGGACTGGATGGTTCGCTACAATTTCTTGCATGATATTCAACCAAGTCTATGATCCGGCATGGTCCAAACTTCTTCATTTTCAACTTATTGTAGGTTTTGGTAGGAAAACGTTCCTTGCGTAAATGAACCATGACTTCATCGCCTATCTGGAATTCCTTGAAACGTCACTTCTGATCTGCTCTAGCTTTGTACGTAGCATTCATTTTACTGATATGCTGCTGTATCGCTTCATGTAAATTCTTCATGTGTGCTGCAAAGTCTTCAGCTTCAGCACTGCGCTTTTCTCCTTTATCCATCGACCTCAACTCATAAGTGTTTCTCGGGATGTTCCCGTGCACTATCTAGAATGGGGATTTACCAGTACTGCGATTGACAGAATTATTGTAAGCAAACTCTGCCTGTGGTAAAATCAGATCCCATCCCTTGGGTTTATCTCCTACCGGACATCGTAGAAGATTACCCAAACTTCTGTTGACTACTTCGGTCTGTCCATCAGTCTGCGGGTGGTACGCAGAACTGAATTTCAATTCTATTTTTAGCTTCTTCCATAGGGTTCTCCAAAAATAACCCACAAATTTGGTATCTCTATTTGAGACAATGCTTTGGGGTAGACCATGAAGGCACACAACCTCCCTGAAAAACAAGCCTGCAATATGAACAACATCACTTGTCTTCTGACATGGAATAAAATGAGCCATCTTCGAAAACCTGTCAACAACAACAAAAATGGCGTCATTTCCACGTTGTGTCCTTGGCAGACCAAGAACAAAATCCATGTTGATGTCCTCCCACGGTCTCTCTAGTACAGGTAATGGCTGGTACATTCCTGTATTCTGGCTGACCCCTTTCACCATCTGGCACACTCTCAACCCTGCATAAATCTGGTCACATTCGGCTATAACTGCGGCCAATGGTAATTCTCACTAACGAGAGCAATGGTCTTATCTTGACCAAAATGCCCTGTCAGTCCTCCGTTATGTTTCTCTTTGATCAAATTTTCCCTCATGGAACTGCGTGGAATGCACAACTCGTTCTTTCGGAATAGCATCTCATCTTGGATCATGAAATCCAACCACTTAGTGTGATCCACAGTAGTAGGAGACACACATGCCGTCCATGCCTCTGCAAAATCTGGATCTACTGAGTATAAACTCTTGAGTTCATCAAACCCAACAACTTGCACTCTCATTTCTATCAACAAATTATGCCTTCTACTCAAGGCATCTGCAACTTTATTCGATTTACCACTTCTATGCTTCAGGACAAAGGTATAACTCTGCAGGAATTCAACCCACTTCAAATGCCGCTGGTTAAGTTTACCTTGACTATTTATATACTGCAAAGCTTGATGGTCAGTATATAAAACAAATTCCTTGGCTAGCAAATAATGTCTCCATTTCTTAAGAGCCTGAATTATAGCATAGAATTCTTGATCATAAACAGAGTATTTCTTTCTAGCATCATTTAATTTTTCACTAAAGTATGCAACAGGTTTACCTTCTTGGCTCAACACAACTCCAATGGCACTGCCACTGGCATCACAGTCAACCTGAAACACTTTATTAAAATTTGAAAGTGCCAGAATGGGCTGTTCTGTCACTTTCTTCTTCAATATGTCCATACTGGTACCTGCCTTGGCAATCCACTTAAATTCTCTCTTATCCCCTCTCATAGTTTCTGTTAGGGGTGCACAAATACTGCTAAAGTCTCTAATAAACTTTCTATAGAAACTTGCAAGACCGTGAAATGATCTTACCTCTGTTACATTTCGTGGGGCAGGCCATTCAATGATAGCCTTCACCTTCTCAGGATCCATTTTCAGACTCTCCTCTGAGATGACAAATCCCAGGTATATCAACTTTTTCTATACAAAACTGCACTTCTGTATATTTATCAATAACTGCTCCTCACGCAGCTTTTTCAAAAACTGTCCGAACATGCAACAAATGCTCGTCCAATGTTTTACTAAAAATTAGAATATCATCCGAGATAAACTATCACGAACTTTTCCATGAAGTCACGCAATACCTCATTCATCGACCTCATAAACGTCTCGGGTGCATTAGTCAATCCAAATGGCATAACTAACCACTCATACAATCCCTCTTTGGTTTTAAAGGTTGTCTTCCATTCGTCACCCTCTCTAACACGTATCTGGTGATATCCGCTCTTTAAATCAATCTTAGTGAAGTATTTAGCTCCACTCAAACAGTCCATTATATCGTCCATTCTGGGTAATGGAAAGCGATATTTAATGGTAATTTTATTAATGGCTCGAGAATCAGTGCACATTCACCATTTGCCATTCTTCTTTGGTACAAGTACTGCTGGCACTGCACAAGGGCTCAAACTTGCTCAAATCAAACCCTTCCTCAACAATTCTTGAACTTGGTGGTTCAACTCTTCATTATCTACAGGAGACATTCTATGGGCTGCCTTATTGGGTATGCTAGATCCTGGCATTAAGTCAATCTGATGGCTAATATTCCTCATTGACGACAAACCCTCAAGCACATTATCTGATATAATATCAGGAAATTCTGCTAACAGATGTTCAACTTCTACTGGAATGTCAGTAGTATCTTCTCTCTTTACAGTAGGAATTAATGCATAACACATTGAATCCCTCTTTATACCATCCAATTTTTTTTTGCCATCTACTAAAAAAATTCTAGCATTATTGCATACATTTTCCTCAACCTCCTTCAATGGCTTCAGTTTGTGGCATACTCCGTATTTTGTCAGGGAATAGATATTTGCATGCCCATCATGCGCTGCACGTCTATCAAATTGCCATGGTCTTCCAAGCAACAAATGGCAAGCATCCATCGGCAAAATATCACACAGGACCTCATCCTGGTATCTTCCAATTTGAAACTTGACCAAGCATTGTTCACTGACCAATGCTCTATGATCCTTCTGCAACCATGCAATCCGGTATGGATGCGGGTGTTGTCTTCTTTCTAACTTTAACTTAGCTACCATTTCCTCAGAAACCAAATTATCTGTACTACCATTATTAATAATAATATTACAAATTTTACCTGAACATTTGCACCTCGTGCGGAACAGGCTTTTACGCTGGTCTGGTTCCTTCTCTTCGTTCAACAAGGTTCTCCTTATGATCATCACTTCTCCTAGCTTTGCTTCTTCAGAGTGCTCTGATTCAACACCATCCTCAACAACCGCAGCTCTAGAATTACCTTCAGGCCTTCTGTTCGGTGTTTCTTGGTGTTTGGGACACTCATATGATCGATGCCCCTCTTCTCCGTAATTGATATAGGTTCCACGAAATCTGCCTCTTCCATATCCTCGTCCACCTCTACCTCGTCCCCTTTGATAATCATTGTTTTGATTACGGGATCGGTAGGCATTCTCCTCCTTTTGTTCCTGGTGATTGCTTGTTTCACCAGTCTGCTTTTGGTCATCATATTTACCTCCATTGGTTCTTCCACCAGTTCTTCCACCATGACCTCTTCCTCTTTGTTTACTGTCAAATCTACGGTTCAGTTTCTCTTCCACTTTCAGAGCAAACTAATAAGCATCTTCAATGGTACTCATTCGAACCAGACTCAATTCTTCTTGCATGCTGGTTCTTAACCCATCAATGTAACGGGCTACTCTCTCTTTATTTGCTTCTATATGGCCGGTTCTGATAGAATTTTTAAAAAATTCCTTTGTATATTCTTGAACAGACTTGCTGGACTGTCGCAAACTCTGCATTTTTCTCAGCAGATCTAATTCGTAATCTGTCGAAATAAACTGTCGTTTCAGTTTTTCAACCATTCGATCCCACCTAGTGATCTTTTCTTTTCCTCTATGATTTCTTTCCAGTTGCACTCCTTTCCACCATATGTCAGCATGGCCTTTCAATTTTGTTCTAGCAAATTTTATTCGATTTGGATCTTCAACCTCCTCATATTCAAAATATTCCTCCATGTCATTAATCTAGTCTATCAATTCTTTTGGATTTAAATTTCCAGAATATGTGGATACATCAATCTTCGGCCTTTTTCCAATTTGAGAAATGGCTTTAATAATTCGAGCTTCTGTAGAATTCATCGCTTCTTCTTCTTCTTCAGACGGATCATCAACTTTGCAAGCTTCATCATCGCTTTGGTCTTCTCCTCTTGGCTCTACTCCTCTACGCAATTCTTCCTGCAGGGCCTGCACTTGCCTCTACAATGCTTGAAAGTCTCCTTCAGGAACCACGTTCCTTCTAGCACCACGATTTCTTCGCGACGACATTCTGCTTCACTTTTTCTCAGAACTCGTAACCCCAGATCCTAGTGCAAGCTGCCTCACGTTCGGCACTCTGCTCACACACTCAAAATCTTACTGCTCTGATACCACTTGATGGGGAGCCAATTTTAATTAACAAAGAAAAGACACAATTTTATTTCGAAGCATGGAAAGCTTTACAATTTGGAACCATGAAAAATTACACAGTACAAAAAATGCCAAAAGAAGCCGCAACCTTCATCTCTCCAGCCTCTGCAATCCTTCGAAAAAAATCTCTTTTTATCATTACAGGTTCTTGTTGCAACCGCCGTTCAAAACCGTCCCTGTAACCGATGCAACGGTCCCCTGGAACTGCCTTAACGACTTCTGGAACTGTCAACTATCGTTCTGCAATGGTTTGCGAAAACCCGCCTTCTCTTTCCTAGCCAGGTCGCGAAAACGTGACATGTCACGATTTCGCAACACTTTTCTGCCTTCAGTTCTTTTTCGCCATCGTGTTACGATATCACGACACTTTTTCGTCCTTCGACCTTCTTTGTCGAGGTGTCGCGATATCACGACACTTTTGTTGCTCTCTCTTTCGTTCCAAAGTTTGTCATGATATCGTGACATCTTTTATGTCGCGATATCACAACATCTGCATTTTTAGCTCTTGCTTTGTTCTGAGGTGTCGCGATATCGCGACAACCTTTATGTCGCGATATCGTGACACTTGGGTTTGCGCCCGTCGTTGTGCTGATTTTGTCGCGATATCGCGCAAACTCTATTGTCGCGATATCGCGACAATAGAGTTTGCGCCCGTCGTTGTGCTGATTGTGTCGCGATATCGGGACAACTGTTATGTCGTAATATCGCGACAATAAAGTTTGCGCCTGTCGTTGTGCTGATTGTGTCGCGATATCACGACAATAGAGTTTGCGTCTGCCATTGTGCTGATTGTGTCGCGATATCGCGACACCTTTGAACCTTAACATATATATATATATATATATTATACTTAGAACTTTTTTTGCTTGTTTCTTTTGTTTTTCTTTTTCGATGATGCAAGATTGTTGTGCTGCCCCTGGATGCTCCTGCATCAATATCTTTATTTGAGATCACTAATACACATATGCAAATGCTAATACAACGGAGACCTTGGAGAAGTTGTTTGTTTAACTTCTTTGCAAGAGGGGATTTGGAACCCAAATCCTAAAGGAGAGTGTACTTTCACAACCGGGTGAAAATACCACTCAACAGGAACTAAAAAAAAATTGAATGAACCAAAGAGAAGCAAAAAAAAACAAGAAGAAACTAGGTACCTTCAGAACCGGAGCCATCCAAAGAAATGATAGAAAGAAGAGCTTCCCTAATTTGAGAAGCCCACCATATAGGAGGGTGGCCATAACAAGTAAGATCACCTTTGTCCAAAGCCCAATTAGCTAAAGCATCAACACTCTTGTTTTGATCTCTAACCACATGATTGTAATCAACTTTCAAAAATCCCATCTAGATTAACTGAATCTTCTCAATAATTCTTTTTATTCTCCAATCCACCTTATGATTCTTAGAGGAGTCTTCAAGAGATTAATCATAAGTTGAGAGTCAAACTCAACTAACACCTTTTCCCATCCAACCTTAGTAGCCTCCTAAAGACCTCTGAGGATACCATACCCATCAACAAGGTTATTGGAAAGAATACCCAAATTCTCAACAAAAGTAAAAACCAGGGAGCCATCTGAAATTCTACCAATTCCTCCCACACTGGCTTTTCTAGGGTTCCCTCTAGAGGCTCCATCAGTATTGAATTTTCCAAAATCCTTAGGAGGAGGTTGCCAATTTCTAGTCCTATCCATATTACTAATACTCACATTCCCTTTAAGTTGGTTGCCCTTAGAAGGTTTAATCTTCAATCTTTGCATCACTTGATCCCATCTTTGGTGGGAGCTTTGGGGGTGATTAAGGAGTTGATGGACTGATTCAACTAAGTTGGCTATGGTCTTTTGCCAAATATAGTGAATATCCTTCCTATCTTGATTAAAAATTTGATTGTTCCTTTCATTCCAAATATTCCAAAGAAGAATGGTAGAACCCATCCAAACTAACCGCCTAATAAAATGATCAACACCCTCTTGATTAGGCCAATCCCTCCAAAGTTGTTCAAAAGTAAAAAAATTGGACCATTGTAAGCCAAGTAAAGTGGCCATTCTCCTCCATAGCTCAGAGGCTAAAGTACACTCAATAAAAAGATGGTTGATATTTTCTACATTCTCTTCACACATCTCACATCTAAAAGGGCCATGAAAACCACGCTTCATAAGTTGCTCACTAGTAAGCACCCTACGATGCAATAAAAGCCAATTAAAGAACCTCACCTTAGGCCAGAGCTTTTGAGCCCACAATCGAGAAAATATGTCGAAGAATGGTTGGGATTATTATGGCATAAGGTCAAATAACCTTGAGCAACCGAATACTCACCCTTAGTAGTGTTGTTCCATCCAAAACAATATTTTTCATGGGACCAAGAGAGGGATCTCATATGAAGGATGCCTTGGATATCTTGTCTTTGCCTTTCTGGGATTTGAAAAGGCCAGTCCTCAATTGGGATCCACTATCTACCAACATTTGAATTACCAGTATGGTATCGACAGTAATTAGCCACCTTTATCTAATTAGCTCGGTGAAGCTCCTCCATCCAAGGCCTCCAATCGAGAAACTAAGTTATCAAAGGCTTGTGACCATCCTAAGAATTTGTCCAAAAATTTACATGTTGACCATTATGAATGATCCAAAATAATTTTTTCTTTATCAAATCCTCACCAGTCTTAAGAACTGCTAAAATGGGAGAACCTTTGGTAGGAAGTTGATAGCAAACAAGGTCTTCAGGACTTTTGTTCTCAGCATATTTAGCACGGAGATTATTGGCCCAAAGAGCATTGGGGTTATGCAACATCCTCCAATATAATTTAGCATCTAAAGCTTTGTTGTTATTAATTGAAGACCGAAATCCTAACCCCCCTTCACTCTTAGGAAGACATAAAGTATCCCATTTCACCAAGGCCCATTTTCTTTTCTCCTTAGTACCACTCCAAAGGAAACGATGACCGATTTGATCCAATTCTCGAAGAATAGCCTTTGGGATATTCAAAACGGAAGAAACATAAATAGGAATAGCTTGAAGGACTGATTTTACCAAGGTGATTCTACCCCAGAAGAAAGCCACTTGTTGGTCCACTTTCCAATTTTCTTCTTGACTTTATCCAACAACCAATTCCAATCTTTATTTTTCTGCCTTTGAATATTTATGGGAATACCTAAATAAGTGATTGGAAGAGAGGTCTTCTTATATCTTAATTTATCCAAGACCATGGATTCCTGTCTAGCAAAGCAGTGAAAGAAAATAACTTTAGATTTATCTTCATTGATCAACTTCCCAATAGCCTTAGAAAAATAACTAATGATTTGCTTAATATTAGAAGCTTCCTTAACTGTAGCTTTACCTAAAAGAGTAGAGTCATCCACAAATTGAAGATGAGAGATAGGTCTAGCTCCATGAGCAATGGTAACTCCATCAAGGGTTTTGTTTTCCCTCTTTTTGGTTATAGTCCTACCCAAGCATTCAACAAGAATGATGAATAAATAAGGGGATAGCGGGTCACCTTGCCTAATACCTCTGGAAGTTGGGAAAGATTGAGAAGGCCTGCCATTGATAAGAACTAAGTAGGAAATTGAAGAGATACATCCCATAATCCAATCCATCCAATCCTTAGAGAAACCAAATTGCCTCAAAATTTTGATAAGGAAGTGCCAATCCACTCTTTCATAAGCTTTGGATAAGTCTAACCGAATGAACATGGAAGGAGAATTTTGCATATCCATGGAATGGATGGCTTCCTGAGCAAGAACTATCTCATCTACTATTTGACATCCTTCCACATAACCCCCTTGCTCTGGGGAAATAATCTTATGCAAAAGAGGCTTCAACCTTTCTGCCATGATTTTAGTAATGATTTTGAGAAGAACATTACATAAAGCAATAGGTCTAAAAGCTAAGATATGATCAACCTCTTGAGCTTTTGGAACAAGAGTAATATAAGTTTTATTGATAACCTTCAAAATTTCTTTGGCTTTCCTGGCTTCTTCCACCACCTCTAATAAATCAACATGAAGGATATCCCAGAAATCTTGGTAGAACTCAATAGGAAAACCATCGAGACCTGGGTTTTCCCTTTTTGCATTTTAAAAACTACTTGTTGAAGCTCATTTATAGTAACAGGAGCAAGTCAAAATAGAGTTCTCCTCATAAGTGATAAGAGAAGGGATTGCTTGAAGAACATTATGTTGAGAAGTTGAGTCAAGAGGAGTAGCAGAAAAATATTGGAAAAGTAATCAACAACAATAGAGTTCATGCCATCCCAAGTATAAACAACATCTCCAAAATCTAATTTTAAGGAAGAAATAAAGTTGTGAGATCTTTGAGCTAGAAGAGATTTGTGGAAGAAATTTGTGTTTCGATCTCCTTCTTTGAGCCATTGAATTCTAGATTTTTGCCTCCATAAGATTTCTTCTCTTTTTTCCCATTCCTCTAACTGAGTTGTGAGTTTAATTTCATCTGCACTTCTCTTCTCTATGAGGCCATCTAAACGGATTTTCTTATTCAAATTTTCAAGATGAGCAATAACTTCATATTTTTTTTTATGAACATCCCCAAACTCTTTCCAGTTCCAAGTCTTGATTTTGGATTTAATGTATTGTAGTATTTTGGCAAAACAGAACATCTTAGTCCCATGCCTAGGTTTACCTTCCTTCCACCATTGTTGCACATGAGGTCTGAAGGAAATGTCTCTAAGCCACATTAATTGAAAACAAAAAGGAGAGAAACTCACATTGGTTTTCCACATTTCCACCATGACTAGCCAATGATCCGAACCAGCATTATTAAGAGTCTTCACTTTAGGAATGTGACCATGGATTAAGAAATTTTCAGAGAGCAAAAACCTATCCAATCTCTCCATTATACAAGCTAAGCCTTGCCTTATGTTAGACCAAGTCATAAGGCCATTATCTGGTTGGATATCCACAAGATGGAGGTTTGCAATATATTCGCTCATGAGGTCAATGCTTTTGTCCAAATTTCTATTTCCCTCCCTTTTCTCATCCAAAGAGAGGATGGTATTGAAATCTCCTCCGATCAAGATCCAAGCTTTAGAAAAATGAGAGATAATATGAGTAATATCCTTCCACTATCTTCTTTTTTCCTCCAAAGAAGTCGGAGCATAAACAGTAATGCAAAGCATAATATGGTTGGAATGTCTACTTTGAATAGCTATAGTCAACAAACCCCAACTGCCAATCATATGGTGAATAACTACCTCTTTTGGGTCCCAAATACAAGCAATGCCACCCGAAGTCCCTTGGGAATTGAGGGAAACCACTTTTCCAACTGGCCAAATTTTATTAGCAATTAAGTCCATATCCTCCATTGACATCTTTGTTTCTTGAAGGAAAACAAGATGTGGATGATTTATCCGAATCATTCTTCTAATTTCATTTTGTTTTGAAAGACTCCCTTTGAGTCCTCTAATATTCCAAGTGATGATCTTCATTAATACTAGGGCTAAAAAATTTGGGAAGGGCATTAATCTTACCTTCCTCTACAAGCTTTTCACCTTCTTTTACCATATGATATTGATTGGTCTTGCGACCTACTTTTTGATTAGAATCCATCTTCAAATTTTTATTCCCTATTTCTTGACTTATTCCAATTGAATCTGAGATGGCTTCTAACCTTGAAGAATGCTCGTACACAACCAAAATTTTACGAGATGTTTCAACGGAGTCTATATTGGGACCTGCATTATTTGAAGTTTTGACATTTGAAATATTGTTTTTCTTGTGTAAATTTTCTCATTTTTTTTTTCTGTTGAAAACCTTTGATTTGTTGGTTTGTCTCTCGAGTTCTTCCCTTCATATTTAAATTGTGTTTCTAAGATTTTAGTTTCCATTATTTCCTCTTCCTCACTTGGGACATCATTTGTGGAAAGGATTTCAAACATATTAGCAGATGACTTTGATTGATCCTTCATAACTGGTTTTTTTTTAGTGTTCTTCTTAGGTATTTGGAAACCTACTGAGTTTATATCTTCTTTCTTTTGATCAAGAATTTTATTTGGGCAAGCACTGGCCAAATGACCATATTCATGGCAAATTCTACAACGAAAAGGAATGTTCTCATAGTCCACTACTTGCTCCCAAGTGCCTTCCCCAAATTGTAATGTGATCTTTTTAGGTAGGGGTTTGTCAAAATCCATTAAAACACAAATCCAAGCATAAATAATATGTTCAAAATTTTGAGTACAATCAACAGTCATCATAAAAGTTCCTAAAGAGTTTCCAATTGAAGAAAAAACAGTAGGATTCCAAAATTCAATAGGGAGCCCAAAGAGTCTAACCCACATGGGAGCTATAGAAGGCATCTCTTCTTCGGCTTTAAATTTAGTATGCTAGGGCTTCATGAAAATCCCTGCCCTTCCAAAAAACCAAGGACCCCTTGAAAAGTTTTCTCTCTATCTTCATTATTAGCAAATAAAACAAGAAAATAACCATTTGGATAAATAGAGATTTGTAAATCACCTTTAGTTTTCCAGCTTTTTGCAACCCAAACTTTGAAAGCAGATAGACTCGGACGAAAACCCATGAACCAACAAATTAGTCCTCTTTTTTCCAAATCTTCAATGCCAGTCTGAATTTTACCCATATCAAGCTTAACAATAGGAGTTCCATCAGCTGCTTTAAGACATCCTGACTCCATTTTCCTGGGATCAATCTTAGTCATTCTTAGAGGTTTATGGGAAGCCCTAATATTGATATTAGCATTGGGTTGAGGCTGTCCACCACGAATGTTAGGATCTCATCCTAACCCTTAATGTAATAACTTCCCTGATGTAATAATTCCTAGTGAACGTGGGTAGTACCCATGATTAATATTTTGTAATGTTCTAAGTTTTAGCTTAGGTAGTGCCTATGAAAAATGGCACCCTTTTTAGATAGGTGGCATTGTGCATGTAATTCGTGTGGCATTATGCATGTAATTCGAGTGGCATTGTGCATGTAATTCAAAGTGGCACTATGCATGTAATTCGGGTGGCATTATGCATGTAATCCAGGTGGCATTTTGCATGTAAGCCAACCTTGGAAGGAAACTCCTTAAATACCCGAAAAGGCACCAATGTAACTATATTTTGCAAATTAATGAAGTATTGAAGGAGGTTGCCCCCTCGAAGAGGCCTGCGATTCTGTCTTATTGTGAGATTGTTCTTTATGCAAATTTATGTTATATTAATATGATGTTTATGTGAGTTTATTTCCAAGCAATTGTGTGAGAGTGTGTTATTTGAGTTTATTTTCTAGTAGGATCTTAACAAGTGGTATCAGAGCGCTTTCCAGGGCCAAGTTCTACTGCAACTGCAACGATTCTTGCCATCCAATCCACCTGTTAGGTATAAATTATGTGTGTTTTTCCCATTTCTGTTTTTCCCATTTCTGTTTTTCCTTATTAAAAAAAAAAAATCCAAAAAAATACAGTGCTTTTTTTTTCTAGACCAAAAACAAAAAAAATATTTATAGTTGAGTAGGTAGAAACCCTGTATCGGGGGTTTTAAAATATCGTGAAGGATCTGTCGTTATTGGCTAAGCTATATAGCCCATAAAGCGTCTAGTGAAGTGAGGGGCGATCAGGCTCCAATACCCAGGCCTCAGATAGAACTCACGCACGGACTTGAGCTCCCACGTATCTTTGGGTATATCGAGAGACCATCTAGGATTAAACAAACTTTTAGCCATTAGGAAGCTCTTCGGCCTTGTATTACTCATAGTCTACGGGACAACATCCTAGACGATTACCCTCCCGTATTGTCAGAGAGGCAGGTAGTGTGCTCAAGGGTATGTGTGGAATCCTCCTTGAGTAGTGGCCTGAAATATTGGTCCGAGCACTATTTTTCATCACTGTCGGTATATTAGAGGGCCTATGGGTGGTACATACTCCTATACTTAGCATTCCCTGGTTTTGTTAAAACTTCAACCTATAAAAAACGCAAAAAATAAAATAAAAATAAAAATAAAAATCCAAACATCCCTGTTCGTAAACCTGCATTTCAAAAGTGAGCATATGAGAAAGGAGTCCTCTACTAAAAAAAATAACGTAAGGGACATGCATTCGGGATAAGCCATGAGGGTGACACTTAAGTTGACAGTCTGGAGAATAACAAGAAAATTTACAGTGGCAGTCATAGTCAAGTCGACCAAGTCGGAGAGGTCAAGACAGATCGTAAGGGAATTCACAGTCTTCGTGGTCGGAACAGAATCGTCATATCGCTCACCCGCAAAATACGAGAGAATCTTGAGTGTGAAACGCGGCCGATTATAGATAGTGCTTCAAAGACCCAACTTTTGCTCAGTAGCTCAGAATTAGAAACTGTAAACACCGTTAGACTCAACAAAATAGGAGATAAAAAAAAAAGTCCGGGGTGCCAAAAAGTAGTGTTGAGAGATATAGCTCATTGTGACTACCTCCTTCAGCTGATCGTTTTGATATATAGCACCCAAGCACTTTTTTGGGCACTTACTAAAAATAGTAAGTCCTAAAAATTCAATTCTATTTTTAGTAACTGGTCACAAAAGGTCTAAAAAATGGCCCAGGGTACTCGTGGACACCAAAAAGAACTAGAACACTTGGAATCCCTAACAAAAGCCATTGAGAACTTGAACTCGGCTTTTCACTCCATAAGGGAAGAAGTCCAAGGTCTTCGCCTAGAGCATGAGGCCACTAACAACCGCTTAGAAGAAGCACTGACAAAAGTAGACATCAAACTGAGAAGAGAACCACCCAAATCAGAATACCAAGCTGAGAGTTCTACAAGGAATCATGACCATGATCCACCCTTTAGAATGCCCAAATTGGACTTTCCCAAATTTAGTGGGAAGGATGTTGATGGGTGGCTATGTCGGGTTGACCAATTCTTTCGACTTCATAATGTACCCATATTTCATCGAGTCCAGATGGCTTCCTTTAACTTGGAATCCGAGGCTCTACACTCGTTTCAATGGTTGTGTCTTGCCTACCCAAATCTCTCTTGGGAGGATTTTGAATCCCAACTACTCACTCGATTTGGTCCTAGTGAGTATGAGGACTTTACAGGAGCCTTGACCAAACTACAACAAACAGGGTCGACCCGAGAGTACCAAGCTCAATTTGAAAAATTGGCCGCTAGGACAAGAGGATTGAGTGAAGGGTTCTTCCGTAGTTGTTATATCGATGGGTTGAAGGTGGAACTCCAAGCGAAGTAAAAATTTTGAAACCACGAACTATGATGGAAGCTATCGCTTTGGCTCGTTTGGCCGAATCTAAACTCTCTCGCCCAAAGACGCCCAACAAAGTTTTTGCAAAATAGACCTTCATTTCATCCTAGAGCCCAACACCCAGTTGATAATAAACCTGCTGCACCCAAGCGCCTCACCATCGAAGAGATGGATGCACGTCGTGCCCAAGGATTATGCTACAATTATGATGAAAAGTTTTTCAAAGGGCCTAAGTGTGCACACAAAAAATTGTTCCTGATAGATGTTGAAGAACCTGATACCTCTGACGAGAGTGATAAGGATGAGGACCCTCCAAAAACACCTCCTCCATAAGAAGAAGTGAAATAGGAACCTGAGACAGCAATTACAGTCCATGCCCTTGCAGGCATTACTACTCCTCAAACCATGAAGGTTACAGGATTTTTCAAGGGCCAACGTCTTTCCATCCTTCTAGATTCGGGAAGCACACACAACTTCATTGACCCTAGAGTTGCTCAGTGGGCAAATTGCTATATCCACACTTGTAATTCCTTTGAGGTCATGGTAGCCAATGGGGGAACCTCACCTTGTAAAGGAAAGTGTCGCAATGTTAAAATCCAGATAGGGGACTATGCACTCAAGCAGGACATGTTTGCCCTCCATTTGGGTGGATGTGATATTGTTTTGGGATCTCAATGGTTGAGTACGTTGGGCACTATCAGTTGGAAATTTGCTAAACTTTGGATGCAGTTCTCCCAGAACGGACAAACACACATCATCAAGGGCTCCCCAACAGGAACACCTCAAATTATCAGTTCAAACGGCATGGAGAAATTTCTAAAGAAATCATCACGTGGGGTCATTGCACAACTATTCTCCATCCAACCATCCACATCCCCAATGGGTGAAATCCCACCAGACATGCAACAGATTCTCCACAAACATGAGGCTATCTTTTCAGAACCAACCACACTACCACCGCATCGCTCTCATGACCATGCCATTCCATTATTGTCGAATAGTACACCTCCTAATATCAGACCGTACAGATACCCCCATGCCATGAAGTCAGAGATTGAGAAGATGATACAGGAATTACTCAAGGCGGGTGTCATTCGGCCTAGTACTAGTCCCTACTCTGCACCGGTCTTACCGGTCCTCAAGAAGGATGGCTCTTGGCGATTGTGTATTGACTACCGAGAACTCAACAAGATAACTGCCAAGGATAAATTTCCTATCCCTGTGGTTGATGAATTACTAGATGAATTACATGGGACCATGTACTTCACCAAGCTAGACCTCCGCTCTAGGTACCATCAGATCCGGCTCAGGGATGAAGATATCCCTAAAATTGCTTTTCATACTCATGAAGGTCATTATGAATTCTTGGTAATGCCATTTGGTCTCACAAATGCTCCTTCCACATTCCAAAGCCTGATGAACAACATCTTTCGCCCTTTTTTGCGAAAGTTCATCCTTGTGTTCTTCGATGACATCTTGATTTACAATCACACATGGGAAGAGCATCTCAATCATGTAGATCAAACCCTCCAACTACTGGCCGACCATAAACTGTTTGCAAAAAGGTCCAAGTGCTCCTTTGGTTTGACTGAAGTAGAATATCCGGGACACATTGTCTCAAAGGATGGTGTCAAGGTTGACCCTAAGAAGATCCAAGCAGTCCAAGAATGGCCGAAACCTCGCACACTCAAGGGGCTTCGAGGATTTTTAGGGCTTACAGGATATTACCGTAAATTTGTCTGCAATTATGGAAAGATAGCCGCCCCCTCACGTCCATGTTGAAGAAGGATTCTTTTACTTGGACAGGGCCGACTGAGCAAGCATTCTTGGACCTCAAGCATGCCATGACCACCACTCCAGTTTTAGCCATGCCAGATTTCTCTAAAAAAATTTCATTGAAAGTGATGCTTCTGGTCGTGGTATTGGGGTGGTATTGATGCAAGAAGGATGCCCTTTGGCTTTTACCAGCAAAGCCCTATCTGATCGTAATTTGGAAAAATCCACATATGCCAAGGAAATGTTGGTAATATTGCATGCAGTCCTGCATTGGCGGCCTTACCTCATTGGGCGCCATTTCTCCATCAAAACTGACCACCACAGCCTGAAATACTTTCTAGAACAACGAGTTGCCACCCCCGAGCAACAAAAGTGGGTATCAAAACTCATGGGCTATGATTATGACATCACGTACAAAAAAGGGAAGGAAAATCTTGTGGCAGATGCTCTCTCTCGCCAATTTAAGACCCTTAGTATGTTGTGTGCCATCTCTGCACCATTGCCCCAATGGATTGAGCCCTTACGTCAGGAAATACTTCAGGACACAGATTTGAAAGACCTGGTTGCTTCACTTAGGGATGATCCAGAGTCTACACCAGGATATAGTTGGGATGGCCAAGATCTGCGTTACCATCAACGCCTGGTTCTTCCTCCTAAGTCCCCACTTCAAGAACTCCTCATGAAGGAATCACATGCTGCTCCATCTGCTGGCCATTCAGGGTTCCTAAAAACTTATGAGCGACTCAAGCGCACCTTCTTTTGGAAAGGTATGAAACAGGACATTCGCTCTTTTGTAGTGGATTACGACACTTGTCAAAGGATGAAAGGAGAAACAGTGCGCTCCCCGGGCACTCTTCAACCATTGCCGATACCAGATCAGGTGTGGACCGACATCTCCATGGACTTCATAGAAGGGCTACCTAAATCTGGAGGCAAGTCCGTTATTTTCGTGGTAGTGGACCGCCTTTCAAAGTATGCTCACTTTTGTGCCCTAACCCATCCTTACACAACATCCACTATTGCCCAAATTTTTCTTGACTCCATATTTCGCCTTCATGGCATGCCCACCTCCATTGTATCTGATCGTGATCCCACCTTTACTAGCAATTTTTGGCAAGAGTTGTTTAAGTTGCAGGGGACTCAACTCAAAATGAGTTCAACCTACCATCCGCAAACGGATGGTCAAACAGAGGTTGTTAATAAATGCTTGGAAACCTACCTTCGCTGCTTTGCCTTCTATCATCCTACTCATTAGGCAAAATGGCTTTCTTTGGCTGAATGGTGGTACAACACTTCCTATCATACCGCCACAAAACTCACACCGTTTGAGGCAGTTTACGGGTGCCCTCCACTCACGCCTTCCTCCTACATTCTGGGCAGCTCCAAGGTCCAGGTCGTCGACAATGTTCTAAGTCAACACACCGAGGTCCTCCGCAAACTCAAGCAAAATTTGAACATGGCCCAGAATCGGATGTGCCAACAAGCTGATCAGCATCGTTCTAAGCGTAGTTTTGATGTGGGTGATATGGTCTTCCTTCACTTACAGCCATACAAACAATCATCCCTACAACTCCGTAAGTGTCAGAAGCTCGCTCCAAAATTCTATGGTCCTTATCAGGTTCTACAACGGATTGGTCCAACAACTTACAAATTGGCTCTTCCCCCCACTTCCAAGATCCACCCCGTTTTTCATGTTTCCCTTCTCAAGAAAGTTGTGGGCACAAAGGTACAGGTTCAATCAACACTCCCCGAATTGGATGAAGAAGGCTCCATCTTACTTGCATCGGAACAGCTGCTGGATCGTCGAACTCGCACTCTACGCAACCGTACCATCACAGAGGTCCTGGTTCAGTGGCGTGGACTTCAACCTGAGGATGCTACATGGGAGTCTCTCCATCAACTCTAGCAAAAGTTTCCTCATTTTCAGCTTTGAGGACAAAGCTTCTTCAAGGAGAAGGGCATGTTAGGATCTCATCCTAACCCTTAATGTAATAACTTCCCTGATGTAATAATTCCTAGTGAATGTGGGTAGTACCCATGATTAATATTTTGTAATGTTCTAAGTTTTAGCTTAGGTAGTGCCTATGACAAATGGCACCCTTTTTAGATAGGTGGCATTGTGCATGTAATTCGTGTGGCATTATGCATGTAATTTGAGTGGCATTGTGCATGTAATTCAAAGTGGCACTATGCATGTAATTCGGGTGGCATTATGCATGTAATCCAGGTGGCATTTTGCATGTAAGCCAACCTTGGAAGGAAACTCCTTAAATACCCGAAAAGGCACCAATGTAACCATCTTTTGCAAATTAATGAAGTATTGAAGGAGGTTGCCCCCTCGAAGAGGCCTGCGATTCTATCTTATTGTGAGATTGTTCTTTATGCAAATTTCTGTTATATTAATATGATGTTTATGTGAATTTATTTCCAAGCAATTGTGTGAGAGTGTGTTATTTGAGTTTATTTTATAGCAGGATCTTAACAACGAAGGGCATCCCTAAAATACATTTTTGAGACTAAGTCTTCGAAATTCTTACCCTTGATAGGGGTTTTCACAATAGAATTATTTTGTGGGTGCACCTTAGCACCAGATTCACTTGAGATATGAGCCATTTTTTGATCAACTGCTTGAAACTTGTTTCGTGATCTCTTTAATCCTTGCCCTAGATGTCGTGGAAAGGTATGGTTTTCACTTTTCTTTTGTGCAACAAATTGAAAGTCATTGTCACTCAAGTTCACAGTATGATCTGTTGAAAGATAAATTTCTAACCCATATTGTATCCCTTGCAACATTTCCTGCTAAAATATTGAGCATAAACCACAAAAATATTGGCCGCTAGGGCCCGAAGGCCCTAAAAACCAACCTCTGGAGCTGCTTGCACTCAACCCAAATGAAACCTTCGCATAGCCGCTTGCCAAATATATCATTCACATATAGGGATGCGCTAGGATTTGTGTTGCTCCAAATGATATGAAAAATGGTGGAGATGTTCTAGGGTTTTTCAGGCATCTACCCTCAAAATTTTAGCTCAATTCGAGTTCGGATGAGTGAGATATGGCCGAAACGAGTTTGACAGTTTGGGCAGTCCTACAAAAAATGTCTAATCAATTTTGACTCATGTTCCCTCGAAAAACTTAGATATTATTGATGTTATCATTTGGAAAGAAAAGTAAAAGTTTTGATCTTATACTGTTCACCCCCCTCTCAGTATAAGTTTGTGTTCTTTATCTTGCATAGGCTTTGGGGTGTGCTTCCAACTTCATTATTTGTCTTAAATCCACTATTGAAAGCATAATGGGACAAAATATCTCCTCTATTATTTCTAATTATTCCTCCTCCTCCCGTTGGTCCTATATTTCCTTTAGATGCTCCATAAAAATTCAATTTAACCCCCTCCACATCTGGTGGTTTCCACTTTATATTCTTTACCTTATTTTTGCTTCTCTTGTACCCAACATCATAGTTCCATTTAATGACTTGACTCCATCTATCAAGACTCTACTTCCAAATTAGGGATTGGGTGAGTTGATAGGGTTGGTTTAGACTCCTCTATGGCTACATATATCTTCTTTTCCATTACCTCTAAACTGCTTTCCTTTCCTTTAAATATTCTTCTATTCCTTTCTAGCCACAGTCCAAAGTATTGTATCTTTTGATATATCCTATATTGTCTGTAAAGCCTCACTTTTATAAGTGATTTGCCATTGCTTTAATCGATCTTCAATTCTGCTATTCATCATCATGCATTTATCAAACATATTAATAATCCATTGCCATAGATTCTAGACTATTGAGCAATGTACCAAGAGATGGTCAATACTCTCCTCTTCCTTATTACATAAAACACATTGAGAGGGGCCATAAAAATCCCTTTTCATAAGGTTATCCCAAGATAAAATTCTTCTATGACCTACTAGCCAAACAAACATTTTAACTTTAGGAATGCTTGGGCTATCCAAAATATCTCTCCATATTCTAGTGATATTATTATTATGTTGGTGTTGAACATTATATTCACTTCTTGTTGTGTATTCTCCCGAGCTATTCAATTCCCCAATCAATTTATCCTTGGCACCCCTCAGAATAATCACAGTTGTTATCTTTCTACTCAATTGCCTCCTAGCATCAATGTCTTGTATACTTGTAAAAAAATCTTCTTTTCATTTGTATCTTTCTTCTTGATCCTTGTACAAAATGTTTGAAACTCTATCACTGTATTTGTCTTGAAGCAATCTCATCCGAGGTTTCAAAATTGGATTTAAATTGAGTGGTTTTTTATCACATCAAGTATCCATCTAGATAGAATTTTTTCTCTAGTTCCCACCACCCATATTAAACCTTTAATCATAAAATAAATATATTTTTTAAACCATTCCAAAGAGCATAATCATTTGGAAGAGAGAATGCAATAAATATTAAACTTGGATCATTGGGATCAACATACTTACTTAGAAGAATTCTTGCCCATTGTCTTTGACTCTCTTTGTACAATCTCTAGATAAATTTTCCCCTAAGAGCTAAGTTTGCATCTGTAAGAGCTCTTAAACCAAGACCTTCCCTAGTTTTGTCATCACACAACTTGCTCCATGTCACCAAAGAAATTTTATTTTATCATGTAAACCTGACCATAAAAAGGATCACATAATATAGATTAAACTTTTTTCAACTGATTTTGGAATAGAATATATTGAAATATAAAATGTTGGAATGGCTTGTAAGACTGACTTAATTAACTGCACTCTTCTTGCTAACGATAACCATCTACCTTTCCAAGCTGGAAGTTTATTTTGAACTTCACTAATAACTGGATTCCATAAATCTATCCTCATTCTCCCCTCAAATAAAGACATCCCTAGATAAGTTATTGGTAAATTTGCCTCCTCCATTTGAAGCAACCTGTAAATTCTTGCTTTGATATTAGCAAGAGTGTTAAGGAAGTAAATTTTGGATTTAGCCCTATTAACTTTTTGCCTTGAAACTCTTTCGTACTCTTTTACAAAGTTATTCAAAGCTTTGGTCTCATTTATCCTTACCTTTCCAAAAATGGTTGTATCATCTACAAACTATTGATGGGTGATGTTATTGATGTTATTACTAACCTTAAGTCCACTTATAAGCCCATCTTTTCAAGCATTCTTTAAGTTCCTACTCAAAACTTCTACCATAATAATGAACAAATAAGGAGATAGAGGATCTCCTTGTCTAAGGCCTCTCTTGGCTTTAAAATATTATGTCACTGACCCATTGACCAACACTGAATAAGAAATTGTAGAGACATGAGCTTTAATCCATCTAACCCATTTCTTCCCAAAACCAAACTTATCTAAAACTGCAAAAAGAAAATACCATTTAACCCTATCATAGGTTTTACTCATATTAAGTTTTAAGATCATAAATTTCTCTTTTCTCCAAATTATTGAATGTATAACTTCATGAGCTACTATGATCCCATATAAAATTTGTCTCTCTTTCACAAATCCTCCTTGCTCTTCTGAAATGATTTTGTCCAACAATAGCCTTAATCTATTCACCATCACTTTGGAAATAATCTTATAAGCCATATTACATAGGCTTATGGGTCTAAACGAATCAAACAATTCAACATCCTTATTTTTTGGAATTAGGGTAAGATAACTTGCATTTATTTTATAAGGAATGTATTGTTTTACCCTAGATTGTTCCACTGCCACCAATAAAGAATCCTTTACTATGTCCCAATTATGTTGGTAAAAAGCCACAAAGAGCCCATATGGACCTGGGGATTTGTCCTTATTAAAATAGAAAAGAGCTAAATGAACTTCTTCTAGAGTAATAGGCTCCATCAGTTTCCTATTGTATTTATTTGTTATAACTGAAGGAACATCTTGAAGAAGTTTATCTTTAAGAACTTTGGTCTCCTCTGAACCTAGAATATTTTGATAAAATGACTTTACCTCTTTTCTAATTTCACTTCGATCTTCAATCCAAACCCCTTCTATTGATTTAATTCTACGAATTATAGAAGACGATCTTTGTAGTATAGCCATCCTATGAAAAAAATTGTATTTTTATCTTCTTCTTTTAACCAAGTTTGTCTTGATTTTAATCTCCATAATTTCTCTTCCTTAATCAAAATATTATGATATTCACTAAGCAACTCCCTTTCCTCTGAGCTTGTATTATTTTCATCACCTTTTTGGAATTTTGAAAGTTTATCTAATTTATATATATATCATTTAGGTTGGTTTCTAATAGAACCAAGGAAGTAAAGGGCAATGTTTTTATATTTATATCATTTAATTAGTATAATAGTATATAAAAAACAAATAATAGACACCTCCATACAAATACTTGCTATAAAATTCTATTGACAATAATACAAGTCTCAGAAAAGAAACCATTACCATTTATTTATATTTAAGTGGCATTTGATATTTAGGTTAGATTTTTTGAATGACTTTGAGGAATTGGACACCAACCTAAAATAGTAATTTAACCAAATAATATGCATGCTTTGTGCATATGTAGGGAAAAACATCAATTGGAGAGAAAGTTACTCATGGCCCAACCAAGGGCTAGTTGAAACCAATTTACATTTAAATAGGCAAATGGAAGAGACCAAAATAGGAATGGGAGGAGAAGATATATACCTTTTGCACTTTATGGGTAGTTGAAATAGAGAAGTATTTTATTTTCGAATGCAAGGCATACAATGATATTTGAGCTAGCTAAGTTGATACCTTAGAAGCGGAATCATTATAAGAATTATTTGAAGAGAAGAAGATAAATAAAGTAGGATAATTAATCATCAAAATCATTACCAAACGATCAACATTATAAAAAGAAAATAATCATATCAAATTTTGGGGTTGGTATCCATGGTTCTTTGAAAATTTTCTATCCGACAGGTTGCTCCTAGCTTCATAGATATTAAAAAACTTATGTATAAAATTTAAGGTTCCTTGAGACTTACATTAAGGTTTCTAATTCATTGTTTAGTTCAGATTCACACCTATTTCTAAAAAATAAACATAAGCAATCCATCCACTCAAATCTTATATAGAAAGCATAAAAATATGAAAGAGAGATATATGTAGTGCACAACCATAGGCATCATAAATAATCACTATAATATCCATAGATAAGGATCACAATATGTTGATGCAATGGATGGAGTGGTGGGGTGTATTTATACCAATACCAAAACATAAATTACATAAACAAGTTTACTTGAGATGATATAATAAGAAGGCTTTAGGTTTTAATTACGAGTTATAAGATGGGTTTAATTATAACAAGGTTAAATGGGACCCATGGGGCTTGCATAATTAAATAATACAATAAATAAAATATATTTGTATAATGAATACCAGTAGGTCTATACAAGATTATATCATATAATGTTGACCTTAGCCATAAGTCAAATTATACTTTCAACACCTCCTCATAATCTAAACTGAGAGGCCAAGAAAAGAAGATAATAGTGACAATAACATTTTGCCCTCATAATGGATGTTCCAATAGGCCTCCATACTCGAGGAAGACTCAACTAGATCTCCCTCAACATCTATAAATATGCTTATGCAAAGATGCCACTACAAAAGAATCTCCTTAGACTCAAACATAGTCACCATCACCAATATCAAATACTCTCACACATATCCAAAGAATACCTTCACTGTGTCTCTGTATGAAGAAGAAAAGCCAAGATCCCTCTAAAAATCTACTCCAATCTTCTATAGTTGCATAAGGCAAGGCTTGGAAGCATAACCTTCCCTTTTACAACATACATCACCTTGTTTGGAAACTTCAATTTGTTCTTGAGACACCTAAATTCTGTCACCAAAAATGGCTTTGCATGAATCTGTTTATGAGAAGACCTATTATAAAATTTTAAGGGCACTTGGAAAAAATATAGAAGAAAGAAGAGATCACGAAGGATTAGATATTCATGCATAAGATTAATCAAAAACCCAATAGAAGAAGAATTTTTAATTAGAACAAATTTTTAGTGCCTCCAAAAGACTCGATAACTATTATAAATATTACAAATCCATGAATATCCTTTAAAAATAGACCAAAGATTTTGATTACATAACATACTATAAAGTTATCATTTTGAAATAGAACAATAGGATTTGAGAACTATCATGCATAATTCAACCCCTAACACTATAACAAGTCCTTAAACTAATATGACTAATACCAAGAGCTTGAAAAATCATACAATTTTGAAAAAGAAGGTGATCAAATGCATTTGAATGCAAAAGTTATGGCCTTTGGACGATTTTCCCTAATAGTCCTAAAAAAATGAAAAATTAACCTCATAAACCTTAGGACTATTGCAACCAATCACAATTCGCCACTTGGCATCCATTGATTCATTGATGGCTATCATTGCTTTTGTGCCAACTATTTACCACTTAATTGTTCAAACCATTGCAGTTTTGACACATGCTCAATACCCATTGGTTGAAGGCATATAAGTATGTTAAAAAGGGTCTTATGTGGCATGTAAAGGTGCCACATCAACCAATAACTTATTGCATTTCTTTGCAATTTCCAAAAGGAGGATTCAAACCTAGGTTGGCTATAAGCTAAGTCTTTTGTGCTAACCAAGCTTCCAAGACTTTCTTTAAGGCATAAAAGATATATTCTCCTTTTAAACTGCGATTCTCACCTTGGCTAGAAGCAATACAAGAAACCAAAGGTGTAGGGAATTGAACATGTAATGTTTCTAGCACACTTAATCTTCCCAATAAATCAAATAGTAAAAATGAGGCCATCAACGCCTCTTTGAAGAACATTGTTTGTCTCAATAAGAGAGATCATTGCTTGTAAAGACCCATGGGCACGTGTTTTGAACCTGGCACCTTCTTCTATGCACACACCAACCAACTATGCCTTTATCAAATTGCCAAGTATGATGAATGATCCAAGGCAGAGCAAGGCCTCTATAGTCGTATATTTTTCATTCAAGTGAAGAATAAGCTTGTGCTCTAACTAAAACCTCTAACCTTCTCCTACTTAATGTTTTACTCATGTTAACTTGTTCACTTTGGCACCCCTTTGAATGCAATCGAGCTAGTTGATAATATTTTTTATTGTGCTTTAAAGTGACACCTTTATTTTAAGAAAATGACATGCATGAGAAGACATGAAAATTCAAGTTCAAATATTTTCCTCTTTAATATTTTCTTAAAAAAAGTATCATGGCCTCTATGTGAGGTATAACCTAGGTGCTAACAATACAATTATAAAACCAAATCTTTGTAAAAGCTTATAGAATGGTAGAAATGATGATAGAAGGAACACAAATTCTTTAAATTAATCATAATAATGAAGGAAAAAATGTAAAACAAAATATCCTCTCCGCGTCTTATGCCAAATATGATTATGAAGCTTTGAAGAGTAATTTGTTTTAAGACTCAAAAAAAGGTTGAAGGCTTCGAGCTAACTTTTTACGTAACCAAGCCAGGTTTGAATTCACACCAATTTCCAAAAACGAAATCAAAGAATCCATCCACTCAAATGTTATATAAAAAACACACAAAATATGAGAGAGATTTAGATAGTGGACATCCATAAACATCATAAATAATCACTGTATTTTCCATTAAAAAAAGATCACAGCACTCCAATATTATGGATGGAGTGGTCGAGGTATTTAAAATTAATACTCAAACCTCAATTACATAAACAAGTTTAACCTAAACTAACATAACAAAAAAGCTTAAGACTATTTACAAGTTATAAGATGATTTGACCATAAAGTTAATGCAACCTATACAATTTATATAATTAAATAATATAATTTTTTTTTTTATAAAATAATTACCTGTAAACTTATGTAATTTTTTTTTTTGTTTGTTTGTTGTATATAATTACCTAATATAAAAAAATATTTATAAAATAATTACTTGTAAACTTATGTACATATGAGAGTTGGTCACAGCCACATAATTTTTTAGTAACTAAGGGTCCAGACCACGTGGACTACTCTGACCAAACCTTTTCCACTTCGTTATTATTGACTTGCCATGAAGGGAACCACCAATCACTCGAAATTCATACGTCATCATCGATTTGAGGTACACTCAAAGAATTCAAATCAAACTACTACCTTTCCAAACAAGTTGCCCCGAGGTTTGAACCTGGGTGTCTTCTTGATAAATGCCTAACCAAACAAGCACTTACCAATCCACTAACCCTCTCGAATGTAAACTTATATAAAATTGCATCTTAAAAACTACCTTAATATATATCTCCAATTTAATTACCCAAAACCCCAAATATATGTTTGGAAAAACTAAAACCTCAAGCCTTTTATAACTTTAATGTTGAATTTATTTAAACACTTTAAAAATAATCAATACATCTTTTAATGAAAAATAAAGAAAAATATTAATATATATATTTTTTTATCATAAAAACATACCACTAAAAATAACAATAAACTAAAATAAAATAATTAAAATTCTCATAACTTAAAGAGTGGGGCACCCTACTTCCAACCGTGGGATCCAACACACCCCACATCAGACGTTCTAAGCCGAGCAAGTTATCCCTCGTGCCGAACCCGACAAACTCAAATTTAACGACAAACTCAAATTTAACCATTACAATTTAGATTTCACATTAGGGATAGTTTATATTATATTATTATTATTAGTTTTTTAAAAATTAAGAGTTATGTTTATTATAGAATTTAACAAAAAGCTATTATAGACCTACTCTTACACATTGGCATACACCTACCTCTTACACATTCGCATACAAATTTTAAATCTTGAAGTTTCCAAAAAACCAAGGCTTTTATAATTTTAAAGCCCATTATATTTAATGGGAAGGAAAAATTCCTTGGCGGGTAAGTTTTCCAGAATTTGTAGTTAACTATACAAACGTTTACCCGGAAAGTGTGGCTGTTTTTGGAAGGGTAAAAGACGAAAAAGAAAACGACTGGTTAAGTTGGTCGGCCCCTTGTTGTCCGACGCATGCCTGGATTCGAACGCGTGATCGAGGGTTTGAGTTCCAATAACATCACGAAGCCGCCTAGATTTCATGCCCGCATTTTCCTATGATTTGATCGACCGGATCGAATTGTGCCAGAAATAGCCCCGCAAATGCTAAATTCCGGACGATTTGTCTGAATTCCAGCAAGTTTGAGCAATGGAGTGGGGTTCGAGCCTCCTTGTGGAGGACTTCGGCCAGAAGGTCGACCTCACCCGACGAATTCGTGAAGTCCTGACGAATTACCCCGAGGGCACGACGGTCCTGAAGGAGATTATTCAGAATGCAGACGACGCAGGAGCCACGAAGGTGTGCTTTTGCCTGGATCGCAGGGTTCACGGCACGCGCACTTTGCTGTGCGAGCAGTTGAAGGAGTGGCAGGGCCCCGCGCTGTTGGCGTACAATGACGCAGAATTTACAGAGCAGGATTTCGTTAGTATTTCCAGGATAGGGGACAGTCAAAAGCACGGACAGGCTTGGAAAACTGGGCGCTTCGGGTAAGTTTATCAAGTTTCGCTTACAAATATTTCGATTCTGAGTTTTTTTGTGAGCAAAGGTTAGTTGATTGTGTACCAATTTTTTGACGTTGGAATTTAACCTCATTGTCCAAACTTAGCCTGCAAAAGTTTTAATCCCGCAAAATTTATCAAACTTTGCTTAGAAATATTTCGATTCTGAGATTTTTGTGAGCGAAGCTTAGTTTATTCTCTGACGAGCTTTTTACTTCAGAATTTAGTCTAACTGCCCAGATTTTGCATATGAAAGTTTCAATTTTAATGCAACTTTTTGTTAGTTGTGTGCGGGGGTTTTGAGGAATCAGACTTGCTTAGAAGTTTTTTGATTCTGAGATTTTTGAGCGTTTGATGTTGGAAGTTAATTTAATTGTCCACACTTCGCATATGAAATTTTCACTTCTGAGATATTTGCGAGCAAAAGTTTGTTAATTGTGTGCCAGGCTTTTATGGATGGAATTTATGAAACTTTGTTTAGAATTATTTCCGTTCTGAGATTTTTGGTAGCGAAGCTTAGTTTTTTGTGTGCCGAGCTTTTGACGTTAGAGTACCCTGATTGTTCAAAATTTGCTTGCAAATGTTTCAATTCTGACATGTATGCGAGCAAAATTTTGTTAATTGTGTAATGATGGAATTTAACCTCATTGTCAATGTGAAATTCGATGTCAATTCGGTAATATTTAAGGTCAAATTAATAAAAGTCTTCGCTCGGAAGAAATGATGATTCTGGCATATGTGAGAGCAAAGCTTTGGCAATTGTACGCCAGGCTTTTCCCGTTTGAATTTAACCTAATGTTTGTGTGAATTTCGAT
Source organism: Wollemia nobilis (assembly GCA_028583015.1). NCBI lineage: Eukaryota > Viridiplantae > Streptophyta > Pinopsida > Araucariales > Araucariaceae > Wollemia > Wollemia nobilis. The sequence continues at coordinate 6,547,348 of JAQPPZ010000440.1, read as the reverse complement.
GATAATTCTGTACCCTTAAGTTCACATTGAGCGGGGAAAAGCTTAGCTTGTGGAGAATGGCAAGTTGATGTAGTTGAAGGGTGGGAGTTTTGTTAGCTAACGTTAATTCTGTACTTCTCAAGTTCAAATCAAGAAGGGGAAGGAAGGAAAATAAGGGAAAGAACGCCAATCTTAACTTGGGGAAACAGTAACGGCAATTTTGACGTGTTTGAAGAGGGACGGAATTTCGTTAGTCATGTGCCACAAGTTTAACATTGGAATTTAACCTAATTATCTTTGTGAAATTCGAGGTTAATTCTGTACTACTTAAGTTCAAATTAAGAAAAAGAAGATACTTAGCTTGCGGAGAATGCCGTTTTACCATGTTTGAAGATCAAATTTTGTTTAGTAAGTGTTGCAAGCTGAAACATTGGAATTTAATATAGTTGTTGGTGTGAAATTTGATGTTTATTTTTTCTAGACTAAGAATTTATGACTCTTTATGCTTTGTTGTCTGCAATTTAATTCATACAACAGCTTTCCTACACGGTCATGTGGAATTAAGCATTATTTGAACTAGTCAAAATGTGTTAAGTAAATTGCTTAAACTTAGCTTACAAGAACCTACAAGAATGATGATTTGAGCAATTTAAGAAGTGAAACTTTGCTAACTGTGTGTTTGGCACTGGACTTTAACATAATTTACTATAAAATTTGTTTTTACAGCCTAAAATTTTTGGGTAGGCGTGCTTCATCATTTTTTTAAATTCCACAAATTACTCTTTTGGACAACTTCATGATGTTGCACATTTTGTGACAAGTAAAAAGACAATACATTGGAATTCTGAAAATATTATGTAAGGTAACGGATGGCTTTAAGGTCCAGGGTTCAAAATTGCCGTCTGTCAGACTTTCAAATGGGTATGGTAGCAGATTTCTTCACATAAGGTAATGACCATTTTGAATGGTTGTCAGTGATTGTATTAAATTTAATTATAGTATAAGAAAAATGCAGGAAAAAAATGTCTTTGAACACACAGTCTCTCGTATCAATAAACTTCAATCTTCACTTCTATCGCTCTAAAGTGAAATCACTTTTAAACATGCAGTTTTCCCACTGTTTGACCAAATTGCTTCACTTGCATTTGTATAGATAGGCAGGCAACATATCTCCACCCCAAATTTATTGTGGCCAAAAGAAAAGAAAATAAAACATTATTAGGTTGTTTTCTTGTTTTTCTTCCATTTGGTTATGCTTCATCATATCTTATGTTTTTTTGAATTTCTCACTTATTGTTCTTTTTATAAACATGGCTACTATGGAATTAACAGAAATGGGCCATTGGCAGACAACCCTTGACCTTCAAGCTATAATAAACAGCTAATATTGTAGATTAAGGTAAACAGAAAATCATTTCAAAGTTTTCCATCTTAACATTGGCCTCCTTCCAGAGGGAAAGTCCAAGCTTTATGGCACATTTGCAGCATGCTAGTTAGAGGAATTAGCAGAATAGCATACAAACAAAGCAAAACCATAACAGTAGTACACACAACAATCAAAGATGGGAAAGAAATGATTCATTTAGGTCAGGTGGTCCAACCAAAATGATGGACGTCACAAAAGCAACTCCACAGAGGCAAAGAATGTTATGGAGGCAACAAACACATCATTGAATATTTAGATTATAAGGCAGATTTTAATAAACTCAATGGAAGTCCTAGTTGCCATTAAGTTGGTTTTGCAGGTAGAATCTAAGTGAGTTTCTGAGGAGGTTTTCAAGTGTTTTTTTCCATTTAGTTTTTAAGGTAGATTCTAAGTTTGCTCTAAGGCAGATTTTAAAGCAGATTCTAAGTTGGCATTGTGGTGTCTATCTGCAAAATCATGTGCAATGTACTCTGAAGTGTTTAATTATTGAAATTCGTTCGGCAGGAGATGATTTTGTAACTGGGGAAGACAAGAAGCATTTGTAATAAGGAAAAAAAAATGAGGAATTCAAAGTTAAATATGTATAAATTATCTACCCCTAGGGCATGCAATGGGAAGAAAATGACAGGAAAGCAATTTAGAAACTACTGTTGGGGGAGGGGGGAGCATATTTTATTTGTTTGGCCTGCTATCTAAGTGTGAGCAATGGTAGACATCTACTTTACCTCTAGAACCAGCAGCTGTGATTAGACTACTGAGCTAGATAAAAAAGGTTGAGAACATGGAGACTAATAGATGGCTTAAAGCAGTAATGGAAGAAGAATTGAATCAAAGAAAAGGGACTTCAACGAGACAAAACAATTAATGGATGGGTAAATGAAGCTTTAATCTACAGGAATGGTCAAACACCTATCAAGAAATCAAGCTATGTGTGGAAGAAAAAAAAGAAAAATTCAGGACAGTCATGTGGACAAAAAGGTATTTGGGAAGAAAAGGCAGTATTACAGAACATAAATTTATTCAAACTACAATCACCTACAAAAAGATTACATAGAAGCAGAAATTAAGTGGAATGAGAAAAGGACCATAGCCTAGTTAAGGACCAGCTCACAACATCTTAGATGTGAAATAGGCAGGTGGAACAGTACCAAGGAAGAATGGAAGGAAAGGATTTGTTTCCTTTTCACTTCCGGTGTCGGGGAATGAGCGGCCGACAACATGATTCAGAGTGGATGCATGGAAGTTGATGACGAGCTTAATGATGTGGTCCTAAAGATTGTTTAAGTTTCAGGGATGTAACAGTAATACCATTTAATTTATTTTCATTGCTTGAGAAAAATTTGAACACTTTAGAGGTGGTGTTAGAATTAGGGGAGAAGGTCTACTTGAATGGTCAAACACCTATCAAGAAATCAAGCTATGTGTGGAAGAAAAAAAAGAAAAATTCAGGACAGTCATGTGGACAAAAAGGTATTCGGGAAGAAAAGGCAGTATTACAGAACAGAAATTTACTCAAACTACAATCAGCTACGAAAAGATTACATAAAAGCAGAAATTAAAGTGGAATGAGAAAAGGACCATAGCCTAGTTAAGGATCAGCTCACAACATCTTAGATGTGAAATAGGCAGGTGGAAAGATATGTTTCCTTTTCACTTCCGGTGTTGGGGAATGAGCGGCCTATAACATGATTCAGAGTGGATGCATGGAAGTTGATGACGAGCTTAATGATGTGGTCCTAAAGATTGTTTAAGTTTCACGGATAGCCGTAATACCATTTAATTTTATTTCATTGCTTAAGAAAAATTTGAACACTTTAGAGGTGTTGTTAGAATTAGGGGAGGTCTTTGATTTCTTAATGTCATAATATGTAACAATGTCTTAGGTGATTTATTAAGGGTCACAACCCAATCTTGTAATACCTTGTGATAATTGAAGTAACTTAGGTGTATATCCCTTTGTATGCATGTAGTTTCGAAGATGCAAGGACTCAAGTGTTGTAGAAATCCATGTAACCGCTCATAATACTATCAAAGGAAGATTGAGAAGGACTTGAAAGAAATGATAGACCAATCCTACCAAATTTCTTGTGTATCTTGCATGATTATTTCTTGCACTTTGGCAAGAGTGGAACCATCAACATCAAAGTTCTAAGAACAAGCATTGGACGAGAGCATATGTCTAAAGAGTTTGTGCAACTTTGTAGCCCCAAGGGGTCCAAGAGACAGCTAACTACAACTTTGTACATGTTTAACAAAATGTAGTGCAAGGAGGAGTAAACAGAACTTACGTGGAGATGCCCATTTAAATGATAAAGGTCAAATACATTGCGCTATCATTTTAGGGGAATTGGTGAGAACTGTTATTTCAAAATATGAGTTCAAAAAAGGTTGCTAGAGATGTCATACGTGGGGAGGTGTGGACAAGCTAAACGCCCACAATTAGTAACTTAGTGATATTTAAATTCACTGCCTATGTGCACATTACACAAGATGTGGTTGGAAGAAATTTGATGATTAGCCAGTAGCTTCCTTGGATATAGTTAAACCAATGTGGCTTATCATCTGCGAATTGAATACAAGGAAACTGCATGTGTGATAAGATATTATCTTTGGATGATGATAACCTTGCAATTCAGCTTCCAACCAAATATAATCTGGAGCTGCCAAAACATCCAATGCAAAACTTAGAAGGACAAATTGATGTTTCAGATTATTTGATCACTTTGAGATGTGATAACTATGAGCTCGACGATATGGAGATTTTAGTATATTACCAAGATTGAAGTATGCCAAAATGTTACTTGAAGTTTTTTATATGAGCACTAAGAAGGAGGTAGAGGTTCAATGGCACAGTGACATGGCTATTGAGGATGAGATTATTAGGCAGGTTGGTGAGCAAATCTAGTATTTAGGTAATTTGGACAACCATTACAGAAATATGGTTTAGGATATTTGTGCTCCAATGTAGATCTTGTTTTATAGTTGTAAACAGGTGAACAACCATTGTCGAAATATGGTTTAGGAGATTAACCATATATCAATATAATAATTTCTTAAGTAATGTGATGTATAATGGGTAGCATAATTGAGCCACACTTCATGAAAGCATAGCAACAAGAAACCTTCCTCCCCATGATAAAACTGCATTGATATACCCTTAAGGTGTCTACATCAAACATAGGAACATATTATAAGTATTATAATAACTTAGTTATTGTGCATTTGCTTTCCAATGATGGACTTTAAAGTTGAGGAATTCCACATTTAAATTAATACCTCAAAAGTTTAATTTTTTTTTTTTAAATCCACAGGCAAAACTTCATTTGGTAGGAGGGAAGATGTAGTCTAAGATGAGAACATAGTCAGTTAATTATGCGTCCGGGGTTTAAGTGATGAATTGAAAGGAGCCTTCTTCCTCGAGGAAGCAACAAAGAGTTGAAATTGATGGTGATGGGTCGCCGTGTTTATCTTGGAGCCTAAGGAAGTTATATGGGGAGACAAAGACATGACATTGATCTGGAGTAGTAAGAAGATAAATTCGAGATTTAGGATGCAGAGTAAAAAAGATATATCCTTATTCTATTATAAAAGTTTGATGTTGCTTGATTTATTAAAACTTTCCAAGTCATATTAAAAGATCAAACTTCATTTTGTAAGCAATTTAAAAGAAAGTTATATTCAAAAAGCTCTGAAAATTTACCTAATTGAAGCTTCTATTATTGATAAAGCCCGAAGAGAGATGGCTGCAACTGCTTTACCTATCATGTTTGAGATTAAAACAGGGAAACAATGAGATATATAAGATTTCTGAATGAGACAAGTTTGAGACAAGCATTTGATGGTTGTTTTTTATCACACCAAAGGGATGAAATTTGTGTGACAACAATGCGAGACTTCCAAATGGCATATGCTTTAATTTTCAACATTGATGTGTAGCAGTTAAGGGCAATCAGATTGCAGGCAAGAACCGTGCGTAACAAGAATATTTTGCCACTATTCCACCCTTGAAGCAGAAAATTGAAAAATGACAGACGAGAGGAAGAATGCCAAATTTTGTTCTCTAATTTTTTGAGTGACATGCAAAGGTTTGTGCCCTAAATTTTGAATCCAAAATTTAGAAACTTGTTTCTTAATTCCTCAAGCAAAATGCAGACATTTCATGCGTAGTTACCAGGTCCCTGACCATAAAAGTGTTCATACTGGAGAGATGTTCCATGAAGTCTCTGGGATGAGGATGTCAGGGGATGAGTTTCTGGGACGGGTGGGGTCTGACCCAATTTTTGGTGCTGATGTAACAATAAGAGATATAAGTCTATCTGAAAATACTTTTAAACACACAATATGGACTTTCTAAGCATGGATATGCAACAGTTTCTGATATAAAGGCTAAAATAACATAGTAGCCTCAAATTTCATGATGGATACAATTTGAATTTACATACATTGACAAATTTAAAACCAGGTGACTAAGAGTTAAGATTTATGTTTAAATTTCTAATTTCAACCACAGTCCAAACTTAAAAGGAAGTGTCCAATACATAGTAAAAGTCTTGCAAATGATAATTTTTTTTTGGAACTGTATTATTTTAACTCCACCCCCCCTCTTTTTTATTTTGGGCCTCATTACACATGGTCATTCTTGTGATGGCTGAGGGGGTGTTTTCGCATACCTTGGCCATCTCGGGGACGTTTGGGTGCCTCGATACTCTTAGGCGGCCTTGGGATGTTGTGTGGACATTTTGGCATCCCATGGCATCCTGAGGATGATGTCCTAGTACCAGAAATTTGTATCTTAATTCCTCAAGCATAATGTAGGCATGTCATGCAATGTTATCAGGTCCTCAACCATAAAAGTATTGATATTGGAATGAGATGCAATTTTCATATAACTTATCCCACATGAAGTCTGTGGGATAGAGATGACATGGGGCGAGTTTTTGGGATGAGTGGGGTCTGGCCCCATTTTTGGTGATGGCGGCAGGGTGACATATATAAATATATTTAAATTCGATTTTAAAGACCATATGGACTTCTTTTCAACGAGTTTACACAGGTTTTTATGAGGGGTCCCGGCACCCTCATACTGAGTGGGGTTTGAACCTTGGACCTCTCAAAGAGAGAAACCATATGGAATTTGTAAGGATGAATATGCAACATTATCCAATATAAATGCTAAAATAACATCATAGCCTTCAAAAATGTAATACGGTTGGGGCCTGTTCCAATCCCATATAACCAATTAAAAAAAAGAGTTAAGCTTCAAGTTTAAAGTTCTGTTTTAAGCTATAGTCCAAACTTCAAAAATGTCCAATACATAGTAAAAGACTTGTAAAATAATAAATACTTTATTGCCTTTTTTTAAAACTTTAAAGTTCTTTCTCTCCACTAGCTCTTGCATGGGTCTTATTATGCCTAGCCATTCTCAGGACAATTGAAGGGACGTTTTTGCATCCCTTCACCATCTCGGGCATGTCTAAGCATTGTGATACTCTAAGGCATCCTTGGGACACCATGTGGTCAATTTGGCATCCCCATGGCATCTCGACAATGGTGTCTTTGGTAGCTCGAGTTTCGAGGCTAGTTGGCTAGTGTTTTAAATGTTTTGGGGATGACTCCTATTTTTCTAGGTATGTGTTGGTTGGCAAAATAGTACAGGCGAGATGACAAAGTATTCGACATTCATTGGAGCGAAGAAGATATTGAGTGCTAAAATATTATCTTTGTTCAATGGACTTTTGGCTAGAATTCAATCCATTGTGAGGAACTCTAGGAATCAAGTCCAAAGAAGAGTCGTTTGCAGGTTCTCTAGACTCTCATATAGCTTCGACAAGGAGGGGTGGCCAATGCTTCATTCTCTAGGGAGCAATTGTACAAGACCAACCATCGAGAATCTTGGAAGAAGGTCAACAGTTTTGGAATCCTTGCAGGAAAAATATAGGGGGTCTTAGTTTAGCATTTTGTCAAATTCCTAGAGCATTAAATTCAGGGTTGAAAGGGTGTGTGAGTGGTTTCCCACACTTTTTTTTTTTAATAAATTGGTTGTAAGGGATTGAAACGTGCCCCACCCATATTACATCGTGACCATATAGTGGTATTACAACAACTTGGCCATTATGCATATATTGCTTGGCAATACTCGAACTTGGCTCTCATCCTTGAAAGTTGAGGAATATAAGTAGTTGAGCATAATGCCATTTATAGGTTTGTTGCACAAATCAAGAATTGAGGAGGTCCTATTTTTTATTGTCAGACTTCTTTGTTAATTGGTGTCACTTGTATAACACTTGTTGCTTCTCACTCATTTTGGTGGATCTTGATTGTTTATATGGTTGTCTTTGTAGTCTATGTGGCACCTAGATGGATGGAAAATAATAATTATCTTCATATCTATATTTGCCTATGTCTAATCAAGAGCTGTAGTTTGTCAACATTTTATTCATTTATTTGTATAGGTGTCAGTCTCTATTTGGCGCAAGGATATTGTTTAGTATGACAGTCAGGTTGTGCCAATTTGCACCTCAAGAGTGATTGGAAGGGATTTTACAAAAATACCACTCTTGGGCTATTGTGGAGGGCAAACTTTTGGAGACCATAAGCCATGTCTTCATTGTACAAAAGCATATTGGGTCCCTTTTTTTCTCTCTTTCACCCCAAATTGCATAGTTTTGAGCTTTTCGAATCAGGGCTAGTCTTTTAGTCCTGTTTGGCTGTAACAAAGACACAATTTTGCAACAATTGGATGAAACAAATGGCCACCCTAATTCTTAAAACTCCATTGGTTTGGGAGAAGCCCAAGGAGCCCATAGTTGACAAGTTATCTACCAAATCTGCAGGAATTATTTTCAGCCTCATTGCCTTAGATTGGTGGGTGACTGCATATGCCAAGAGAGATACCCATATTTGGTGTGTTGCTGCTCATAACACATTACTTCTAGGAGCTCTTTTGGTCATCATCATAAATGGTACTCAGATGTTATTTCTCTTCTTTAGTCAGTAGGCATTTACATAGATAAATTACCTCCATTCAAATACTCTTTAAATGCTCCTCTTCACCTTCTTCTTGATAAGAGGGTAATTAATCAAGCAGTTAGAGATGATGTTTATTGACAATATATTCACTCTCCATCTCAATGTCTTAGTCTTAATTTTGCCTTTCTACACTATTTTGCCTTTCATGAGGGTTGAGAATGACATTATTACTTTTCCTAATTATGTCCAGAAACATTGGACACATAGCCTTAGTATTCTTCTTGGTGAGCTCAAAGTATGCTCACATTGGTTGTGGGTGGAGATAGACCACCATATTCCTCGATAGGATAGGGTATGTTGTCTTTACATTGTTTGGGAGGTGGAGTTAAAAGAACATTTCATCAAGTGCCTTGTTTATTATGAGATTTGAGGGAGGTACTATTTCTTGTATAGAGATTCATGTGGATCGCTTGCCATAGGGAAGCTATCACTTTTCAACCGTAGTTGTTACAGGGAAGTTAGGCTACTACTTGACTAATCACCTTGTTCTTTCACTTTATCTTTGCAATTTAAAGTAATGAGCACTCATTTGAAGCTACAACTATCCAAATGTTAATGACAAATGTATGCGCCATTGTCTATATACAAGAATGACTATTACGGCTTCGATTCTTTCTTTTTGCTTGCGACAAGATACGACTACAATTCTTTGGCGTTGGGTTTTGACCACCCTCACATATCAAGGAGTTGTGGACAGATGGAATTTACCAATTTCTTGTCCTCTTTTATTGTTTCCACAACCATGGATGCTAGAAGAGTCTTGTGGGATCGAACTTCGTGCCCTCCTAGGATTATGCAACCAGGCCCTCATAGTCCTGGCCATTCTCTTGGGAGCATTATTAGATCCTATGTTGGCCCCTTTGGGATAGTTGGTGATAATGATAACTGTACTACTTTACATGCTACTATAGATTAATATGTGTGCTTGGATTCATTGGAGCTCCTTTCTTCTCTCTATTTATTGCATTACTAATACCATTATTGAGAAAATCTGCAAAAAATCCCGTTTTTTGCCGATTCCTGCCCTTGCCGATAAAATCCCAATTTTTTGCCGAAAAAATCTGCCACGGCAGCATGGGTAGAGGAAACAGCATAATTAGAGGAAACGGCATAATTAGAGAGAGCTCTGCCTACTTTGAATTTTGATTGCATCCCAACTTGATTGAGCATCCACAATTTTGCGATAGATTTGAACCAATTCATTGTTTGTCGAGAAATGGGCAAATTGAACTCTTGAATCAACTTTTGGAGTTCATCCATTGCTTGTTTGGGGTCCTCTTGTTTAATCAAAGTGCTAATAAGAATCTAAGATCTGGAATTGTTTCTCACATTAATATAATTTTTGACTTTTGAATTTCTACAAGCCAATCTGGCCTGAACCAATGGTTGACATTTTGGATAAAAAATGAGAGGATAAGGCTTCAACTAAGCATCAAACCAAAAATTTGTAGGATTTGCCTCACTGACCACCTATAATGCTTTCTTGATTCATTGCAAACTCTCTAATATGAAGTTCAATGTTGCTAAACCCGTAGGCAAGGTTCGCTTCCTTAACAATTTTGTTGCAAAGCTATATACTTTAAAGCAACTTTTTGCCCAACTCTTTCCTTGATCTTTGAATAATCTTCAATAAAGTTTTCCTCTTTTCTTTTTCCTCGGAAAAATCTGTAATTTTCATTTCTGAGTTTGAAAAAAATTACAATGCTATGGGTATGAAGTACCCTCAAGAATTTCAGTTACATCCTATCTAGGAGTTGGTAAATTGAACTGAGAGGAGTATTGGCCTCCTTGCTGTAATATGTTATAATCAACTTACAATCCAGAAATAGAATCCCAATAAGAAGACTGACAGGTGGAGAGCAGGAATATAACTTCCTGATCAATCACAGTTCTCGAATAACTCTTACTTGAGTACAAAAGCTGGGGAGGACTCAGGTTCAATTCTGAAGACAAACATTATTTGAAGTCTCTCTTTCTAGAAAATAAAGGCAAGGGTCCCTTTTTAAACCTCCCATTTTTTTTTTACTATTTCTTTAATAGATCTCTGATATGATCCTTAATAAGAGGAGGACTGGGAGGAAACTCGAAGTCCTCTAACCATTTCTTCCCGCTGCCAAGTGCCTGTTGGAAAGATCAAACCATCTTTTGAAAGACCATTTGCTTCTACATTTAGTTCCCTATAGATGTGCTTGTATGAATTTTTTGTTATAGAAGATTCTAATAATTTCACTTGCTCATAAAAAGGACCGAAGGGCGGGTTTTTCATCTCAACATGATCTACAACCCAACTTATCATTAATTTTGAATCTCCATAAATCTGTAAAGTTGTAATTCCTTGCTCAACTGCTATTCTCATCAAGAGGATCAATGCTTTTCATTCTGCCATATAATTTCACTGTAATTAATTTTTTTTTTCCTCTTAATGCCAAACTCATAAATCTACAATTTTGCAAGCCCGTCCCTCTAATATTGTTTTCTCAGTAAATCTCATCTCATTTTCAAAAAGGAAATCTGAATTTCTCCTTATATGCTTTCCAAACAAGATCTCTTTGAATTTTGCTAAAAATGTCAAGGTTCCTCCATGGGTTAGAACCCTAGCATTTTATGTCAAACTTCTTGTTCTTCACTACTTTCCCCAAACCCAATGGGCGAAAATGTTGAGGTTCACCATGGGATTAGAAACTTAGATTACGGTGTGAAACCCCCATCTTCCCACTGTATGCCACACACCCATTATGTATTTTAATATCGATTTTATTTATTTATTTCTTTTAATAAGCTATGTGTGGCTTCGATTGGGGTTCATTCCCATTACAAAAACAAAACATTATATTTCTCTCATTAAATTTCTAACAATTTAATTAAACCATATCCAACTTGCCTTTCTATCTAAGATATTCTTCATTTGCCTTTCTATCAAAATATTCTCCATCTTCTTCAAACTGCTGAGTTTCCACAATCAACTTCTTAATATCAGATGCCTTATGAAATTTAAATTTTGTCAAGATGAAATTCAACACTGCGAATGGCTAAAATATTTGCTGCCCAATTTCCATATCTATAAATATCTTGTCTATAACAACTTGACAATTTCTTAATACCTTTTCTTAGGGTTCTTATTCATGCCCCTAATATTCCAAGATATTATTTTTATTGTTATTTTTTGTTTTTATTTGTGGGTTTAGCACCAGTTCTTGTTAACACTTGTGATATTTACCTTTGTTTTCCCATATGAATAACCCTTAGGCTTTCTTTTTCTCTGTTTTTGTTCCTTTGGTCTTCCTCTCTTTTTTTCATTTCCACCAATACTTTAATTTTCATCAATCTCGTTAATCTTCTCATACTGCTCATAGTCACACTTATCATCTTTAGGTTTGTCTTGCTCTGAAGGATCTGAAATGCAAGGAATAGCCTCAAAAGCACATTCTTCTTTATGTTGCCTTGGAAAACCTAAAGTGCAAGGATGCTCTTCTGTAGCAATTACTTTCTTATTCTGCTCTTAAAACCCTAAATTGTTATGGATTTCCTCTATCCTCATTTCTTTATTATGCTGCTCTTGAAACCTTAAAGTGCAAGGGATAACATCTACACCGCTTTCACTTTTATTACTAAGAGAGGATTCTAGACTACTTGAGGAAAATGAAGATGATTTACTTCGAATGAACTTGACCTCTTCTGTCGTCTTTGGTTTAGGGTTTGCCTCCAAATCTTCCTTTGCACCTTTAATTCCTTCTAAACTTGCCAAATGATGTGGTGGATAGGCTTTCTTTGCCTCTTCTTTGCCTTCTAAACGGTTTCCTTGCTTTGTCTTGAAGTTTATCTCATGACCAAATTTTTTTGTCTCTTTCTTCATAGTTTTCACTTTGCAAACTCTTGCCATGTGTCCAATCTCATAACAATTGTGGCATCGAAATGTGATATTTTCATAATCCACTTGTTGATCCTATTCTCTTGATTCAGATTTAATCTTAATGGATTGTGGCAAAGGTTTTGAAATATCCATAGCAAAACATGTTCGGGTATATATAGCATGCTTTCACTCCTTAGTAGTTAGTCCTTCCTTGATGAATTCCCTTAGGGTATTTCCAATATTCTTCAAAACATCCTTATTGATAAGCTAATATGGAAGTCCAAAAAGCCTAACCCACACCGGAAGCTTCTTAATAGTTTCTGTCTCAATAGAAAATTTTTCATTTCATGGTCTCAAATAAATGGCATCTCTCCCTTTTTTTTTTTTTTTTTTTTTTGAAAAAATGAAAAACTTGTATTAAAACAAGAACCAGATACAAGCGGGAGAGAACACATCCCGAGCCAGAGCCACAAGCAAAACAACAAGGAAGGCGCACCAAGGCAAGGCTAAGAACCGCAAGGCACAGAGAACGGAAGGCACGAAACAGCAACAGGTCGCGAAACCGCGACATGTCGCGAAATCGCGACAGGAAAACCCAACACGGCCACTAAGGCACCAACAGGCGCGATAACGCGACATGTCGCGAAATCGCGACATGTCGCGAAATCGCGACATGTCGCGAAATCGCGACAGGAAAGGCCCTCGACAGCCTCCCGCAGAAAGCGTCGCGACAGAAAAAGAAAGCAACTAACAAGCCTCAATAAGGTCGCGAAATCGCGACGGAGAACCACCCAGACGCAAAGGAGCCAAACATGCCGCGAAATCGCGCAAGAAAAACGCCAGAGACCAGGAGGGCACAACCTGTCGCGAAATCGCGACAAAAACCAGCCCAAAGAAGCAGCATCACAACAGGTCGCGAAATCGCGACAGTTAACCACCCAGACGCCAGGAAGGCGGGACCTGTCGAAGATGGCATCTCTCCCTTTAAACCATGGGCCGCCACCCATTATTTTATCCCTAATTTATGAACTAGAAAAGATGATGAGGAAAAAACCAGTGAAACAGGGTTCGCGCACCCGGTTGACCAGGTGCGTGAACCCGTACCCGCTCTCGTAGCGGGTGCGTGGGTGCGGGATCGGGTGCGGCCCAACCGGACCCTGTCTGACAGGGTTAGGTTGAACCGAACCGTGTTAGACAAGGCTCGGCTGGCCCGAACCGGTGACCAGTCCGGGTTCGACCAGCCGCATTGAGGGCAAATATTTTTTTTTTTTTTAAATTTTGGTGGGCTCAGCCACACCCAGCCCATACGGGCCAAACAAAAAAACGTTTTTAAAAAATAAAACTACGGATCAAACAAAAAAAAAAATGTTTTAAAAAAATAAAATTACAGGTTGTGGAGCCTCCGACCAGCTGCACCGAGTCCAAAAGGTTGAATAAAAAAAAAAATGCCCAAGTGAAGAGGAGCGGCATCAGCCTGAAGTTCCAGAAATGCTCATGTTCCATCACCATGTTCAGGAACATACTCCCTCTACGAAAGAACAGAACCCGTGAACGACCATAACTGGTGATTGTGATTGCAAAGAAAATCACTGCAAAGCGTGCATTGATGGCAATCAATGCAATCCTCCATTCTCAAATTTGTAATAGAGACCATCTGTGCTGCTGTAGTACCATCCGACATTGGGGTTGTGATAAAAACCACTCCTTTATGCTCATAGATATCACCTTTGAATTTTATATTTTAACTGCTGAAGCACACATTTATGCTCTGTAGTCTGTCTGCCTGTAGTGAAAGACTTTTGAAAGATTTTAATTACATCCACGAGATTTTCATTTTAATGTCGCCATCTGTCCCTAGCAGTGAAGCCATCTGTCCGCAGGAAGGTAAAAGATAAGTTTATTACTTTTTAACTCCTCGACAATGGTTAAATTTTTTATTTAATTGTAATTGTTTTTTATTTAACCATTGTTGGGAAAAAAAACAATATTATTTATTATATACATTATTTAGTCATTAAAAAAATTATTTAAAAAGATAAATATTGAAAAGATAAAATAAAATATATAAAAAATTATGATAATATTTTATTTAAATAAAAATTTATACATTATTATCAAATTAATTGAATTGGTTAAATTTTTTTGATGTGTATGATTTATTTAATTTATGATTTATTTTAATTTTAATTATATATATATATATATATATATATATATATATATATATATATATATATATATTTAATTAAAAAATAGCCGCACCCGCACCTGTCGAACCCTATTTTTTGCAGAGGACGCACCCGCACCCGCACCCGCACTGCGATTCCCGCCGCACTCGCACCCGCGCACCTGGTAACCTTGGAAAAAACCTTTAGGAATAAAAGGCATAGAGTAATTTGAATTCAATCCCCACTTCCTCCAATTTTGAATCTCCAAAAACCTTGACCATGATCTATGGAACTTACATATTAACCCTCTACTTTTAAGAACCATTATATCATGGTCAATCATCTCATCCTTGATACTCACTTCTGGTGTAACATCTGCTACTTGGATTGAACTTGCCATGTATTTGCTCTTCCTCTCCAACTTGGATCTCCAAAAACCTTGACCATGATCTATGGAACTTACATATTAACCCTCTACTTTTAAGAACCATTATATCATGTTCAATCATCTCATCCTTGATACTCACTTCTGGTGTAACATCTGCTACTTGGATTGAACTTGCCATGTATTTGCTCTTCCTCTCCAACTTGGGTCTCCATCTAGATAGGGCATCCTGACTTCCCATTAGGGCCTTCAAATATGACTTTCCTTCCATACTAGCTAGTGGGCTCGCTCCCGCCTCACACTCGCTCTTGTCTCTTTTTTTTTCCAACGTTCCTTCGCTTTGGCAATTTTTTGGAAACAATGTTCCACGCATTTGTGGTAAGGGTTTGAAGCATTGATGCACTCTAGATGAATCCATTGCTCTTCCACCATGATTGAATCCCGCCTCGCACTCGCTCATGGCGTGCACTCCCTCCTGCCCCACATTGCAGTAAAGAAATTCTATTAAACTACATGGAAGGGTCCTTTTTTAATTTCATATAACATATATATTGATTTTATTATTATACAAGATGTTTTTGCTTTTATACTTGGAATATATGTAATTTATATTCTGTGGCTTATATGTTATAATTTTATTTTTAGATAGATAATTTTATATACTGAAATTATAAAGTACACTTGTTATGGTGGTTGACTGATGATATTTTAATAAGGTATCATAAATTGTTGAGGTGGTCATATATCAAATTTTTATTCAGGTGTTACATACTTTAGTTATGTATAAATGGATTTGAACTCAATAATGGCATCATATTCAGTCACCTTCATTTTTAATGTGTTTTTTTTGTGTAACGAAGGAATGATTCAAGACTTCAAGATCTTTCAGTTGACAAAGCTTGGGCTACTCCAATATTTTCTTGGAATAGAGTGTTGGCATGTGCTTGGCGAAACCAAGAGATTCAGAACCGATTGATGGCATTTTGCATTGGCAACTTGTTTGTGGCCCAATTTATTGGAAGACAAGTACTTTATTCCATTTTATCTACTAAATGGAATCTGTATGCATGGTTTTGTGTGTTATCCAAATTATGTACTAAGTTACACGGGACTCAAGGCTTTGATAAAATCATGTGGAATCCTATCTAGTCCATTACAGTGTTCAGTCTTATTTCAGATCATGGGGGTCATGTGATCTTGAACCTAGCTATCAGATTTTATCTACTTATGAGCTCTTAGGCATCTTTTGTTTCAGAGACCATATGACATTGACATCTCGGAGCTCTTTATCATTGCCATTAAGAGACTATATGAGGTACTTGTTGGCCATTTTGGGACAGCTTTGGGTTTCTTAGAGGATGTCCAAATCACTATTGGTGTCAACCAAGGCTGTTCTTTTTCTTCTTCACTATTTGGGGTCTACATTGGTGACCACGAAGAATTTATTTGTGAAAACACGCATGTTGATGATGGTTGCCTTCTACATAATGCCTTGATAGCTACATTGCTTTTTCTAGATGATGTAGTTCTGCTTGCTCATACTCCTGAGGGCCTGCAAAGACATGAATGCTCCTGCTCGCTTCTGTGACATAAAACGAATGCTAATCAATCTTAGCAAGGCTAAGGTGATGATCTTCAACACATCAAGGAGTACCCTATATAAGTTTTAGATTTTCTATAAGGGGAGTTGATTGAGATCACCATTGCTTACACCTACCTGAGGGTTTAGTTTACAGGTCATTCCCTTAATCTTCAACCAGCGTCACAGTCACGACTTTGTAAGGGATACGCATCTCTCTCAGTTGTGGAACACCAGTGTTTCTAGCGGCACTTCCAAAACATACCTGCAAAGATGGACCTCTTTGATTGCATCATTAAACCAATAGTCCTTACGAATATAAGATTTGGGGTCCAAGTGTAGAGTGTGTTGGTTGGGCTTGCATTAAGATGGTTTAGACTATTTCACTTCAATGATTTATCCAAAGTAAAGGAACAGTTCCCTAATGTATTGTTCATGCTGAGTTTGGCACTCATCCTCTTTGCGTTGAGAGCATCTTCAGAATTGTTTTCAGCTGTATCACTTGAGATCCATGAGTGAATGTACCTTAGGCCGAGAAAGATACCAATATTTGGGGCTCTGCTTCTCAGAGTGGATTTCCTTTAGGAGCATTTGTCATCATCGTGGATGGTACTCTAGAAGCATTTTAGGAGCATTTTTAGTCATCATCGTGGATTGTATGTTGTCTTTGCATTATTTGGGAGGTGGAGACTGAAGAACAATTCATCTTCAGGTTTCCTGTTTATTATGAGATTTGACAGATGTCCTATTGCATGTAGAGAGAGCCAGGTGGATCGTTGCCACTGTTTTGAGCTGTCTTGACTAAAGATGCTTGATTCTGTACCGTAGGGAAGCTATCACTTTTGGTTGTCAGTTATTGCAGTGGACATAAACTACTGTGCGACTAATCGCCTCATTCTTTCACTTTTTCTGTGGTGTAGAGTAATAAGTGTTCATTTAAAGCTACAGCTCTCCAGAATGTCAGTGACAGATCTGTTCACCCTTGTTTGCATAGAAGCATAGCGACTAGGGCTTCAATTCTTTCTTCTTCTTGCATGCTGCAGGACAGGATTGCAGTTCCTTGACATTAGGTTTTGACCACCCCTCACGTACAAGGAGTTGTACACAGAATTAACTTACCAGTTTCATATCCTTTTTTATTGGTTCCATGACTATGGTTTCTAGAAGAGTCTTGAGGGGTTGAATTCAATGTCCTCCCAGGTTTATCCAACCAGGCCCTTTTAGTGCTGGCCATTCTCTTAGGAGGATTATTAGATCCTGTGTTGACCCTTTTAAGATAGTTGGTGATGATGACGACTGTGCTTCAACTTTACATCTCACTACATATTAGTGGTAGCGCTTGAAGCCACTGAAGCTCCTTTCTATCTTTGTTTTACCTGGACTTCTGGTGCTCGCTTCATCATTACTTTAGGCATGTTAGGGTTTATCCATTTTGGGTAACCCTCGAGGCTGTAATTTTATGCCCTACAGTGATTCCACTTCAGTGTAGTTTATATTAGATTCTTTACTCTAGTTTACGACAGTGCATTTGTAACAGCTCCTTTCAATGAGTTCATTGGCTTACTCTGGCCATTTGTGGGCATTAATAGAATTATCTTATCTTATATATGTTTGCTCAATTATGAAAATCTAGAAGTATTATGCATATTCTTGTATAGAATTTTTGTCTGTTAATTGTCTCTCTAGATTAAGCTGAAAGTTGTTTCTTTTTTTAATCTACGGTAGAGATGGATTATCTGGGAGTTAATAGGTTGGGGAATTAATGTACCTTATCCAAGGAATAATAATATTGAAGTTCTTGTTTAAGTTGTTTCTGTTTTCTGCAATACATCAATCTTGTTCTATTGACAGATGTTTGACACTGTATTTTCAGGGTCGGTTTTAATTCTGTCTACCATTTGACAGACTTGCCATCTTTTGTGAGTAGCAAATATGTTGTTTTCTTCGATCCGCATGGAAAATATCTTCCAAACATCTCAGCAGCAAATCCTGGAAAGCGTATTGAATATGTCAGTTCTGCTGCTCTTTCACATTACCAAGATCAGTTCTTCCCATATTGTGCTTTTGGCTGTGACATGAAGAATTTCTACTCGGGAACTCTTTTTCGTTTCCCTTTAAGAAACATTGAACAGGCAACAGCAAGCAAACTTTCACGGCAGTCATACTCCGAAGAAGATATTGTATCATTGTTTACTCAGCTGTATACAGAAGCAGTATTTGCAATGCTTTTTTTAAAAAATATAACTACACTAGAGATGTATGTTTGGAATGCTTCTGCACAAACACCAGATCGAATATATTCTTGTCACTTAGAGTCACCTAATTCAGAGGTGGTTTGGCATCGTCAGGCATTGCTTAGACTGTCAAGTTTGAATAAAAACATGGGAAGTGAGATAGACACTTTCTCATTGGATTTTGTGAGAGAGGCTTTTGCTGCAGATCAACATGAAAAAAATGTTCATTCATTCTTGATTGTGCAGTCAATGGCATCGTTATCTAGCAGGATTGGTGTTCTGTCCACCAATGCTGCAAAGGAGCATGATTTACATCTCTTACCATGGGCATCTGTCGCTGCATGCATTTCTGATAGTATGTGCAAGGTAACTGGAGATTTCTCTATATTAATTACTTGACATTTTGAGTAAGATAAGTTAGATTCAGTAGCTGGCATTATACTTATATGGTTATTATCCCCCTACTTTATGTTGTTAAGCTTTTATGGAAGCATCAAATTGTTTGATGCTAAATTGGACTACTGCTACTCTATTATCATTGGTAGAGATATCTTTATCAGTTACTGATATAATGTGTGCCATAGCAGTAACTATTAAAATTTTTGAAATACATGGTTGTACTTGTAAAATATTCTTCAGAGTGTGCAGGTAAGTTAATTTAAGATACTTTTTAATAGCCTTTGTTCTTAGGTGTGCCACCTGTTATAGAGTTTGTGGGCTTGCTTGTACGGTGGATGGCAGGTCATATATGTTATGGCACATTGTGCTTTTCCATTTGCTATTTGGATTGAGCCTGGTGGATTTAAAACTAAATCTGTGGAGATCTTTGTTTCTTAGCTTGCTGTTTCAATATTAGCAATTAATATCTTGTTAGAATTTCAAATGTGAAATTACATTCAGGACCTTTGGTTCATCCACTCACTTTCTGTTGTATTGTGAACTAGACTATATAGATGAACCCTCACATCCCAAAAACTAAGGAACAACAATACACACAGATACAAGCACATGGATAATGAAAGGTCTAAGACATTGTTGCAAGGTTTGCCTGTGTTACTTCAAACTTATCATGTGGACCAAACTAATTTGCATTAAATGTGGTAAAAGATATCTAAAGAATATCAAGCAATGTGAAACATCAAAAAGTTACCTTCTTTCCTTGTTTTTCATGATATTTACTTTTATATCTCCTTAGAGAGAGTACATGACTATCACATTGCATCGACAATTTGCTTGGAACATTGTCATTGCCAGGGTGATTCTAATGTATTTATCAATGGAGGTGGAGGAGGAGGGGGTTTGATGGTTGATTTATATCAAACTGCAGCCAAAAAGCATAAAAGGTTGCCTTGTGTCCAGTTAAAGGGACCTATTCTTTTCTAAAACCAGTGTTTCACATAGGTATTTTCTGTATTTAACACATTGCTTCCTGTCTTTTCCACACTACAAATTATAAAACATCAGCCAATAAGAAAAGAATATAAGTTTTCTTCTGAAGGAGCTGGTATTTTCAGGTTTCTGCCCTCCTGGCCAGCATTCAGATACAGATAGACAGGCTCCCCCCTTATTCTTTGGGTGTTCTCCCCCCTCTCGGCTTAGTAAGGAGAGGATGCTCCACGAGATCCGAAAGGATGTTAGTCTCCAGTACACTAGATGCACTTGGATCTCTCCTGTTGCCCCTCTTTCCCCCAAGTTGTCTTTCTACCATGAGCACTTCTTACAGATACAGGAGGGCAAAATAGTTCCTCCACAATATCTTTAGCAGCACACAATGCATAGTCTTCGGATCACTATTGGGCAACTCAGGGTGTGTTCTCACCAACTCCGGATTGAGTCAGATCACCATCTTTCGAGGGAGGAGCGGATTTGCTTGTTTTGCCCCTTGGGTGAAGTTGAAACCCTTCATCACTTTATTTTTGTTGTCCCATTTATTATGAGATCCGGGGTAGATTCCATTGCCTTTTCAGGGACAACTCTCAATCTGTTTCTACCTTCTTTAGATACCCGGACCAACGGTGTCTCGCACTCTTTCTTAGGGAGATAACTCAGCTTCGACGACATAAAAGTTCTCCAGATGGATCTCACCCTCCTCAACATTGGCTTATCACAACATACCTCGCTAGCTCCGATGGACTGGGTGACATTGGACGGAAACACCCCACATCATCCAGTTCGGACAGAAGCAGGGTCACTAGACAGCGCGCACACAGTTTGTTAGGGTTCCGAACTAGCACTAGTCAGAGACATATGAGGGACTTCTTTAGCTCCAGTACTTCGGCCTTGATTGTTAGGAGAGTTTAGTTTCTGGGGGGTCCTTGGAGCTTGCCCCTCCTGGGCTGCTCCCTCCCCCCTCCTTCTCTCTCTCCGTTCTTCTTGGCGTGCACTCCTCTCTTCTAGATTACTGCACTCCCTCTCTCTGCTCTCCCGTTTCTTTTCCCTTTCTCTTTGGCCTGGTTGTCGGGTTTTGTCTTGCATTTATCTTAGTTCTTTTCTTTGTTGGGATTTTTAGCCTACTAGTTGGCAATCATTATTGTCCTTATTATAGTCCCTTGGGTCTTATTTTTGGCCCATCACATACATTAATAATATTTCATTTCATTTCATTTCTGAGAGCAAATATTTTGGGTGTTGTCTTCCAAGTTATTACCTATCCTTATGAAACAATCTCCACCCTTAATGCTTTATCTTTGAGAAGTTTTACCATATTTTTAAAATTGTTTATATGGGATTGAAAAGGGCCCCACCTGTATAACATCATGAACACTAATTGGTATTACAAAAGCTTGGCTATTATGTATGTATTGCTTGGTAAAATTCAAAACTTGGTCTCCTCCTTGAAAGTCGAGAAATTTAACTGGTTGAGATAATACTATTTGATAAAATGTTAAGCCCTTGAGATTTGAACCTTGGTCTCAGATGTGAAATTCTTCACTCCCAACCAATTGTTCTAGACCCTACGGGCAATTTCCCACCTTATCACAAGCAAGTGATTGACTTCATTAAAGTTGGTAATATTAATTTGGCTTCTTCTAGCCTTGTCTTCACGTTTTCTTATTATTATGTTTTCTAAAACTTTTATTATAACCAGTGAACCCTTTCTCCATGGCAATTTTTAATCTATGGTTACAGCTTCTAATTGATCCTTTTTGTTTTGGTTATAAAAAAATAATGTCTTCAATGAATATAAGGATTAGTTTGCCTTGATCATCCATGACGAGGACCACCACTACCATGACTCCTGTGGTCTTTTGGAGCTGTTTTTAAATTTTGGTTAAAGTTTCTATTCACCCTCTTGTCATGCATAAGGACCACCAATATCATGTGTCCTGTGGTTGCCTTTTGACGCACCAAAATATTTTGGAGCTGTTCTTTAATTTTGGCCAATGTTTCTATTTACCCTTGTCATCCATGAGGAGGACTGCCACTACCATGCGTCGTGTGGTTGTCTTTAGAGGTACCAAAATATTTTGGAGCTGTTCTTTAATTTTGGATAATGTTTCTATTCACCCTCTTGTCCTTTAGCAGAAGATTGAACTGCATCAATATTGAGTAGGCATGTTCTTCATTTAAATTATTATAGTATATTCCATTCAAAAGCTCTTGACTTACTAAGAACATTTAGGTACTCTGTTGAATATACGCTATATGTTGATATGTTGTCTTCCAGTCACATTTACTGCTTTTGGTCACTTAAGGACCTCAAATAAAATTAAAATATTAATTTTGATTTCTATGTATGCTTGCTTCTGCTAATACTTCATTATTATCCGTGTTTTATTGTCTGTCAAAAATTATGAGAAATATGGGTTTTTGCTCATTCAGGATGCTTTTGTTTTTCAGGACAAAATCTACAGGGCTGGACTTGCATTCTGCTCTCTACCTCTACCTGTGAGAACGGGTTTGTCCGTGCATGTGAATGGCTACTTTGAACTTTCTTCCAATAGACGTGATATTTGGTATGGATCTGACATGGACCGAGGTGGGAAGCTACGGTCAGACTGGAATGTATGTCTTCTAGAGGAGGTTGTGGCTCCAGCTTTCACTGAGTTGCTGACCAAAGCATCAAAACTAATAGGTCCAGGCGAGCAATATTATTCATTGTGGCCTTGTGGCCCTTTCGAAGAGCCCTGGAAAACACTGGTGAAGCGAATTTATAGGAATATTGAACAATTTCCATCCCTGTATTCATATGCTGAAGGTGGAAAGTGGATCCGACCAGCTGATGCTTTTCTTCATGACAAAGAGTTTTCAAAGTCTGAGGAACTTGCTAATGCTCTTATACTCTTAGGATTGCCTGTTGTTCAACTACCTAAGCCTCTTGGAGACATGCTATTATCTTATTGTGCTATGCCACCTAAAATGGTGTGCCCTGCTACAGTAAGGAGCAAGCTGTGTACATCAATGACAATGTCTCCATTACAAAGGGAATACAACTTACTCTTGTTGGAATATTGCCTTGATGATGTAGTTGACGATGAAGTTGGACATATGGCATCGGGCTTACCACTGATTCCTTTAGCCAGTGGTAGATATGGAGTTTTCAAGGAAGGGACGAAAAACATGCCTTATTTCATCTGCGGTGATTTGGAGTGCATGCTTCTAGGGAGTCTTACTGATAGAGTTGTTGACAAGAATATTCCTCTCAAATTGTTTAATAGGCTTTTAGATATTGCACAGGCCTCAAAGACAAATGTCAAGTGTCTAAATAGTACACATCTCATTCACTTGTTGCCTCAGATTCTTCCAGCTGATTGGCAACACAAGGAGCTTGTTGAGTGGACCCCGGATACTGACAGAAATCATCCAACTCCATCCTGGATCATGCTGTTTTGGAGTTACCTAAAAAATCATTGTGAAGAACTATCAAATTTCTTAGACTGGCCTATTTTGCCATCAACGACAGGATACCTTTATAGAGCTTCAAAGAATTCAAAAATGATAAATGGTCAATTACTACCAGATTCAGTCAAAATTCTTCTGGTAAAGGTTGGTTGTCAGATACTGAACACAGATTTTGAAGTTGAGCATCGTCAGCTGTCAATCTATGTGCATGATGCAAGTGCTGTGGGTATTTTGAATGCCATTTTTGAGGCAGCTCTCAAGCAGGAAACTCACCTGGCAATGCTTTTTGAAAATGTTACAGATGATGAAAGACGTGAATTCCGTAGTTATTTGCTTCATCCAAAGTGGTATAGTGGAGGACAGCTAACTGAATCTCATGTGCGTATTTGCAAACATTTGCCTATTTTTGAAGTATACAGTGAAAGTGCACATGTTGAAACTTTTCTTTTCACTCATTTGGTGGCATCGCAGAAATTCTTGGTACCTCCTCAAATGGATTGTCTTCTTCTAGGACCAGATTTCCTTTACAGTTCGTCTGGAAGTGAAGATGAAGTATTATTGAGTCACTATGGCATTCAAAGAATGGGAAGGGCATTGTTTTACAAATGTAGGCTTTTAAATCGCATTCATGAGATTTCCCCACAGCTTCGTGAGAAGATTATGCTTTCAATTTTGGAGGAACTTCCTCAGCTGTGTGTGCAAGATTCAACCATCAGAGAAATTCTGAAGAATTTAGAATTTGTCCCCACTGTTAGTGGCAGGCTAAGAAGCCCCAAGAGCCTGTATGATCCTCGAAATGAAGAGCTGTATGACCTTCTTGAAGATCATGATAGCTTTCCTTGTGGGAAGTTTAGAGAATCAGGGGTCTTAGAAATGTTGCAAGGATTAGGCTTAAGAACTTTGGTGTCTCCTGAGACCGTCTTACAGAGTGCTTGTCAGATTGAAGCAGCAATGCACAGTGATCCTGCCAAGGCACATTCAAGGGGAAAAGTGCTGCTTTCTTATTTGCAGGTAAATGCAAATAAATGGCTACCTCAGCGATCTGACGAGTGGAACAAAACTGTCAATAAAATGTTGACAAAAATGACTTCAGCATTCCAATTACAAGATACGAATATAAGCATTGATTCGGCAAAGTTTTGGAATGAACTTACAAAGATTTGCTGGTGCCCTGTTTTAGTAAATCCTCCATATCCTCTTTTGCCATGGCCTTCAGTTTCTACAACAGTGGCCCCTCCTAAACTGGTTCGTTTGGCTATGGATATTTGGCTAGTGTCGGCCAGCATGCGCATACTTGATGGGGAATGCCACTCTAATACCTTATCGCGTTGTCTTGGATGGTCCTCTTCACCGGGAGGAAGCATCATTGCTGCACAGCTTCTTGAGCTTGGAAAAAATAATGAGCTTGTGGCAGAGCAGATATTTCGGCAGGAGTTAGCTCTGGCAATGCCAAGGGTATACTCACTTTTGACTTCCATGATTGGTACAGATCAAATGGATATTGTAAAAGCCATCTTAGAAGGCAGCCGTTGGGTTTGGGTGGGGGATGGATTTGCAAAAGTTGATGAGGTGGTTCTTAATGGACCTCTTCATTTAGCTCCATATGTACGTGTGATTCCTGCTGATCTAGCAGTTTTTAGGGAGCTATTTCTGGATCTTGGTGTGCGAGAGTCCTTAAGTCCTCAAGACTTTGCTATGGTCCTATCTAAAATGGCTGTAAACAAGAATGGAAGTACTCTAGATATGAATGAACTTAGAGCAGCAATCCTAATTGTGCAATATTTGGCTGATGCTAATTTTCATGACAAGCAACTAGCATGTTACATTCCTGATGCTTCATCGATCCTTATGCCTGCAACAGAACTTGCCTTCAACGATGCTCCTTGGTTATCCAACTCTAATGAATGGAGTCAGTCAGGCACTTTATCGCCTGTGGCATTGACAGCAAACAGAAAGGTTCCGAAGTTTGTGCATGCAAACATATCAAATGATGTTGCTGAGAGGCTTGGCGTCTCCTCTCTTCGTAGATTATTACTTGCAGAGAGTGCTGATTCCATGAATTTGGGCTTGTATGGAACAGCAGAAGCTTTTGGTCAGCATGAGGCCTTAACAACCAGGCTGAAGCATATAGTCGAAATGTATGCAGATGGTCCTGGAGTTTTATTTGAACTTGTACAAAATGCAGATGATGCTGGAGCTTCTGAAGTTTGCTTTCTTTTGGATAAAACTCAATATGGGACTTCATCCATACTTTCTCCACAAATGGCTGATTGGCAAGGACCTGCTTTATACTGTTATAATAATTCTATATTTACAGCACAAGATCTTTATGCAATATCCCGCATTGGACAAGACAGTAAACTTGAGAAGCCATTTACTATTGGAAGGTTTGGACTTGGGTTCAACTCTGTGTATCATTTCACAGATATTCCTGCATTTGTTTCTGGAGAAAACATTGTGATATTTGACCCTCATGCCTCTTATCTTCCAGGGATTACTCCATCACATCCTGGCTTGAGGATCAGTTTTGTTGGAAGAGGCATATTAGAACAATTTCCTGACCAGTTTTCTCCATATTTGCACTTTGGTTGTGACTTACAAAATCCTTTTCCTGGCACACTCTTTCGATTTCCATTAAGAACACCCAGTGTATCTGGTTACAGCCAAATCAAGAAAGAAAGTTATAGGCCTGAGGATGTTTTATCACTTTTCTTGTCCTTTTACACAAATGCATGCGAGGCCTTGCTTTTCTTACGAAATGTAATGAATATTTCAATATATGTGAAGGATGGACCCAATCATGAATTGCTGCTACTGCACCGTGTGTCTAGGAATCCTGTTGATGCACTGGGGAACCGACTTAGTCCAGAAAAATCGATGCTTGATTTTATTCATGGCGATCTCAAAGCTGGCATGGACAAAGAGAAATTCTTTCAGAAATTGCAGAACACACCAAAGGCCGAGTTACCTTGGAGTTGTGGGAAAGTTATGGTGACTTCAAGTGACACAACCTCTGAAAAGTCAGATTTGTGGATGGTGAGTGAATGTTTGGGAGGTGGACAAGCTAAAGCTAAATCTGTAGCTGTGGAAAACAGAACACGTAGTTTCATCCCATGGGCAGGTGTTGCTGCAAAATTACAATCAGGACCAGACAAGGAAGTGAGAAGTGAACCAACTCTTGCTGAAAATTCAGTTGAAGGTCGTGCATTTTGTTTTTTGCCTTTACCTGTAAAGACAGGTCTTCCAGTACATGTTAACGGCTACTTTGAATTGTCATTGAATCGGAGGGATATCTGGTTTGGTGATGATATGGCAGGAGGAGGGAAGCTAAGGTCTGATTGGAACCTTTGTCTTCTTCAAGATGCTGCAGCTCCAGCATATGCAAGGTTACTTGCTAACATTGCTAGTCAAATTGGTCCATGTAGCACATATTACTTGTTTTGGCCCACTACAACTACAAGAGAGCCATGGGCATCGTTGACGCAAAAAGTATATATGAGCATTGTTGAACTAGAGACTTGTGTCCTTTACACTAAGGCTAAAGGTGGGCAGTGGATTTCATCAAAACAAGCTGTTTTCCCTGATCATTCCTTTTCAGAGGCTAGTGAACTTGGTAATGCTTTAGCAGAAGCAGGCTTAACTTTAGTAAGTGCACCAAAATCAGTGGTGGATAAGTTTCAGGAGTTCTGCCCTTCATTGCGATATCTTACTCCACAATTGCTACGAAATTTGTTAATTCGGCGCAAACGTGGATTCCGACAGAGAGATGCAATGCTTATATCTTTGAAATATTGTTTGGATGATGTCGAGGATCCTTTGATATCCAATAAATTACATGGTCTGCCCTTGCTTCCCCTTGCTACAGGCTTATTCACCATGTTCACTAAATCTGGACAAGGAGAAAATCTTTACGTGGCGAGCAAAAATGAGTATGATCTACTTAAAGATGCTATACCATATTTACTTATTGACTGCACCCTTGATGGACAGATTTTAAGTAAACTACAAAGAATTGCATACAATGGTGGTACTAATATTTCATTACTTACACCATCCCTGTTTGAAGAGCTTATGCCCAAAATTCTTCCTGCAGAATGGGAAGGTAGAAAGTCTGTATTATGGACTCCGGGCCATCAAGGACAACCTACTTTGGCATGGATGATGTTATTCTGGGACTACTTAAAATTGACATGTCCTGACTTAACTGTATTTTCAAAGTGGCCTCTTCTGCCAACTAGGGATGAGCACCTTCTCCAACTTGTTAGGAATTCAAATGTGATCAAAGATGATGGATGGAGCGAGAACATGTGTTCTTTGTTAAAGAAAACTGGATGTTTTATGTTGAGGAGCGACCTGCCTACAGATCACCCTGGTCTAGAAGAGTATGTTCAGAATGCTACTGCATCTGGTGTGTTAAATGCCTTTCTGGCGTCAGCTGGTGATGTAAGAAATTTGAAAGGGCTTTTCACAAAAGCATCACAGGGAGAGCTACGGGAGCTTCGAAGTTTCCTCTGTCAATCAAAGTGGTTTTCCATGGCTCAGATCAATTCCAAGCATATTGATATCATGAAGGCTCTTCCCATTTTCGAATCCCATGGAAGCAGAGCATTTGTAAGTTTGTCAGAATCAACCAAGTGGCTGAAGCCTGATGAAGTGGATGCTGAGTTGATAAATGATAGCTTTATTCATACATCTTCAGAAAGAGAAGATATAATTTTGGAAAATTATCTAGGGATTCAAAGACCTTCAAAAAGTCAATTTTACAAGGAACACATAGTGAATACATTATCCAAATTTTCTTCGCAACCACAAGTTATGTTGAAAGTCATTCGAGACCTGAAACTCATGATTCAGGAGGATTCTTCTGTCAGAAATTCAATATCTGAACTCGCTTTTGTTTTGACAGCTCAAGGATCTTTACAGAGCCCTGGAAGGTATCACTCAACTTAGGCTGTCCTTCTGTGTAGTGAGTTCTGCTTTCTTTTTTGTAAGCATGTAAAACACAAAGATGTTGGAAGAAAGTTAAAAAAACTATCTTTCAATTGAATTGTACAGTAGTTTTTGGGATTTAAAAAGCACAAACAAGGAACTCTAAACTTTATAGCCAGCATGTGAACAACTAAGATTCCATATAAGTTATCTTATCAACAAGTCCCCTTGGCCTTTTTTCAAATTGTTCTGTTATGTCAAATCTCTTACTCGTGTTTTTTAGCTTTTTCCCAATCTGCATATAATGAATTGTAAAAATCTTGAGTACCTATGGCAAATATTCATATTTTACCAAATTTTACTACAGAAGGCCCTATTTGTCTGGAACAGTTTCAAAATACCATTCTCTAGTAGGCCATTAGTAATAACTCTTATTTTTGAGGGCAAGGATGATTAACTTCTTCCTTTTCGTCAGGGTTACCAGTTATGGTTTGGTTTGGTAGGTTGGTGGTTTGGTTTGGTTCAGAAAAGTTTGGAAACTTAATAACATATATCTCTATATACCCACACAAAATATTACTGAAGAAATATAATAAATGCAAAAAAAGAGAGGAATTCAGATTCCATCATTCCATATTTTCATAATTCAAGTATATTTTATAAGTTTATAATTTTTTTTTTTTTAATAAGCTATGTGTCGCTTCTATTGGGGGCCACTCCCATTACAAAAACAAAACATTACATTGCTCTCATTACATTTCTCTCATTACATTTCTAACAAGTTAATTAAAGCATATTCAACTTTGCCTTTCTATTAAAGATATTCTTCATTTGCCTTTCTATCAAAGATATTCTCCATCTTCCTCAAACTGCTAAGTTTCCACAATCAACTATATCAGATGCCTTCCGAAATTAAAATTCTGTCGAGATGAAATTCAACACCGCGAATGGCTAAAATATTTTCTGCCCAGCTTCTATATCTATAAATATCTTGTCTATAACAACCTCACAATTTCTTAATACATTTTTTAGGGTTCTTATTCATTCCCCTAATATTCCAAGATATTATTTTCATTGTTATTTTTTGTTTTTATTTGTGGGTTAGCCCCACTTCTTGTTAGCACTTGTGATATTTGCTTTTGTTTTCCCATATCAATATCCCTCCGAGTTTCTTTTTCTCTTTGTTTTTGCTTCTTGGATCTTGCTCCCTTTTTTTCATTCCCAACAATACTTTCATCTTCATCAATCTCTTCAATCTTCTCACACTGCTCATAGTAAGACTTATCATCTTTAGGTTTGCCTTGTTTTGAAGTATCTGCAGTGCAAGGAATAACCTCAAAGGCACAATCTTATTTATGTTGCTTTAGAAACCCTAAAGTGGAAGGATGCTCTTCTGTAGCAATTATTTTCTTATTCTGTCCTAGAAAACCTAAATTGTTATGGGTTTCCTCCATCCTCATTTCTTTATTATGCTGCTCTTGAAACCTTAAAGTGCAAGGGATAACATCTTCACCCCTTTCACTTTTATTACCTGAAGAGGATTCTATATTACTTGAGGAAAATGAAGATGATTTACCTGGAATAAACTTGACCTCTTTTGCTGTCTTTGTTTTAGCAATTCTCTCCACATTTTCTTTTGTACCTTTAATTCCTTCTAAAATTGCCAAATTATACTGTAGATAGGCTTTCGTTGCCTCTACTTTCGGAGTGAAATATCCTTGATTTGATATATAGCTTCTATTAGTGTATGATTTCCTTGCTTCATCTTGAAGTTTATCTCATGGCTAGAATTTTTTGTCTCTTTCTTCATAGTTTTCACTTTGCAAACTCTTGCCATATGTCCAATCTCATAACAATTGTGGCAACGAAATGCGATATTTTCATAGTCTACTTGTTGATCCCATTCTCTTGATTCAGATTTAATCTTAATGGATTGTGGCAAAGGTTTTGAAATATCCATAACAACACATATTTGAGTATATATAGCATGCTTTCACTCCTTAGTAGTTAGTCCTTCCTTGATGAATTCCCTTAGGGTATTTCCAATATTCTACAGAACATCCTTATTTATAAGCTGATATGGAAGCCCAAAAGCCTAACCCATACTGGAAGCTTCTTAATAGTTATTTTCTCAACAGAAAATTTTTCATTCCATTGTCTCAAATAAAGTGCATCTCTTCCCCTAAACCATGGGCCACCAACCATTATTTTATCCTTGATTTCTGAACTGGAAAAGATGATGAGGAAAAAACCTTTAGGAAGAAAAGTCACAGAGTAATTTGAATTCAATCCCCACTTCCTCCAACTTTGAATCTCCAAAAACCCTGGCCATGATCTATGGAACTTACATATTCACTTTTGGTGTAACATTTGCTACCTGGATCGAACTTGCCATGTATTCGCTCTTTTGCTTATCTCCAACTTGGGCCTCCATACTTCCAACTGGGGCATCCTGGCTTTCCATTAGGGCTTTCAAATATGACTTTCCTTCCATACTAGCTATTGGGGCTTGCACTCCCTCTTGGCTCACACTCCCTCTTAGCTTGCACTCGCTCTTGGCTTGCACTCTCTCTTGCCTCGCACTCACTCCTAGCTTGCACTCTCTCTTGGCTCGCAATAGCCCCTATCTCTTCTTTTTCCCGGCGTTCCTTTGCTTTAACAATTTTTTGGAAACAATGTTCCACGCATTTGTGGTAAGGGTTTGAAGCATTGATGCACTCCGGATGAACCCGCCGCTCTTCCGTCATGATTGAATCCCGGCTCGCACTCCCTCTCGATGCACACTTCCTCTCGGCTCACACTTCCTATCATATCTCCATTTATAAGCTTATAAAATTTTAAGTTATATTTTATAAGTTTTACTTTAAAAATTATATAAACAAATTCAAATTTAATTAATTAATTTATGTTAAATAAATTAGAACCGAACTAAACCGGTTCGGTCCAGCCTGAGAAGTTCAAACGTGGTAACTATGCTTTTTGTTATTCAGCTTATCTATTTTGTGTGCCCTTCGTGGTGTTTCTTCATTATATATGTTTTATAACCTTTCTGTACTTTGTTCCTGAACTTGGTGGCAGCCCTTTCTCACCTTTATTCTTGTTATTGCTTGTCAGTAGACTATAGTTCTATTGACCTATTTTGGTTATTTAAGGGTATTAATAGACTTTAATTTCAGTTAATTTCATGGGGCAACATGAAATTGTCCTTTGACATGAAAGACCAATGTATGTGATTTAGGGAATCTCCTTTCTTATAATGTTGAGACTGGACATGCTATACAAGGATATACTACGGCCTTCTTTTAATTTTGTTGAAGTAAAATATCAATCTTTCTTGTTGGGGGACACTTATCTCCCTTAAGATTGCAAGGAATGCAAGATCAAATTTCTCTGTAAACAATATGCTTTTGCAGCTTGTGGAGGAATTTATGTAACACCGGCATTTTGTGTGCTCTGTTGGAGGGTGGTTTTTTGCTAACAGGGGTTAAAATGTAAAATAGACCTTTGGATAATCATAAAACTGTGTGCAACAATGAACAACATCATTGTTTTGGGTCCCTTCACTGGGGGGAAGGATGAAAAGGAATTACTGAAAAGGAATTACATATGTTAGCTTCTTAAAGAATATGGTCTGTTATTTGGATGTGTTAAATTTTCTCTTTCTTGTTTAACTTGTTTACTCCCTGATGGTTGTGTGACACTGTTGATTCCATTTTATAGTACTATTATTTTTAGCATGAGGTTTTTTCTATGAGCTTTCTATCCATTGTTGCCAAGTTTTCAGATGTGAATATATTTGTTTTTGATTGGTTCCTGAGCTAGGGTTGATATTCTGTTTGTTGCTTCTATGGCTCTGGTATTTAGTAAATATCCTGTACCAATCTTATCTAAAGGTATTTTGGTTAAGTCATACTCTTGCTGCTTCAAATTTAATATGAAGCTTTTAGTTATTTATAGCTGCACTAGTAGCAACTTAGCTAGCTGCATTGTTTGCTAGATTTTAGGATCTGTGACATGGGCCTTGCGGCCTATCTTCTCATATGTTAGGATATGAGTGTGACAAAGCTATTTAGTTGTCCCTGCTTGATGATTTCTTTGTTTCTTCCTCCTTTTTTTTATTAAATAAATTGCTTGTTACAAATGCTGGATCTTAGTGTGTAGTGCAGTAACCTCTGGACTCTGCAAGGGTGTGGTGAACAGACCAGACACATGCCACTGCAGATTATATTTCCAATGTAAGAATAGAAAGATATCCTTTCCTATGGGAGAAAGGAACAATAAAAGCGGCATTGCTTGTTTGGTTTATGTGATAAGGAATCAATGTACCTTGTTAATAACCACATAGCTAAAGTATTGTCATGACATGGATGTTCTTCTAGGGCCCTCATGATTTCTCATGTATAACTTTTGCATGCCTTGAGATAGTTAACAAGTTTTTCCTGTTACTAATATTTTCAACATTATCACAATTCACAACTTAGGCAAGTAAAATAAGTTGTAGTATACTACTTACGAGAGTTGTTTTTATAAAAACTTGGTATTTGTATTGTTTAGCACTATCAGAAGACTATATATCCTCTAACCTTTTATCTTGTTTTTACAGGCTGTATGATCCACGTGTTCCTGAGCTACAACGATTACTACATGAAGATGTTTTCTTTCCATCAAGAGAGTTTACAGATCCTGAAATCCTTGATTTTTTGGTTGGTCTGGGATTGAGAAACTCTCTAGGTCAGAAGGGTTTGTTGGATGGTGCAAGATCCATTGCGATGTTGTATGATGCTGGAAAGGAGTCTGAAGCATTCAAACGGGCTAAGGATTTACTTGCATTTATCAATAAAATGGAAGCTGGAAGAATTCCTATGGAAAAACCTCAGATTCAAGGACATGAAGATGACATCTATGATGAAGAAAGACAAGATGAAATATTAGCACATTCACACAATGAAGAAAGCTGTCAAACATATGTTGAAACGACCTCCCAAGCAGATGGCTTGGTAGATGACGGGTTAGAAGAAGAGTTCTGGGTGGAACTAGCAAACACATATTGGTGTCCTGTTTATGTTGATCCACCAGTTCAAGGAATTCCTTGGCCCAAAGCAATTAAAGGTTCAATAGCACCTCCAAAAGTGGTTAGACTGAAGTCTC
Source organism: Wollemia nobilis (assembly GCA_028583015.1). Lineage (NCBI taxonomy): Eukaryota > Viridiplantae > Streptophyta > Pinopsida > Araucariales > Araucariaceae > Wollemia > Wollemia nobilis. The sequence continues at coordinate 6,513,779 of JAQPPZ010000440.1, read as the reverse complement.
AAATGTGGTTAGTGTCGTCAACCATGCGTATACTTGATGGGGAATGTTTCTCATCTTATATCCAGCACAAGCTTGGCTGGTTAGGACGGCCAAATGTAGGTGTACTGGCAGCTCAGTTGATTGAATTATCCAAGGTCTATGGTTCTGCAAAATCTGAGGCAGATGGCAAGAGTAAGGAATTTCTAGATACATTACTTCAAAGGGAGATACCCCCTCTCTACTCGCTTCTTCAAGAATTTGTGGGGACAGAAGATTTTGTAATATTACAATCTCTTCTTGAGGGAATTCAATGGGTGTGGATTGGAGATAACTTTGTGTCTTCTAAGGAGCTGGCCTTTGATTCACCTGCAAAATTTCAGCCTTACTTGTATGTTGTTCCATCTGAATTGTCCGCTTTTAGAAATCTTCTTACTGCCCTGGGGGTGAGGTTGACATTTGGCACTATGGATTACATTCAAGTCTTGCAACGTTTAAGTAGAGACATGAAAGGGACAGCGCTTTCATCAGAACAATTAAGTTTTGTTCTTCGAGTTCTTGAGGCTGTTGCGGATACATTGGTTGCAAAACCGGCATATGATACTTTTGAATGTTCGATTCTAGTACCAGATGCCTTTGGGATTCTGAAGCCTGTAAAGGATCTTGTTTATAATGATGCTCCTTGGCTAACCAAAACTAACATGGAAGTTCAAAATTTTGTACATTCAAATATAAGCAATGATTTGGCTGAACGACTTGGTGCAAAGTCCATGCGAAACATGTCTTTTATGGATCAGGAAATGACAAAGGACTTACCATGCTTGGATCATATTAGAATGACAGAATTGCTTAAGAGATATGGGAATGATGATTTTCTATTGTTTGACCTTTTAGAGATAGCAGACCGATGTAAAGCGAGGAAACTGCATGTTGTATATGATAAGCGGGATCAGCCAAGGCAGTCTTTGCTTCAACCTAATTTAGGTGTGACTTAAGTCCTTGTTTTCCCCCTCTTTCTCTAATTCTAGGCTTTGCTGTTTATATTTGCAATGTCTCTCCTGAAGTCCAGATATGCCTATTTCTTATTCATGTGTGAATCTATTTCTGGAATAGTGTTAATCTCAGGGCTAGGTTGTGAAGAATACTCATAACAAGAAGAAATAATTGTTCTTCCGCAGGAAGATGAGTCTGACTATTGGTTATGTTTGCTTACAATGCTCTTCAGGTGACTTTCAAGGTCCTTCTCTTACAGTTTCTCTTGAAGGGGCTATGCTGAGCATGGAAGAAATATGCATTCTTCAACTTCATCCTCCATGGAAGCTCCGGGGTCAAGTGCTCAATTATGGCACTGGACTGCTTAGTTGTTACCAGCTATGTGATCTTTCATTTATTGTATCTGATGGATTTCTTTATTTGTTTGACCCCTTTGGTCTGGTCCTTTCTACGTCTTTGAATCGTGGTGATTCTCTACCCTCAGAATTGGCAAGTGCAAGAATGTATACTTTGCGAGGTAAAAGCTCATAGCAATCATTTTTCCATGCATATGGGATGAATGAATAGAATGAAGTACTTGGGAAAAGGTACTTGATATGGAATTGCAATGGTAGGACATGACTCCACAGTAGTAACGAATCCAATCTCTACAGATTAATCAATGAAAAATACACACAAAAAAGAACAGATTAGCTTTTCATCCTCTTAGTAATTACGCATTGCTTTCCATTTGAATTTATAGGAGAGCTTGCTTTAAGAGTTTTGATGATGATTTAAGAGTGTAATAATGAAACAAAAGGCCTTTCCATGCATGATCTTTGTATTTATCTACACTGTTGTTGAAGGTCGTTTTAAATTGAGTTGGAAACATTTTGACTCGGAGTTTTTGTTCAATATGATCAAAGCTTATTTTTGACTTTTAGCAACATGAATTTGTATTAGGTTCCATTGTAGTTAATTGACATATGTTGCTTCAGTAAGGTTAACAAATACATACGAATGTGGACTGTAGTGGTTCTTGATAGATTCGAGTTATTTTCTTTTGGTTTTGATCAGTAAAGTGAAGTTTTATTGAAAAATCCACCAGATAAAACATTGAACACATGTACACTTTACTTTCATATATTGTAGTATTCTTGAAGTATACTTTGTTATGGTCCTTGATGTTTATAAACATAAATTATCTGCAAAATATACTGAAATGTTAAATAAATCAACCACAACGCAATAAGAGATAAAGATAGATAATACCCTTAAGGCAGGACAACACCAAGCAATACTTTTTAAGGAAGGAATAAATCCAGGATTACATAGTAATATTTGATGTAAACTGTAACTCTAACTGGCACAATAACCCTTAAACAACATACTATTACAATATAATATGTACAAAAAACCTTGGCTTATGTGTGGCCCATGCCAACTGTCCATAACACCCATATACAATATAATTTCATATCCTTAGATAGCCATCCCTAGGTTTTCATTCCACTCCACCTCTCTAAACATGTTTCGTCCTCAGAACATGAGAAGAAACCAAATAGTATGATCTTTTAATCAATGTTGACAGCCGGTGCTAGTCTTGATCATCCATCCATCCAAGTGAAATCTTGATTGGTCATGGTCTTTTATGATGGCATGCCTATGTTGTGCCACTTCGATGTCCATTGTTGTTCCTTTGGTGCCACACGTTTGGTACATTGATATCCATAGTAATTGCTCCTTTGGTTCCATTTTTCCACTTCATCACCTTGTTGTCCATAATTACTGATATTTTTTCTGCTATGTACCTCCGTACAAGGGAAATCCATTGCTACTTGACTAATATCATCATTATTTCACGCTATCTCTAAGTTGAAAGTAATAAGTGTTCTTTTGAAGTCACAACTCTCCAGAATGTTGAGCAATAAGTGCTCATTATTTAATCACTGTTGACAATTGGTACCAGTCTTGATCATCCATCCATCCAAGTGAAATCTTGATTGGTCATGGTCTTTTATAATGGCATGCCTATGTTGTGCCACTTTGAAATCCATTATTGCTCCTTTGGTGCTACACTTTGTGGTACTTTGATATCCATAGTAATTGCTCCTTTGGTTCCGTGCTTCCATTTTATCACCCTGATGTCCATAATCGCTGCTATTTTTACTGCTATGTACCTCTGTACAAGGGAGATCCACCACTCGGCTAATCACAACATTATTTCACTCTATCTCTAAGTCGAAAGTAGCAAGTATTCATTTGAAGCTACAACTCTCCAGAACGTTAATGATAGATTTGTGTGCCCTTGTCTACATACAAGAGTGACTACCAGGGTTTTAGTTTGTTCTTATTGCTTGTGTTAGGACAGGACTGCAACTTTGCGACGTTGGTTTTGACCACCCTTCACATGTTGAGGAATTGTAGACAGATGCAACTTACCGATTTCCTATCCTCTTGTATTGGTTCCATGGCTATGGATTGTAGAAAAGTCTCAAGGCGTTCAACTCCATGTCCTTCAAGGATTACCCAACGTGGCCTACTTAGTCTTGGCCATTCTTTTGGGAGCATCATTAGGTCCTTTGTTGCCCCTTTTGGGATAGTTGGTGATGACAACGACTAGGCTTCTACTTTACATCCCATAACAAACTAATATTGGTGCTTGGATCCATGGGCTCTCCTTCCTTATCTTTTGTTTTACCTTGACTTATGACTCTCTCCATCATTACTTTCAGCATTTTAGGGTTTGTCCATTTTGGTGACCCTTGAGGTTGTAATTTTATGCCATACAGTTGTTCCATTTTAGTGAAGTTTATACTAGATTTTTTGCTCTAGTTTAGCTTATTTTTGTAGTACCTTTTGGTTACTGTAGTGCAGTGTAACAACTCTTTTCAATGAGTCCCTTTGGCCATTTGTGGATATTATAAGAATTATCTTATATTTGTTTTCTGTATACTTGATGCCTTTTTCATTCCATTTAGGTCCATCATATATTAATGGTTTTTCTGTTGCTCTATGCCATGCCTCCATGATTGTTGCCTCTCATGGTGTAGTGGTGATATGCTGCAACCTTATCCTTTTGTTATGTTTCCTTTACTCTTCAACCTTTTCTTCCTCTATTTTGTTTTCTTTTCGAAGGTCCTCCTTAGAGTCTTCATTCTCTTCGTTCTTGTGCCCTTCTTTTGGTTCTTACTTGTGCTTTTCTTTCAGTGCTTTCTTGGATGTTTTGCCTACTTCCTTGGACTTTGCTTTTGATACCTCTATTGTTTCTTCAACTTGTTTCCTCGCAATAACTTTATGCTTCTTGGATCCTTTCTCCTTAAGCTAAGAAATATCCTTCATGAACTTCTTTTGCATATTATTATTAATGTTACCTTATGAATCCAACCAAGGATATCCAAGAACAATGTCCACATTAGCCATAGCTACACCATAAAAATCTGAATGTAGAACATATTTATTCAAATTTCATATTGATCATCGAATCTTCAAAAATTTGAACATTCTCCACCCTCGACCTATATCCTTGATATTTCTTGTTTGAACCTGCAACCTCTTAGCCAAATCAATATTGATAAATTTATATCTGCTGCTAGGGTTTATGGAAATAACAACCTTCTATTTCCTACAATTTTTTTTTAGATGAAAACAAATCTCTTAGACCATTTCCTTGCTTTTCTAAATCCATAGGTGTGGTCATCTCCCTTTCTCTTAATTTTTTTAATCCTTATCTTGCTAGAGTGGGCTCACCTTAATAATAATAATCGATTGCATAAATGATGTCATTTGTTGAGCTCTCTATCGGGTCCTCGAACCTTGTGAGAGAGAAGAAAGATCGTTAGGAATCAATATGTTTCTATTGGTCTTGTGTGGAAGCAATACTCTTGTTTAGAGACGAAAATAGATAATACCATTAAGGTTAAGGCATCACCAAGCAATACTTCTTAAGGAAGAAATAACCCCACGACATCTCTCAAGATGAAAGGGCCACTCAGTGGGCAAAGTCGAGTATAAAGTAATATTTGATACGATTGATGATTGATACAATCATCAGATCCCTTCTACTTGGTGAGGGTATAACCCTACCCCTAGTTGACTCATTAACCTTTAGCCAACTCATTATTACAATATAATTTCTCAATACAATAAACCTTGGGTTATGTGTGGCCCATGCCAACTATATATAATACTCATATACATTACAATGTCCCTAGATACCTATCCCCAGGAACCATACCAAACTTGCTGAGACGATCTCAGCAGGGTACATCCGAAAAGATTATGCAATAGTTTTCACAACTCCTTAGGTGTAGGAGAGACATGAGAACACTTAAAACAAGCTTTGAAATCTGCATGAACAATAAAGGAACCAAGGTGCTAAATGAACATTTTGTATAATGCAGAACTACCATATAAGCTGAAAAAAGAGAATGGATTTCTTGCTTTGTGCTGCCAAGAGATGGATTTTGTTATGGACCCAAATATTCTGGAAGGTCAACTTTCAGAGTTTGTGTAACCCTCAATATTTGCTTAAAATGTTTATTGGCAGATTCCTGGAAGGCTCTTGCAATTCCTTTTAAATGGCACTAGTTGACTTCAATCTACCTTGCCAACTGAAATATAGACCCACCAAAAAGATGCAGCCTCTTTTCTGACAGGAAAATATATATTTAGGTCAATTCAAAACCTGTACAAACATGATCTCTTTCGAATTTGTAGGCTGTTTTCAAGCCAAGATTGCTAGTGCCTGCTTCGTGAGGCCAGGAGGGTATAGCTCTGACACCACTTTATGAAGACCCAAAGTACGAAAATGACAAAGAGCCTAGATACCATTTGTTAAGAATCAACATGCTGAGGTAGATTTCACAAAACAAGTAGAGCAACAAAAGAGATAAACTGGGTACACTTACAACACTAATAATGAATATGAACTATTAAACTACACTTAATTTAGGGTTTCACCATAAGATAAGGTAGTTCTATTAATGTCCGCGAATGTCCAAAGTAGGCCAGTGGGAGTCATTGAAAAGAGCTGTTATAATGCATTGTAGTAACCAAAAAATACCATGAAAATACGTTAAATTAGAGTAAAGAATCTGGTGTAAACTACAATGAAGTGGAACAATATGGCAGAAAACTATAGCAGAAAACTATAGCCTCGACGGTTACCCAAAAGGGATAAACCTTAAATGCTAAAAGTAATAATGAAGAAAGAGCTAGAAGTCAAGGTAAAACAAAGATAGAAAGGAATTTTAATGGATCTAAGCACCAACACTAATCTATAGTGGGATGTGAAAGTAGAAACATGGTCGTCATTATCACCAACTATCCAAAAGGACTAACATAGCATTTAGTGATGCTCCTAGGAGAATGGCCTGGACGAAGAGGGCCTAGTTGGATAATCTTGGGAGGACATGGACTTCGACCCCTAAAGACTCTTCTAGCATATATGGCCATGGAACTAATAGAAGAGGATAGGAAATTGGTAAGTTGAATCTATCAACAACTCCTCAGTATGTGAGGGTGGCCAAAATTCGATGCGAAAGGACTGCAGTCCTGTCCCATTGCATCCAAGAAGAAAAAGAAACTGAAGCCTTAGTAGCCACTCTTGTATGCAGACAAGGGTGTTCAGTTTTGTAATTAACATTCTAGAGAGTTGTAGCTTCAAATGAATGCTTATAACTCTCCACTTTAGAGATAGAGTGAAAGAATGAGGTTAGTAGTTGAGTCATAGTCAATCTTCCCTGTAATAACTAACATCAAAGAGTGATAGTTTCCCTAAGGTATAGAGCCAAGCATCTTCAGTTAGGATAGCTGAGAAAAGTGGCAAGTGATCCACCTGAGTCTCTGTACAAGCAATAGTTCCTCTTCTAAATCTTTTAACAAAATACTTTACGTACGTCCCTTGAATCTCATTGTAAATAAGGACGCTTGAAGATGAAATGTTCTTCAATATCCACCTCTCAAATAGAGCAAAGATGGCATACTCTATCCTTTTGAGGAATATGGTGATCTATCTCCACTCACAATTGATGTGAGCACACTCTTAGCTGACCAAGAGGAATCCTAAGGCTATGTGTCCAATGCCATTGGACATAATTAGGATGAGTAATAATGCCATTCTCAATCCTCATGAAATGTTTAGTGTAGAAGGCCAACTTAGGACTAAGAGGTTGAGATGGAGCGACCCAAGTGATCTATATATGTTGTCGATAAACATCGTCTCCGAAGAAGGTGAGGAGGAGCTTTTAAAGAGTATTTGGATGGAGGTAATCAATCTCTAGAGGTGTCAAGTGGCTGAAGAAGAGAAATAACTTCTGAGTACCATACACAGTGATGACCAAAAGTGCTTTTGGAGGTAATCCATTTTGAGGAGCAGGGCATCAAATATGTCTATCGCTCTCAGCCTAAGGTGCAGCCACCCATGAATGTAAGTTGATGAAGCTGTAAAATAATTCTGAAGATGCTCTTAAGGCGAATAGGATAAGCACCAAACTCAGCTTGAACAATGCATTGGGGAACTGTTATTTTATATCGGATAAATTGATGAAGCAAAATAGTTTGGAGCCTCTCTATGTGAGCCTAGTCAACACACCCTAGACTTGGACCCCAAATCTCAGATTCATAAAGGACTACAGGTTTGATGATGCAATCAAAGAGGCGCATCTTTGTAGGTATGTCTTGATAGTGCTACTGGAAACATTGGTCCCGATTCAAAAAATATGTTGCTTCTCAAAAATTTTGATGTGATTAGGTTAGATTTTTACCCATCAATCATGTGGTATCAGAGGATGTTGATTCTCCAGTATTCAGCTGTGATTAAGTTAGATTTTTACTAGCCCATCTCTTCATGTAACACATGAAAACCTGAGTGCAAATTTAAGAGCTCTCCATGAAAGGGAACATTTTAGATGAAATATTATACAAGTTCCTTGCACTGCAAAGCCATCAAATTATAAGCAACAAGAAGTATATGCTTGTAGAAATTTTTAGTCGTTGATCAGTCTGCAGATATTCTGCCCTCATTCTAAGAAATTAATTACTGCTCCGGTGGAAAAACTTTTAGGTGGACATATATTGCCGTCATCAGTTATCATATCTGACCATTGATTCTTAATATTTTGTGCCACCTTTAGGAGTCATATTGCTGCTTTTGTTCCACATACTTGGAAAGAGCCTCTGCAATCTAAACATCATTTGAAGTTTTTAACCAGGAAGAGCAAACCCTTCTGCTTGTTGGATTAGCACTTTTGTTCCATATACTTGGAAAGAGCCCATGGAATCTAAACTTTGTTTGAAGCTTTTAACCAGGAGAAGCAGACCCTTCTGCTTATTGTAGTAGCTCTTTTTGGTGTGTATAACTTTACACTCAAGCTGCTTCATTGAGGTAGTACAATCTTATCTATTTTATCCTTGATGTGGGTGATGGTTTAAAAGTTCTTCTGTTTTCAATTTTGGATCCTTACCATTTCTTTACTCATGTAATGTCTCTGCCAACTTGTTGTATCGTGCTTACCATGACTGATATATTTAAACTTTTTTTTTTTGGTTTTTAATGTTACATATATGAATTACAGAATTTGGCTGTTGTCCTCTATTTTCATTGAGAGATTTTATTGCAGGTACAGATTTGCCTGGAAGGTTCCAAGATCAGTTCCGTCCACTTTCTGTTGGCATAAATCTTTCATGGGAATCATCTGATTCTACAATTATTCGTATGCCACTGAAGGCTAAATTTGTGAACGATGGCATGGGAGATGGAGCTCAGAGAATCAAGCAGATATTTGATAAATTTAAAACACATGCTTCTGCATCTTTATTGTTTTTAAAGTCAGTTGAACAGGTATTGATCTCTGAAAATTCCCATGTGAAATAGTTGTCCTTCTTCTAGTTAACAATAGTTCTCAGTATTCTGCAAGAAAGCAGTTTGGAATGCTTAAGCAGTATAATTCATAATTTGTATTATTTTTTTGCTCATTGGATCTAAATTTTGAGGAAGCTGAGGGGTTCTCTGTAAGTCAGTATTATCCTCTCATATTGATTATTTAGAAACATTTACTGAGGGGGGAAAACATGTTCTAATGATAATATTTACATTCATCAAGTCCTGAAGACTTGATATATTTTTTTAATTTTTTGCTATTGAAAATGGCAGTTTCTTGGTCAAAGCTTGACAACCAAGGGACTAATCAGTAACAGCACTACCATGTCAGTCATGGACCAATATATGTTGCTATGCGCAACTTTGATACTTAAATAATGCTCATATGTGGCAAGTACTGGGAGTTTTAGAAAATTTGTGGCAGAGAAGTAAATTAAGGGTAGGATAATAGTGAACAGTCAGAAATAATTCTTCCAACCGTTCTGTGATATTCACCCCCTTCATTTTTTGATCTTTCTATATTTCACCTTGTTTATTGGTTTTACTTGTTAAAATAAAATTTAACTAAAACTGACTTCTGCATTTAACTCCGGGATTCGCCTTTTGTCATTGTGATTAATGAATTTTTTACTGTCTCCCTTCTGTTCTCCTTTTGGCAGAATTAGTGACACATGCTTCTCTTCCTGGTACAAGTTGTCAGTAATCTCATAGTGCTTTTGGCAGGTTTGTCTCAATTTACATCTAAATCTTCAATAGGTCATGTATTGCTTACTGTCAGTTGTGTTCACCAGTGTTCAGGTCTTTATGTCGCTTCTGATTTTTATGGTAATAATACATACATACATAAGCTGAGCTTGATAGGTTTTATAAAGTAATAGAGGATGGATATAGAAAGAAAGAAGTTTTATTGGTGTGTGCACAAATGGTCAAAGTAGATCAATGGGACTCAAATGGTTTATGTGGTCACAATAACCTGGGGAGAGCCAGAAATGGTGCTCCAAAGAACATATAGAGTTCCATGTTAATTTGACTTCACAATAAAACTTTTGGTGTACAAGCCAATAGAAAAGTCCTTATGCCTTTCAAGTTTCAAATGATATGGATTCAAGGATCATGATGGCTATGAATAACCACTCCAAAAAACAAACCATATTACTTTCAAAAATACCACTCATTGGTCTGCATGTCCAAACATGCAAGTAAGCGAACATGAGAAGTGACTTTTGCTTATCAGTTCTGCAACAGAGCATAGGGCTTGGCATTGACTGAGAGGGATTGGCAGGGAGATATCTTGTCAGTCTTTGTTGTCTTTGTGGAGAGGATAAGTTATGTTTAAGATTTTGCACAAGTTCTTGGTTTTTACATGCTTTAAGGAGATTCGGGTATGAATTGTGAAATATAATATTTTCTAGATTCTTTATGGTAACTAGGAAAAAAGACCATGGATACAAGGGATCTTACTAGATGCTTGTTTGGTTTGTAAGACCTATTCTAGTCTAACATTTCCACATTAGTCATGGAGTTTTATAATCTCAAGTACCTTCTGATTGTTATTTTTATTAATCTTCAGTCGAGAAGTTCAATGATATGGTGATCGTTTCACACCATTCCCAACGTTTGGATGTGGGCATAGCATTCCACCCAAGCCAATTGACGTTTAACTATGGGCTGAGTACTTATTATTGGAATTATGTTGTCTGGTAGCATGCCAGCCGGTGAAAATGTGTTGGTACCCACGAGTCTCTATATTCATGTCTTTATAGAAATATCCTTTTTGGCAGCATATTAATATTATAAATAATAATCAATAAAATGTTCTGTCTCTAGCTGTGGCAGTGTCTTGTTTTTAATGGTATTAAATTTACACAGGTTTCAATAGAGTGCTGTTTTGTTTATTCATTTCAGGTATGCTTGTCAACATGGGAAGCAGGAGAACCTCACCCATCCCTGGAGTATACTATCTCTGTGGATCCCTCATCTGCCATTTTAAGGAGTCCATTCCCTGAGAAAAAGTGGAGGAAATTTCAAATATCAAATCTATTTAGCAGCTCAAGCGTTGCAACAAAATTACATACAATAGATGTATGCACAATTGAAGATGGAAATGAAATAGTTGACAGATGGTTTGTTGCTCTTACCCTTGGCTCAGGGCAGACACGAAATATGGCCTTGGACAGGTATGTTCCTTAGTGAAAATGTTTAAGTTTAGTTATTTTTAGAGACTGTTTTGTTGTAATAATGTTCGATCTGTCACATTCATGTAGAAAATATACAATCGATACACACACACACACATTGAATTTTAACAAATTGGTCATTTGTTGAAACAGGCCCCTCCTGTAGTACATCATGACTGAGTTACCATGGTATTTCAATTAACCACATTATCATGGTATTACAACAAACTGTATTATCTCGAAAAATGCTATGGTTTACCAATGGGATTGGAACCTTGGCTTATGGTGTGAAACTCCAAGCTCCCCACTGCTTCTTGCAAACCCATTGGACAGAAAAAAGGTGGTTTTTGTATTAAATGTGATGCATCATTAAACTACTGAAAGAACAAATGTATAAGCAGCTAGGAATTGAACTCTCTTCTTGACCAGTGGGATGCATCGATGATATGGTTCTAAGGGGAGTAGTCTGCTTCCTCTGCAAATTTCCCATTTTAGCCCACCTGGCCTTGGATATTATTAGAACCTGTAGTGGCCCTAAAATGGGAGTGGACAGTGAGGCTATAGATTCTTCTGCGTCAAGCTTTGCTACAGATATGTGAACACGCTGTTTTCCAGCATTGGTCTCCTGCTTTATTTTATACCAACTCATTGTTTCTCTCAGGGGCCTTTACCTCTTGGACTATTTGTACTTGTATTTAGGTCATATGGTTCAGACTTACCTGCTTGGGTTTATTTCCTCTAAATGTGTTTCCATTGATTTAGATATAACTACATTTTTAGATTCTGTGGTTTTTTTAACGCATACTTATCTATCGGAACTAGATGCACTCTGGAGTCCCATTAATCTGTTTTTGCTATCTGTGGCCAATAATGTATACTTGTATATGGGTCATATTGTTCAGATTTACCTGCTTTGGATTAAGCCCCTCTAAATATATTTACATTGCCTCAGCATTTAGGTATCTTTTTGGATCCTGGGGTTCCTTTTACACATAATTCTCTATTGGAACTAGCTGCACTTTGGATATGCATTGACTTGTTTTTGCTATCCCTGGCCAATGATGTAATCATTCTTCAAGTTATTTGATCTTTTTTGATCCTAAGTGTGGATTGTCTCTTCATCACTTGAGCTGTGCTCCACTTTAGTGTCTCCCAGCTGTCCCCATGTCATTTGTACTGATTGATTGTATCTTATATCCAGTTTCTTAGGTACCATTACACTGTGCCACAGACATTTACTACAGCCCTTAATCAACTGCTTTGTAGGTACACTGAATGCCTTGCACATTCTAGTGATAACTTCCCAAGTTAAATCATATCATCTAGTAGATCTAGTGGATAAGATAATTCTATTAATATGGATGACCAAAGTATGCCACTGGACTTGTTGAAAAGGGATGTTATAATACACTCTAAAAACCACTCTAAAAGGGATGTTACTACGAAAATAAGCTAAACTCATGTAAAGAAACTTGGGTAAACTACACTAAAGTGGAACAACTGAATGGCACTAATTTACGGCCTTGAGGGTTGGACCTAAAAATGAGTAAACCCTAACAGCTAAAAGAAATGATGGAAAGAAGAGAGAGCCAGCAGGAAAGGTAAAAGAGAAATAGAAAAGAGTTCAAGTGGATCAAAGTTCCAACCTAAATCTGTACTGGGATGGAAATTAGAAATAGAGTTGTCATCATCAACAATCATCCCAGAAGGGCAACACAGGATCCAATATGCTCCCAGGAGAATGGCCAGGACTAAGGAGGTTTTGTTGGATAATTCTGGGAGGACATAGAGTTTGAATCCGCAAGACTCTTCTAGCATCCATGGCCATGGAACCAATAAAAGTAGACAGGAAATTGGTAAGCTGCTGTTTGTAACTTTTGGGTATGTAAGGGGTGGCCGAAACCTGGTGCCATTGAACTGCAGTCCTGTCTTGCTGCATGCAAGAAGACAAAATGCTCTTGACGAACTGAAGATTTGTTGGGTAACCAATCACTTTAAGTAACATACACTGTATTCACTACCACCATGCTTTCATTCTTCATTACTTTCTAGACATACATTAAATGTCTATGGTGTGACCTCGAGAGAATTTTATTTATCTCCATTTATTTGAAATCCATCAAGTTTGAGTGATCACTGATTCTATAGGTTTCCTATGGCCAACTATAACCTGTTTGCATGGGTGCACCACAAATGCACCTTATGACATTCCACTATGCCCAAATGCATTAATAAGTCAATCTAGTTGGGCTGCTTGAGTGAGATGGTCAATTCAGATGAATCAAGTAGTGTGCAAGTAATAAAGGATTAAGGATTCCATCACCATTCAACCACTGGTGCAAGTAATGAAGAATTGAGGACCCCATCTGGATTCCTTGTGGCCAATTCCCAACCCATCCGAGGTACAAGGTTATGGACAAAATGCAAATGGATTAACAAGATCAATCTAATATATATAACATAGGAATTTAAATATCAATAAAGTGAAACATTTTCAACTAAGTTGAAAAGAGTACAACTTGAGCAGGCCTAACTTTGGAACTTCAAATAGGAAGTTCAAGGTTCGAATCTAATGGGGTTAGAGTTGTACACCATACTTTTGTAACCGGAGTTTGGTTGGATAAACATATTTTGTGTAATAACATCATCTATAAGTGTCATCTCGTATGGCCTATGGTATTGTGGCTGTTGAAAACTACTTTACCTTTTATATATGTAATTGTTTCATTCAGTTGAAAGCACATATTTGCATTATTCAACAAATAGTTACGATATAAGTCTTTACATCTCCACAACATACAAGATCATTCCAGGCTACTTTCACATTTGGTAACTTGCACCTCTATAAGGAAACTTCAGGAGAGGTTTTCTTGTTTAGTTTGGATCACGAACAACAACCATGTCATGTTTACCATGGTGTCCAAGCATCCTTTCCTTCGCCAATGGTCTTTTGTCATTCAGGCAAGTTTAAAAAATAAACTTGTAGTGGAACTTTAGTTCAGCAATAATGGCGTTTTAGGGTTTTGGAAGGATGTAATCATGAATATCTTGAAGACGTTTACATTTCATACCAAGTTCGTTAGTCCCCACATGAAATGCATAAATTGTGCAGGCATCAAATTAAATCTAGCTTCTTGGCAGTTATGAACCAACCCCCAATTAATTTCCATACAAATGCAGCACTTAGCATTCAATCAATAGCCATTCAAATTAGCTATATTGATCCATAAAACAAACATTTGATATCTTTAGAATTCTCTTTGTGGAAGTTCCCATGAATTTTGAAGAACCTCTCTTCTGAGAGAGATCATGATACTGCATTTTCAGCATTTTATTGTAAAAAGGTTTCAATTTACCAAGGGAAGTGAAAGGAAAGTAGATTTCCATCCATGCACTTGTTATTCAATATTGTTTTGTTCATCTCATTGGATCATCTCTCAGGCATAAGTCTGTAACTTGCCTTCTTCTAGGAATAGAATATATTAAATTTTACATCTCAGATGGCTCATTTTGGGGAGCAGACCACACAGGCAACTAGCTATTTGGGGTTTACCTTAATTTCTGTTACCATTTTTTGGTCGTTTAAATTCAACCAACTTAGATGCATGAGTTTTGGTAGATGCATTAGATCCTTTCTAGTAGTTCCACCATGCATGCTTAAATTGGTTTCACTTGTCGGAGACTGGGAGATATCTTTTATGGAATTAGAAGTATGATTTTTTTAGAAGACTTCATTGGTGAAAATTAGTATTTAATTTCCCATAACATGAATCATGATTAGCAAGAAGCTGCTTGTTTCTTTTTACTTAGATTTTGATTTATAAATCACCAATGATGCTTTGGCATTATCAATATGGAAAAGATAGTGTAATTCTTTAATCCTATATTAGTTTGCATGTGTGTTTGTTCTCTTATGGCAATAGCATAGATGTCTAGACATGCAGCCAAAGTTCACATTTTGGAATTTATTCTGTTTGATAGAGATTTTTTAATGTTTTAAAGCTTTGAATGAGCACTTATTCCTTTTGTTACAGGAGGTATATGTCTTACAACTTGGCTCCAATTGCTGGTGTTGCTGCAAATGTTTCTCGGAATGGAAAAGCTCCTGGGGTTTGTTTAAACAGCTGCATCTTATGTCCCCTTCCACTATCTAACTCACTCAACTTGCCTGTGACAATCTTTGGATGCTTTCTTCCATGTCACAATAGTGGGCGACATCTTTTTGAAAATCAAACTGTCAGAACTACTTTCAGAAATCAACATGATATGAGCAATCAACTCATTACCTCTTGGAATATGGAATTGATGGCTTGTGTCCGTGATTCATATGTGGAATTAATGGTGGAATTTCAGAGGCTTAGAAAAGATCCTTTAACTTCTCGTTTTGAGTTATCTGTTGCCCATGCTGTCAGTGGGATCCTTCAGAGCTCAGCTGATAGGTCTTATTCATTTTGGCCAAGATCTAAATCCAATATCTCACCATCCAATGAAGTTCAGACTGATGAGGTTTGTATGAACTCTTTGATTGTTCAAAATGCAGAGTGGGACTGTCTAGTGGAGAGAGTTATAAGACCATTTTATTCTCGCCTTGTGGAATTACCTGTTTGGCAACTTTATGGTGGCGCTGTAGTCAAAGCTGAAGAAGGGATGTTTCTTGCTACTCCTGGTGTTGAAAATGCAGATCATTCACCACCAGCAACTGTTTGTAGCTTCATCAAGGAACGCTATCCTGTGTTTGCTGTGCCATGGGAATTTGTTCGAGAAATCGAGGCTGTTGGAGTAGCAGTGAAAGAAATAACACCAAAAATGGTGAGGGATTTACTGAAGGCTTCACCTACATCCATTGTCCTTCGATCTGTTGAAACATTTATTGATATCCTCGAGTATTGTATTGCTGATCTCCGGCTTCAACAACCATCCATTTCCAGTCCAGTCAATTTGTCACTAGATCATCATAATGTTCAATTTCAGGATAAATCCAATCATGCAAATCTTCAATATATGGCTCATACAAGTAGAAGTGGGGCATTATATGATCCCACAATGAGTGGGTCTGTGAGCGCTCATACAAGTAGAAGCGGGGCATTATATGATCCCACAATGAGTGGGTCTGTGAGCCAAAACCATCTTCGCAACTCGAGGACCATTTCCCAGCAAGTTCAGAACACTCCCGGAGGAAGTTCTCTGGATCCTGGAGGTGATGCATTGGAAATAGTGACGAATTTTGGGAGGGCTTTACTTGATTTTGGTAGGGGGGTTGTTGAAGATATTAGTAAGGTTGGAGGACCATCAACTTCAGCAGATGGTGTAACTACAACTGGATACAATGCATTTATAGTTTCTGAAATAAAAGGTTTACCATGTCCAACAGCAACAAAACATTTATCGCGGATAGGTGTGACAGAGCTGTGGGTAGGAAATAAGGAGCAACAAACACTAATGCTGCCTTTGGCTGTAAAATTCATTCATGTACAATTCTTCGAGAAGCCATCTCTTAGAGAAATGTTTGAGAATAGCGCAGTTCAAAGGCTACTAAAATTGCAGCCATTCTCACCTCAGCTGCTGTCAGCCCATTTAAAATCAGTTTTCTCAAAGCAGTGGGTTTCTTATGTCAATGATATGCGGGAGAAACCTTGGGTTTCATGGGATTATGGTCCAGCTTCTCTTCTTAAAGGTCCATCTACAGATTGGCTTCGCATATTTTGGAAGAACATTGGTAGTTCTGTGGATGAAGTGAGACTGTTCTCAGAGTGGCCCCTTATTCCTGCTATTGTATCTGCACCCGTTTTGTGTCGTGTTAAGCAACGCCATCTGGTTTTTATACCACCTGAAACCGAGCATTCTCGAGTAGATACAAGTTCAAGTAGGATTATGGAAGGTACAGAGTTTGAGGACAGCTCGTGCAGGGATTCTGTTGATTTAGTCAACTTATGCTTTAGATCCTTTGAAGCACTTGAGTCAAGATATTCATGGTTATTGCCATTATTGAATCGCTGTAACGTACCTGTTTATGATAAGTGCTTCCTGGATTGTAGTGCTCTGAAGTGTTGTCTGCCAAGACCTGGCCAGACACTTGGGCAAGTAGTTATTTCAAAGCTGTTGGCTGCTAAACAAGCTGGTTACTTCTCTTCAGAAGCAGTGTCTTTCTCATCAACTGATTGTGATGCACTGTTTTCACTTTTTGCATCTGATTTCTCTCCTTCACCTTCTTTAATTCCAACATACAGCACAGAAGAGCTTGATATGTTGAGGTCACTTCCCATCTATAAAACAGTTACTGGAACTTACACATCACTAACAAGACAGGACCATTGTATCATCTCCCCAGGTGCATTTTATCAACCGGTGGATGAACGGTGCCTCTGCTATTTTTCAGCTGCAAGTGGTCGTTTGTTCTACCGTTTCCTTGGTGTGTCAGAGTTGCAGAACCAGGAGCTATTAGTAAAATTTGGTTTACCTGGATATGAGCAAAAGACTGAACATGATCAGGATCGCATTTTAACCTATCTTTCTCTCAACTGGGAAGATCTACAATTGGAAAATGCTGTAATTGCTGCTTTGAGGGAAACTAAGTTTGTAAAGAATGGTGCACATGAGGTTAACAGTGATTTGTTCAAACCTCAGGAGCTTTTAGATCCTGATGATTCCTTGTTGAAAGCTGTTTTTGCTGGAGATAGCTCAAAGTTTCCTGGTGGAAGGTTTGCAACAGATAGCTGGCTTCGTATTTTACGCAAAGTAGGTTTACGAACAGCTTCAGAGCCAGAGATGTTGCTACAGTGTGCACGTAAAGTGGAGATGCTTGGAAAGGAAGCTTCGTCAGATATTGCAAGTTCCGATTCTTTTGATTCAGAGGTTTCTTTGTTTCGAGATGAGCTTTCATATGAGATATGGTCTCTTGCTGGTAATGTAGTGGAAGCAATTCTGAAAAACTTTGCACACATATATGGAAGTAGTTTCTGTAATCCTCTTAGCCAAATTGCATTTGTGCCTGGTGAAAAAGGTATGCCAAGCATTGGGGGAAGGAAAGGTGGTAAGAGAGTGCTTACCTCATACAGTGACGCAATTTTACTGAGGGACTGGCCTTTGGCTTGGTCATGTGCACCCATTCTGGCACTACAAAATGTTATACCTCCTGAGTTTTCTTGGGGAGCACTACATTTGCGCAGTCCTCCACTATTCCCGACAGTTCTAAGACATCTACAGGTTGATCAAGAATTTGCATGTTCTTTTAAATAGATATTAACTAGTTACTTATGGAATTTGTTAATGTTATTTGGTAGGAATTGATTTGATTAACTAGTTAAGTGGACTGTTTCAGGTTGTTGGGAAAAATGGTGGGGAAGAGATGCTTGCACGGTGGCCAATAGCTGCAGGCATGAAGTCTGTAGAGGATGCTTTCAGTGATGTATTGAAGTACCTTAGCAATGTCTGGGGAACACTTTCAAGTTCAGGTCAAATATAACTCTTTTGTTATTGTGCCAATTGGTTACAGTCTTTCATTCTGACATTTTACTAACCTGTAGTGCACAAAATTAATGTTGAAGCATTGGGTAATCTGGTTGATGTCCGTCTTTCATTCTGACATTTTACTAACCTGTAGTGCACAAAATTAATGTTGAAGCATTGGGTAATCTGGTTGATGTCCATGAAATTCTGATATGGATATGTCCCTAATAATTACATCAAGATAATTTTTGTACATAATTTTCAAACACATTCTATTTGTACACACTAGAGTCAACATTAAATTGGAAAGCATTTGAAACAGTTCTGCCAGAAAGCAAAGTGATTCATACTACACATAGAGCTGCATTGGTGTCATCTGTTGGTGCCTGAATCATTTACTTATCATAAGGTATTGTTGGAGCTTTTAAGTTGTTTGCATTATTTAGTTCAGTGGTTACTATTTCCTGTTATAGAAATATTGTAGTGACTTTGGAAATATTGTGCATTCTTGCGTGGTACTTTGATGACCCTGCTTCTTGACTATTTGTGATTTCTTAACCTAGTCCTGAGCACATGGTTTGTATCTCTTCAGAATTGAACCAAGCATTAGTTTGTCTTTGATTATGCAACTTTTAGTGTCTCCTTAGTCCACCAAGCTGAGATGGTCTAGCAGTAAGTAGGGGTGCTTACCACCAAGTTGACCCAGGTTCAAATATTGCTGAGCTCATGGCCCACACAACTACATGGAGTTTTGTACAAGTGATAATGCCAATTATACTGTTTAAAAACCCTGTGGACATGTATCCCAGTTCTAAAGTAAGGCTGTCACTTATTAGATGAAAACTGTTTAGAGTCGCATTAACTGTTTACTAACTTTTAAGTTGACACAGAAAGATTTTGTTTCATTTGATTTGCTGCATAAATTTGAACTGTACCTTCAAGGTCAAAAATTGGAATAGCTTAGATAATTTGTGGTTTTCTTTTTCTATCCCTAAGGGTGACTACTTTGTGAGTGCTTTCCTTGGCTACACTTGGTGTTGATATGTAGATGCAGTAAAATTATAACAGCAACATGCACTGACTGGAATGCAAACAGCAGAAAAGCACAGACTGAAGAGCAAATGAGAGAAGATAGCCACCAAAAACCGGTGATTTACACTCTTCATTGGAATGTATAAAATAGATGTACAAGGATAAAGATGTGCTTGCTGGATAAGGCAACAAAGCACGTGCAAAAGATACTAAGTTTTAATTAGAAAGATCTACTGAGAAAGAGAAAGATTTAAATAGAAAGATGCTAATTTACATGAATAGAAAGTATGCTACGAAGCAGGAAAAACATTCTAATATACAAATATAAAAAATAAAAACCTTCTGATCTCATAATGTGTGGATTTTATGCTATGGTTACTAATGTGTTCCATGGGGATCTGCTACTGGGGTAGTTGATAGTCGATACGCCTGATTCGATATATAGTTCAGTCATATTTTTAATCATAATCCTGATAGCACTCGCAGAATAAAATGAGTTCTAATCAAGTTTTTAATATATCTTGGAATTTCATGCTATGACCTAAATAGCATAGCATGATTGTAAAATCTTGGTTTTGTACCTGAGAATTGTAATATATTTATACGAACTAGGTTAACACCATAATCATGCTGAGAATTGTAATATATTTATACTAACTAGGTTAACACCATAATCATGATGACCACGTCGCAGGATAATTTACATTTAGGCTTCTATACAGACTTTCTGTTCTGGGTAAGTTGTGTCTTTTATTCCTTGTATGGTGATGTGGCATAAATTGCAATATTTGGATTTAGAAGCACAAAGATTAGTAAGTTGGATGCTCAAAATATAAAAGGATAACAGTGGATATTATGATGTGAAAAATAAATGATAGCATCTTTAAACTAATTTTAATGTCTAACATGCTACTACTCTATTTTTGTTTTTTTAGTAGATAAATAATGCCTTTGTTGTTCTTTGCAGATATATCGGAAATAAAGAAAGTATCATTTATACCAGTTGCAAATGGTACACGCCTTGTTACAGCAAGTTCTCTTTTTGTGAGGCTTGGAGTGAACTTAGCTCCTTTTGCCTTTGAGCTGCCAAGCTTGTATCTACCATATGTTGGAATTTTAAGGGATATTGGACTGCAGGAAACTCCAACTTTTGACAGTGCAAGGACCCTGTTGGTAAATATTCAGCAGGCAAGTGGTTACCAGCATCTAAATCCTAATGAGCTCCGTGCTGTTTTACAACTTTTACATTTCATATGTGAGGAAGGAAAGCGATCCAAATCAGGTGGTAGTGATCTCTTATTTCCAGATCACGACGCTATTGTTCCTGATGAAGGATGCAGGTTGGTTCATGCACGAGCTTGTGTCTATGTTGATGCTCACGGATCTTGTCTTTTAAGTGAAATTGATACATCCAGGTTACGATTTGTAAATCCACAAGTGTCAGAAGAATTTTGTTTGCAACTGGGTGTGAAAAAGCTCTCTGATGTTGTTGTAGAGGTGAGATTTGCTATGTATGGCTTTTGTTGGTTTCTGAACGTGTATCATGTAATAAAAGACACTAGAATTTCATGAATCTATTCGAGGTAAATCTTCATTCATGTGCAATGTTACAAATTGGTCTTTTTATGCAGGAACTTGACCAGAGGCGACCTTTAGAAAGGCTAGAAGCTTTGGGGTCACTTTCTCTTAAAACAGTTACTACCAAAATCATTAATCAATCATTCCATAATGCAGTTTGGACGGTTACTCAAAACTTTAAAGAGCATATACCTGCTTTGAGACATTTGACCAAGGAAGAAGTCAAAAAGGTTCTACGATCTGCTGCTGAAAGGTTGCATTTTGTGCATTTTATTTATACGCATTTTGTAATGCTTCCATCATCTATTGATATAACTCTAAATGTCTCCAACATAAAGCATTCTCTCCTTGGGGATCAGGGAAATGAAATAGGTCATCGAGTCCTCCAGTTTGTGGACCGCACTAAGCATATCATCTTAGTTGCAGAGCCTCCGGATGTGGTTGCTCTCTCAGATGTTCTTGCTGTTGTTGTAAGCCGACTCTTAGATTCACCCATGTGCCTGCCAATTAGTGCCTTGTTTAATGTGCCCGTTGGCTCAGAAGAAAGAGCTTTGGATCTTCTTAGATTAGCATCTCACAACAGAAATGGAAGCAAGTTCACAAGTTCTACGTACCAAGGTGGGCTGCTAGGTCAAGAGCTGGTCCCAGCAGATGCCATGCAAGTGCAGTTTCACCCCTTGAGACCATTTTATGCTGGTGAAATCATAGCATGGCGTTCAGAAGGTGAAGGGGGATCAAAGCTTAAGTATGGTAAAGTGCCGGAAGATGTTAGACCATCAGCTGGTCAAGCAATGTACAGATTACAAGTAGAAACAGCTCCAGGAAAGTTTGAGCAACTTCTCTCATCCAATGTTCTTTCATTTAGAAGTATGGAAGCTGTAAGTTATACTATAGCCGTTGAAAATGGTGAAGCGGGCATCAAATTTGGCACCCAGCACATACAGAGGCTTCAAGACGTCAGAAAGTCTAACCCCCAAGATAAGTTCACTCAAAATCAGGTGAGTTGTCTCCTGAGCAGTGGTCCCCATTTAATGGTATTTTGGATTGTACTTCTGTTCTAAGGTTGTTTGATGTTGATTAGGACAAACATGGTCGCATTGCAAGAAAAGTGTCCTCATCAGAAGTTGTGCATGCTGTTGCTGATATGCTCTCTGCAGCTGGTATCCCAATGGGCCTTGAGCAGCAGTCACTATTACAGCAAACACTAACCCTTAAGGAACAGCTAACATCATCTCAAGCAGCTCTTGTAGTAGAGCAGGTTAGTCTTATTCTTTCAAGTAAATTTGTGCTTGCTTTTCTAATAATGAAGGGCATTTCCACACTATATTTAAGCATTTAAAAGAAGTTATTAAAGAGTAAGTGAACTCAGTTTCTCTCTACTTTCACCATTGGGCCTTGCATGTGACCAGGAGATCGTGCATGATTGATAAATGAAATATTTGCATTAACCATATAGCTATGGAGCTATAGTTTATATAGGTTACAAAATAGCTAATCAAACTGAAAATACTATTGTCACGCCAACCAACGTGCCAAGTGGTAGAGAGTTTGATTTAGAACACTTCACCTAGGATATTTAGGAAATGACCATTAGATATTTAAGACAGTAAATATCTACATGGTAGAAAGTAGAAAAGTAAATGTAATAATCTACCTATGTAGTATAATGCAATATACTACCTATTTTACCTAGTGGAGTAAAAAGGTAAATATCCCAAAGAATGGAATATTACTCTAACATCCCCCTTTATTACATTATTTGGGTAAATGTATATAATTGCCCCAATACAGTGAAAAAAATGTTCAATTGCTGGTTCTTGCTCTGTCACAGTGCTCTGGCTACTCCTAAGCAAAAAGTGGGTCATTCCTCACTGTCTTCACACCAACGAATGTCCTTATTGTAATCTTGTCATCCAACCGAATTGCATGGGTAACCATCCGCTGCAATCGCTAGGTGTAGTAGAGTAGATCACTTCATACGAGGTTCATTCAGTTACAATATGAGTTTGCAAAAGATAAGGTAGCTAAGGTGTCGGTTGTTGCCGAAAATGCACCCTTATAAGTTCCCCCTTGTTGCAAAACATGTTGTAATTTTTGAAAGAAGTTTGACTAAGGTGTCGGTCGCTGCCGAAAATGCACCCTTATAAGTCTTCTCTTTTTACAAAAAAATGAAGAAAAGCAACGTATATCCCCCCTTAATTGCAAAAGATGTACAACTCAAGAAGCTTTGTGAAGGATTTTACAAATATTGCCTCCTAGGCAATTTTACACCAGAAAATTCCCTCCTTTTGTTACAAGAACTTCAAACAATGAGAGTTTGCTATTTATGAAGCCTAAAAGAGGTACAAACACCCCTTTATTACAAGCACTTCAAACAAAAAATTATGCTATTTATGAAGCCTAAAAAAGAGAGGAAATGGTGCTTGCTTAAGGTGACAAAATATGTTTTCCCTCTACAATATTGTCTTAGCAAGGAGCACTTTGTGTGCTCTCTCTGAACGAGAATCAGAATCGGAATTAGACACTTCACCAACTAAATTGCCTTTGTTTTGCTTCTGTGTTGTGCCTTTATCTTTCTTGTTTTGCTTGTTTTTGAACAACACCGATTGGTGTCATGGTTGTCCTTTTTACAATACGAGCAAAACCTCTTTTGAGATTTCTTTCCCTTACCTTTTGAAGATGATCCCCCCTTTTGAAAGTTTTCTTTCTTCTTATCACCCTTATAGTTTGAATAAAGTGCATTGTTCGACACTTCATCATTTTGGAGTTGGCTTGCTTCCTCAGTTTGAAGCAAATTGACTAACTCCACAAATGTGACAACTCTTTGCGAAACATTAAGGGATGTAATCAACATTTTGTAGGATTCGGGAAGAGCTCTCAAAATTACTGAAGTCAAAATGGTGTCTTCTACTTTGGCCCCTAAAGCGTTAAGCTTAGACTTCAGATCTGCCACTCTGCAGAGGAATAGTTCTATCGATTCACCCGACTTCATATGGAGTGTATGAAGTTGTGTTTGAAGGTTTAGAATAGTTGATTGATTCTTGCCTTCAAAAATGGTACTAAGTGCATCCTATGCAGCTTTACCAGTTTTAGCTTCACTTATGTGAGGTTGGATCTCATCAGTAGTTGCAAGGAGTATCAACATGAGAAGACGATTGTTCTTTTTGTCCCATGCTTTTTGATCTACTCCTGGTGATGCGGGTCTTGTTTCAGTGCCATCAACTAAATCCCACATGTCCTCTACAATCAAGATGGCTTTCATCTTAGTTTTCCATGCTGAATAGTTAGGACCCTTTAGCAATTGTGTATCACTTAAGTATTTATTGATAGTTGCCATGATGAAGGTCCTACAATTTGAATTAAGATGATCTTTCTTTCACTCTTAAGTGATATTTAATGGCACCTGCCTGAAAATTCTCTTGAAGAGAGATAATCATTTGGAGGAAATTAAGCCAAACAAATAAGAGATGAAAGATAATTCACTCAAAAAGATATTTAATGGCACCTGCCTGAAAATCCTCTTGAATAGGGATAATCAGTTTGAGGAAATTAAGCCAAACAAATAGAGTGAATTAGGGGTTTTTGTTTGTAGGAGAGAATATCAAGTGAATATTGGCTTTAAATCTGTGCAAGGATTTACACAAATTTGTGAAATTTTGAGGTATGGAGTGTTCTTGATTCTATGACTTATAGTTGCAAAAAAAATGATGCAACAATCAAACAAGAATGACCTCAAAATTCTTATCACCTAGGTGTCGGATGCAACCGAAAATGCACCTAATTTGCCAATGAAGGTGTCGAGTAAAATCGAAAATGCACCTTTTAATTTTTGCAACAAAATGTGTATTTGTGTTGTGCAAAAAAAATGATATTTTATGTCTCCTCCTTGTTTACAATTTTGCAAAAGAAGTACAATGTTGTCTTCCCCCTTTTATTTTGCAAAATTAACAAATCGAGCACTCCTTCCAAGACAAGTCGACACACGACCCGCGTTTGAAAGGCTTCCAGACCAGTCGACACACGACTTGGTTTTGTCTTCAACACTCAAAGATGGGTGGTGCATTAGGATCAAAAAGTTCTCGAATCCTCATGGGACCATAGCTTCTGTCCAACCCTTAATTTTTGTTCTTTCAAAAAAAAATTGAAGAGTTTTTATGTTTTGCAACAAAATTGTTTGTTTCTTTGTCTCTTTATGTGTGGAGAAAACATAAGAAATGGAATTGTTGTAGTTGCAAAAAAAAAATTGGCTTTAAAAGTTTTCCAATTTGAATGCAAAAAATATTAACTTTTAAGACTCTATTTTGTATAATAAAACACCTTTTTGGCAAGAATAATCACTTAGGGAAAAAAATGATAATTCTTATAAAAAATAGTATAAAATTATAAAAAATACTCTAAAAATTAATAATGTTAAGCAAAAAAAAATGAAATTTTTTGATAAGTTAGCCAAATAATTAAGAAATATGCACCTTTGTGTAAAAAATAGAGCGCGCGGGGGTCGATTCGAAGACCTCTCGCATGTCAAGGAACCAACTTGACCACTGCACTGCTGGGGTGGCTTTGGAAGCTAGCCCAGCGTGCAGGTTATTGAAGACGTGGGCAACACGTTTTTTTTTTTTTTTAAATGCTGGGACTTTTGTCCCACATTCATCCCGTGAGGGATGAATCAAGGCTTTAAAAGCCTTGACGCGCAATAAAGCACGTGATTGCCTTTGGACAACCACGTAGCCAACGAAGCCTTCTGCCCACTGACACGTGTCGCCCCTTCGCCCAATCGCTTGGTGCCACTTGTCACTACTGCGCCCAACCTTTAGTTTCCAGGTGTGGACTCTGTTTAGATGCCATGTGTCCCTTGCTCTCCCCTTGAGATCTGAGTCAGCATGTCGAGTCAGGTAACCACTTGTCACTTCCCTGCCCTCGCCACGTGTGGCCTCTCTGCCCTCGCCACGTGTCACCTCTCAGGGTCCGTTCGAGTCAAAATTGTCGATATGTTTGTGTCGAGGTAGGTTTAGGTGTCCTGCGTGGTCGAGTGTCTGGCCAGCGCATTGAGCGTTGCGCCAGGCACGTGAGGGCTCTCCTGCCCTCGACAGGCAACGCCTTGAGTGCTGTGCTGGGAGTGTGAGGGCGCTCCTTCCCTCGATGCACTCCCGGTTGGCTTGGCCACGGGGGAGCGTGAGGGCACTCCTACCCTCGATGCACTCCTGGTTGGCTTGGCCACGGGGGAGCGTGAGGCCGCTCCTACCCTCGATGCACTCCCCATGGCCGCTCCTACCCTCGATGCACTCCCGGTTGGCTTAGCCACGGGGGTCGCACTCCCACTGGGCGGGAGCCTCGAGATGGCCCCGTATGAGTCCTCTCCTGCTGTCGCGGTCGCCGAAGGACTGTGTCCTGCCGTGTCGATCGCCTGCGGGCCCAATTCCTTAGAGGGGTGGGGTGGGTCTAGGAGAAAAAATCTTCAGATCTGCTTCCTCCGCCACCTTAGGAAACAAATACTAAATAGAAATTATCAAATCGAATTCAAAACTTAGGAAGTAGGGAAAAATTAAAGTCACCAAAAAAAATTGGTGCTTCCTCCTCGAAGCCCGAGAAATCCTTCGCCTTGTCCAGTGGAACGAAGTTGACTCGTTGCGCAATCCTTCGCCTTGTCCAGTGGAACGAAGTTGACTCGTTGCGCTTCCTCGCTTTGGCTCTGATGCCAATGTGACCAGGAAATCGTGAATGATTGATAAATGAAATATTTGCATTAACCATATAGCTGGAGCTATAGTTTATATAGGTTACAAAATAGCTAATCAAACTGAAAATACTATTGTCATGCCAACCAACGTGCCAAGAGATAGAGAGTTTGATTTGGAACACTTCACCTAGGATATTTAGGAAATGACCATTAGATATTTAAGACAGTAAATATCTACATGGTAGAAAGTAAAAAAGTAAATGTAATAATCTACCTATGTAGTATAATGCAATATACTACCTATTTTACCTAGTGGAGTAAAAAGGTAAATATCCCAAAGAATGAAATATTACTCTAACATTGCAACTCATCAGATGAAACAGAATAGAAGAAATTGTACATTGAACTCAATGGTTTACTATTTTCTTGAGGCCAGGATACTCTTTATGAACCCAAATACGTACAAGCTCAACTGTTTATCGTATGATTGATGGTATATATATATATATATTTTAATGGGTTATATGAGATTGGAACGGGCTCCACCTGTGTTACATCATGACCACTTTTCAATTATCCATGTATTTCTTGGCAATATTCAAACATCGTTCTCCTCCTTGAAAGTCGAGGACTTTAAGCGGTTAAGCTAATGCCATTTGATGGGAACTGTATGATAATTGCTGTGATGTTATAATTGCTGTGATGATCAGTAATTCTTTCAAAGATGTGGAAGCAAACCTCTCAAGCAAAAGTTGGATGGGTCTATTAAGATATATGATAAAAGAAAAGCAGTGCATGTGGCCAATTAGGGTACAGTAGAAATAAATGTACCTCTGGGAAGTGGCTTAATGCCATCCTTTTTGATAGTGTTCCATCCTGGTTGTAGTGGCAAGGTCAACATTTAAGATCTGTTGTAATGTTGTGATGGGTCTATTAAGATACTTGATAAAAGAAAAGCAGTGCATGTGGCCAATTAGGGTGCAGTAGAAATAAATGTACCTCTGGGAGGTGGCTTAATGCCATCCTTTTTGATATTGTTCCATCCTGGTTGTAGTGGCAAGGTTAACATTTAAGATCTGTTGTTACGTTGTGATGGAGAATTTGTCATTGCATGCAGATTGGGTATGTGATCAGGGTAACCATTGGAACTTGTATAACTTAGATGTGTGCTGATGTGGCTGAAAATCCGAGTTACCTTGACGTAGTCACGTTGATTTCCCACATTGCCTTATTCAGCTCCCTTTGGAATGCTTCTATGTGACCAGACTAAGAGAATAGTTGGCACAAATACTTGACTTCAATTACCATCTTATCAGCCTGAAACAAGATCTTCATCTCATTATGGCAGATTTTGTCTGTATAAGAGATGATAGCAGTCCAAATTTATTTACAGAAAAACTTGCATATATTGTTTTCATAGTATAAAATATTCCAGTTTCTGGTATGCATCCCATTTTGTTTCATTTCTGTCCCTTTTGTTGATTAGCCTCTTAATCAACTATCATATCTTCTCTCTTAAATTTGGTAGTGCTGTATGCTTATGCTACTGAGGTAGCTGCAACTTCGCTTCAGCTTCATAGCATTGTCATGATTACTTTTATTATTGATATAAACATTCTGAAAAGTCCGAGAAATCACTAAACCTGTAGTCCAACATTCTCTAGTTGGACCTTCTATGCTTTTCCCTTGATGTTGTTTTCCTTCTCAGAGAAAATAACACTTACGACTTTACTACTTGGAAATGAACAAGTATGTTTGACATTGTATGCTCCACAGTCGATATAATCTTAAAGAAACGTATCACTGGCATCTCTGTTTTAGTCACAAAATGGAAATAATATTGTAGGTCTCCTACATTGTTGACTAATCAATTCCCCATATTTAATTATATTTCTTACAGGTTACAGAATCATTGCCTCAAGCTTGAGGCATGTTTGCATTGGATTCTTTCCTGCGAACATGCTTGTGTTCTAGTTTACTTTTTGCTGAAAATTTGACTCTGGTGCATTAAATATATCATTTTTAGCCTGGTAAAGGACATACACATCTTCAGAATTTGTGCCTTAATTTCGAGGATTCATGTGCTAAATTTTTTTTTCTCTGATCATATTGTTGAAGGTCCAAATATCAAAGAGATTATATTCTTGCTGTTCACAATTTATTCTGCGGACATGTTAAAAGGAACAGAATGTGATATGTGCAAACGATATAAGATAGATCGTATTGCGCAAATAAAGTTATCGAGCCAGATATTCAAAATACCTCCCCCAGGCAAAAGAGGATTACTTCATAATTAAATTATCTTTCTTGACTAAGTTATCTACTTGATCATCATGTATTTACATTGCTGTTACTTTTTATTTTTTAACCTTCTGGACCATCTGATATTTCATTAAAGAAATTAGCAGAAATGTATTGCATGTTTAACTTCAAAATTAGAAAAAAATTGCTCTACAAGTAGGTTCCTTGCATCTGTAAAATTGTCATTTTTCTAGTTGATGCTTTAGTCCATTATTATTTTATTCTTCTGTCAGTGGAATTTTGCTGTCATTTAGACTAGTTGGGAATTTTAGTAAATGAGTTATAAGTTTTATTTTGCAGGAAAGAGCAGATTCAGCTGTAAAAGAAGCAGATACAGCAAAGACAGCTTGGTCTTGTAGAGTGTGCCTGAACTCGGAAGTTGATACCATAGTTATTCCATGTGGTCATGTGTTGTGCCAAAGATGTAGTTCTGCTGTAGCGCGGTGTCCATTTTGCCGTCGTCAAGTATCTAAATCTCAAAGGATGTATCGGCCTTAGTGCAGACTGAAGTTTTTGTCAATTGTTTGAAGTGTTCAAAATTTTGATTACTTTTAAAGTTTTGTACATATGGTAAACCAACATGGGACACGCACAAACAGCTCTACCAAGTGCTGCTATTTTTTCCATAGTAGCAAATTTGATATTGGCAGTGCATTGTTGCAGCACATGGGAGCAAATTTGATATTGGCAGTGCATCATTGCAGCATATGTGAGCAATTTTGACATTGGCAGTGCATTGTTGCAGCATATGCATTGCAATGTTTATGTACAATAAGTTCTGCTATAAGTTTTCAGGACACTAGTCATGGGTTTTGATATTCATTTAGTCATTTAATCCATTACTGAAGCTCTGATGCTGTAGGTGCTTTGGTTTAGAACATAGACCTATTCTTTTCCAGTTCAAGCTTTGTCATGCTATGGAGATGGGGCAAGTTCCTCAACCCCCTTCAGATACAGAATGCGTGGGTTTGAATGGAAGATTTTATGATAGCTGAACTCCAGCTTGATTGATCTCTCAAGACAGGAGAGGCTTCTTTGATCTTTCAGAGTCTCTTTGGGTTTGAAATGTTGACTTTCTGATAGCAGTGTGATTGCAGACAATGTGGTGTAACTCTGTTTTGTCCAGATTATATGCTGCTTGATGCAAAAATACAAGGCTGATTCTGGTTGTAACAAAGATCCTAACCATGAAATGATGTAATTAAAACTTTTATTCGGAATCTGATTTGAGTTCAGGTGACACTTAGGTTATCTTCATTCTCAAATTTTAGATTTGCAGTTGCTGCCCTAATGCTTGGAGGATTCATCTCTGTATTCGATGCAAAGAAACCCTGCAAGTTTTCTTACAAAATGTCTTGGCTTTGCATAGATTGAATCTATGTAAAAGCATTGGAAATGGCAGTTGAACTTATTGATGAAACAAAAATGATAAGTAACTCGATATTTGAAATGTCCAAGCTGAAATATGTCAAATTTGATATGTGAATTATAGTATGATCTCGTTTTTCAGAGGGGTATAGATATTATCCAAGGAGAAAATCTGATCTCAGGGGAGCTATCGTGAAATGCAGAGAATGTGTAAACACAGAGATGCTATAAGTAGTTAACGTGAACAAGGGCTTAGAATAGGGAGGGTTGTTACATGGAAGGCATCGAATTAAAGTGGATAGGCATAGATAGGGTGTATGTAATTGTTAAGTACTACATTGTAGGTTTATAAATCAATGTGAATATATACTGCTGTTCAGTTGGTAAGTACTACATCGTAGGTTTGCAGGTAGATGCAAATATATACAGCAATTCTAATTTTGTTTGCAAATCTCTAAGCAAAATTTATGCTGGTTTACTGGGGTCTCCCTCACTTTGGGCTGCATTTATCGAGGAGAGGCAGGGGTTATAGAGGTAGCTTCAATGATTTGACTTGTTCGGAGGCAAAAACCTCAGGGAGAATGTCTGACCCCATGCCTAGTTAAAGATGAAAGGATGTTACCGATTCCCCTGATATTAAAAAAAAAATTGCTGATTTGTATTTATCAGAAGCACGCAACAAATTTTATGAAATCCTTAAAGATTTGTTAAGGTTGTAAGGCATTTATTACTAACTAAATAAATAGATGACAGGCAAATGTCAAAATTGATTTGTGCGATATGACGATTTTAAAAAAACATTATGGCAAGCCAATTCCATAGACTTAAATACCAGGGAGTTTTAGCTACAAATCAAGGGTTTACAAAAAGGCTCAAGGTTCTGTGTCATTTTTTTATTCTCACATTTTCTTTATTGGTTATATGGGATTGAAATGATCCCCATCCATCTATATTATAGCATTGACGACACTGGTATTACAACAACTTGATAAATATGCATCATTGCTTGATAAGATTTAAAGTTGTTTCTCTTTGAAAGTTGAAGAATTTAACAATTTTAGAGAATACCATTTGATATTTTGCTGTACTTTTAAAATATCTTTCTCATGTGAATAAGAGGATGATTCTTTTCTCAATTAAATATTAAAATACTCCATTATTGGCTGGTCAATATTCTCATAACCTCCTAATTTAAGATGGGGAAAATTACATGCACGACCCATTTGGTTTAAAATCATTTATATCAAATACTTTACATAATAACAACACCTAATAGTGTTACCAATTTATCTATATATTAAAAGAAAAAAAGATGCCATGAAAGCAAGTGGCCTGCCTCAATGAATATGGAAAAAGAAAATTCATGAGGACCCTTTGTGCCGTTAGAACTTGCTTAGTTTTAGGAAATCAATTTTACCTTTAGACATTCAAAATTGCCAAGTTAAGAGCATTTTAGTAAATAATTATATAACTTAAAATTTGTTTTTTTGTTTATTTGTATTTTGAACAATATCTCTTATATGAAATGGTTCAAATTCACTTTTTCAAGACCATATCATAATTTATAAGATGTTCTTATAAATAACTCTATCATGTATTTATATTAATATTAGTTTCAACAATTAGTTTTAATAATTATTTTTATTAACTTACATTTAAAGTTGGGCATCTTCATTTTTATTAACTTACATTTAGTTTAGTGTAAGAAACTTTTATAACTTACATTTAAAGTTGGGCATCTTCATTTTAACCATGACTTTTAATAAGGGTAAGAACCGAGTTTATTAATATGGGTTAAATATTAATTTATTTTGATCATCTAATTATTCAAACTATAATATACTCGTATTTAGTTTTACTTAATGAATCTCATTAAACCATAAAATTTTTATTACACATAACATTAGTTAAAAACAAAATCAAACCAAATTTTAAAATGAATTAAAATTCTGTTATAAAAATATACCATTAAAAACAACATATAAAATATATATATATATATATATATATATATATATATAAAAACAATAATCAAGTTAAAAATATATAACAATGATCGAATTAAAATACAAGGCTTACCCAACACAAATACCACAATCCATAGTGAAAAGTCACAGACTTAAATCTCTTGCTACCTCGTTGAACAAGAGTATACTTGGCATTTGAACTTATTCACAATATGACGAGTGTATATCTACTCAACTGGCAAAGAGTAAGAGTATACTTGGTGATATGAACTTATCTACAATCAATCATAAGAAAGTTTTGTATGGTTACTCAATATTTTGTTTTCTAATTATCAATATCGGAAATTGAAATTTTATTTCTGTTACACTTAGATCTTTAAATATTTTTGGCCTTTGCATGTGTAATTAATGGGTCCCTTTAGTGAGATTTTAAGACAGGTCTCTCCATTGAGGTACCTATTTGAAGACAAAGTTATAATTTTTTTTCATTGATGATAAAAAAAATCAACCTTTCTAAATTATAACATTTTAGATAAACAATTTTTTTTACTCTTCTAAAAACAAGCTTTTCAAAATCACTTTGCTTTGTTTTTTTTCACCTTTATATACTTTTATTTCCTGAGGTGAGAGCTTTTCTAAATTTGTTAGCTCATTTTATATGATGTTTCCATTGACAAGCTTATCGCATGCATTTACTTTTACTACTGTACATGCATATTTACTTTTTAAAATTTTGATTACTTTAAAAAGTGCATGTATGGCTTTCTAAGTAAAAGAAAAGTTTAACAATTGTTTGAGCGATATATTTTTAGTGATATTTGATCATTTAGAACCTTCTCATCTAATTATTCATGAACATCATTTAAAATTGAGGGTGGAATATTAAAAGTAAGAGGACTCCTACAATTTTGCTTTCTCTTTATACTACTTTTGTTCACCCCTTTTGATAGTGCATCATGCTCTTATGATTATTACATGTTGACACCATGGGTTTCTTTATATGATGAATTTTCCTTGATTTCATTTGAGAAAATATATGATTGAGCTTCGTTTGAAACTACTTTTTTGTTTACGTGGTGCAATAAAAAAAAAGTTCTTCTAAAGCACCATTCTACCAAGTAGATTTTTGCTTTTTTTTTTTTGGCACATATACAAGTACATGTGATTTTATATTTTTATTTTGTTGAATCATTTAGGAAAATGATCTCTTAATGACATCACCAATCTGTTCAAGGGTTAGAGGCATTAAAAAATGCAAAGGTAAATTTTACGTCCTAACCCATATTGGACATGAAGAAAAAGTTTCCACTTAGGGATCAAAATCTAAAAAATAAGGTTTCATGGAAAGCTTAACTCCATTGTGACATTAAGGATCACCACTCTGAATAACATCCTGATCCTGAAAAAAACAATAAAAACCCTTGGGCACAAAGGGTAAATTTCAATCTCATCTAAAATGATTAGAGACCAAATTTTACCTATCCATTCATTTAGAGTAGGAAGATTGGGCCAAAAATCATTGAACCTATAGATCAAGCCTCTCACAAGGAGCTTAGAATCAAACAAAGAGATCTCATTTTCTAGGTAAACAAAAAGAGAAGTTTTTTCCCCAACAATAGATCCTTACCTATTAGAACTATTAGAAGGGAGGGAAGCATTACCTGATCTAAAATATTTTTTTGATTTATTTAAGGAATCTTTAATTTGTTGATCGATACTTCTATTGGAACAATCACATGATGATTTTAAGGTTACCTTGAATGAAGATTTACCCAAAAGCTTTGAATATTCTTGTTCAAATTTACTTGAAACTGGATCACCATGTAAGTCTTTGCATATTGGCTTAGGTGATGCTATACGCATAACATCCTTAAAAAGGTAAGGTTCCTTAAGAACTCTTGCATGCAACATAAGGGACCTTGCATGTTACCTTAGAAATTAGAGTTGAAGTATTTCCCTTAGAAGAGGTTGAACATCCACCATGGCTCTTGCATGCAAACTTGGATCTAGACTTTATATGACAAAATTATAATTTTTTTCTTTTGTAAAGTATTTTGTATTTATTTATTTTTGTCTAAATTTACA
This sequence comes from Wollemia nobilis, assembly GCA_028583015.1. Lineage (NCBI taxonomy): Eukaryota > Viridiplantae > Streptophyta > Pinopsida > Araucariales > Araucariaceae > Wollemia > Wollemia nobilis. The sequence goes on along the minus strand of JAQPPZ010000440.1, from coordinate 6,479,318 downwards.
TTGTTTATTGAGTGAAATTAATTATAATATAATCTTATTACGAGTCTTCATGGTGAAATAATATCTTTTAATCAATTTATGGTGAAGAAATATATTTTAATCAATAGATTAAAAATAATATATGGAGGTTGGAACGACCCCTAATTTATTATTGCTCCATGATGTGACAATGAAATATGAATAAATTAATTTCCCTAGTTGGTTATATGGGGTTGGAATAGGCCTTACTGATATTACATCACATCATCAAGCCATAATTTTGTGGTACTACAAGAAGTTCTTCTATCTTAGGCTGCATATTGTACGAGCGCCTATTATAATGAGAAGATTTGAAATCAAGATGTGCTCATATGATTATATTCCATTTGTTACTGCTCCACATAGAAATAAATTAATGTAGATTACATGAATTGTCATTTGATGATGTAATAATATTTATAGTATAAAAAATAAATCATAATTTAATGATTATAAGAATAAATAGTATAAATAAAATAAAAATAGTTTTATTGTAATACAAACATATCTCTAAGTGTGCATGTGTCCATTAATGTATATGTATAGAATTATGGGATGTGTTGTATTCTAAATTAGAGACAAACATAATATAGGAGAACATAATGTATAAACAATGAATTTGCACAAAAACCTCCAAAAAAGCATTTCATGAGTCTTCAAATCTTCACACATAATTTTATTACAATGTATTATACTTATAATGGAGTGCCCCTTGGTGGTCTCAAGAGACTCATGATGATTCACATTCTTTCCAAATTTGGGCAAGAACTTATTTTGTTTTAAATGTTCATTTGCAACTTCTGTTTTCTTTTAATTTATGTTCTACTCTTGTCTTGTTTTAATTTTATCTTATTCTTGTCTTACTTTAGCTTTTGTCCAATTCTTATCTTGTTTTGATTTTTCTCATATTTAGCATTACAATTTCCAACACTCTTCCCCTTTACATTGAATGGAAAAATTTTCATTTAACCTCTACGTGAAATAAATTGTTTATTTTTTTTGATGAACACCCACCCACCCCCTCACACAACGCAATAAATTGATTCTTTGCCACCACCTTTATAAAAATATCTTTATATCGATCTTTTCAATGGCAATATTTCAATTCAACTTTCCTTGTCTAAACTAAGTCTCATAGGGCTACCAATCAAGTACATAAGGATGCCAATCAAATTTCTATATTTTAACTCATCCACTCTTCAAATTCCATCATCCTTATATATTCTTTCACCTTTTCTAAGTGGCATGGCAACATCTTTGCAACTTTCCATGTCAAACGTCTTCAACATATCATGTGTATATTTAGATTGGTAAATGTGAATCCTATCATGTATTTGATTTATCTTCATGCTAAGAAAATAACACATCAAATACAAATCATTATTTTAAATTCTTGCATCATGGATTGCTTAAACACTTTGTTCATTGTTTGATTAATTTTTAATAAAAATTAGAACATAAATATACAAACAAATATTCAAAATATCATCACCTTCTTTTTTGTAGTATAGTGTGGGTCAATTCTTCTCACAAACCCACACTTCAAAAACTATGGATCAATTCTTGAATATTGTGTCCCTGGTGCTTGTTTGAGGCTATAAATTGTATTTTTCAACTTGTAAACATGTGCTTTACTTTTCATCTCAAATCCTTGTGGTTGTTCCACAAATACTTCTTCAATCCTACCATTCAAGAATGCACTCTTTACATCAAGTTGATATACACTCCATATTTTTAGGGATGCCAAGGCTAAGACCATTTTTATTGTGTCTTGCCTTACAAGAGGTGCATATGTCTCAACATCATCTATGCTAGTTTCTCGTCCATATCACTTTTCCACTAACACAAAATAAAGATACCAATTTATTCATATAAAAATTAAATGCTACACCATATTAATTGCTAAATACTATAATCTATGCAATAGACTTGATTAACCCTAACTAATCCTTTGGAAGAAAAAATTGGGAGAAATTCATTAACAATGATCCTCATAGAGGAACCTTGTTTTGAGGATTGGAACAAACATCCAAGCTAAAGAGAATGTAGATCAAAGAGTTATTAAAACTGTTGCCACTTTATTTCAAAATTCTATTAGCTCTTAGCTTCCTTGATGCTACTACCTTCTTTTTTGCTTACTAAATTTTAACTAATGTGTTCTATAGATTTTATATTTGAGTTGCATTCTATGTAACTTGTTTTGTTGTGCAACTCATAGGTGGTTGTAATTGCTTACTATCTACAAAGATAAGACTATGATATGATAGAAGTAATTATCCGTTGTCTAGGGGCTGCCGTAATTACAAGATTTTCTTGGTTGGTTAGAACTTTCAAGGTTAAAAAGAAATACTTTGCTTAATGTCTAACTCCCTTCCAATTACCTTCAACCATTTTAGAATAAATGTCCTAGATTGGGTTAACATGCTTAACTATACTAAATTTGACATAATCACAAGCTTCATCGTTAATTGTTTCAAGTGTTGACATGGAGGTTGCATTTCATTTTGGCTTGAGAATTATTTACCTATGGACAAAGGGAGGACTAGATTTTTATCCAGCTATATCTCCAATGCATTAGATCATCCTTAAGCTATTTTTGTTAAGTGTTGGATGCCTTGAGAAACAACATATTTTTGTAGACAACACATTCTCTTATTTTGTGTAGGTAGCTTTTAACACATCCAAAGGATTTCACAAGCAAAAACCATATATCCAAACTTGTGAGTGTGGGCCAATAAGTCAAATATACTAAAATCATGTAGGAAACTCAATTAAAATGCTCAATCTAACCATAACAACTACTAACTCACATATAACAACTATTAGACTAGGAAATATTATAATTGCATAAGTTCTTTATAAAAGAGGACTGGATACACATGTATAATCACCAAAATAGGGGTTTAAAACAATATATATGGTGGACTCATGATGTGGGAAAAAAACTTAAGAGGCGAACAAGAGAATGACACGATCAAAATTGAGAATTTAACAAAAACATATTTATAGGCATGTTTGCTTTTACAAGGAGGCATTTAATATGCATAATCCGTGTCAATATTAAATGTAATACATGATCCATGTCAATATTAAATGTAATACAATACTAATCCCTATCATTCCTCCCCACTAAGGAAGCATTGGTCCCCAATGCATACAAGTGTGGAAGAGAAAGAGGAAAAGCAAAGGAGTGTTGGGTACAACCGAAAATGCACTCCTGTACAAAAAGAGAAAGACCAATGATGAACTGGAGCAAGTCTTTAGAAAATAGAAAATAGATGCTGGCACTGAGTCGGGCTCGGAAGAACCTTTCCAACGATTGTAAACATTGCTATGCTGGCGGATGGCTGAAGAGTCCCTCGATTTGATAGGAGAAGAAAACAACAGGTGATGTGGCGAAAAAAATATCAATGCGGAAATTAAGTGCAATGGAGTGGAAGCCGAGGCAATGGGCAATGCGAAAAGCCGAGGGCAATGGTCAACACGGGGTGCAAAAATCAACGACGAAAGTTATGGATTAAATTAAATTAAATAAAATTTAATTTAATTTAATTATGGGTTTATGGATGATTGGATTAAATTAAATTAAATGAAATTTAATTTAATTTAATTATGGGTTTATGGATGATGTGAATGGGCAACGGTCAATGGAGACGAAAGTGATGGATTAAATAAAATAAAATAAAATTTTAATTTAATTTAATTATGGATTTATGGATGATGTGAATGGGCAACGATCAACGAAGAATATTTAATTTAATGCATAATTATGGTATTTAAAAATAAGTGCTATATTAAATATTGTAATTTTAAATTAAATTAAATAAAATTTAATTTAATTTAAAAATTTCTCCAAGGGAAAGGGAGCAACAACTATTGTGGATCGGTGATAACGACTAGCAACCAACACGGGGTGAGAGGGGGAGGCCATGGGGGTGCACGGGATGGGGGAGGCAGATTGAAAACCCAATGAAAACCAGTGGCTAGAAGGATGGAAATGGGGCCTGAAAATGGGCAGTTGGTGCTAAAAACAGAAATCCATTGCTAGAATACGAGAAAGACAAACAAGTGCCACGAGGGAGGACCTTGACACTGTGGAATCTTATCAAAAAATAATAGATCGGTGAAATCTTGATAACAGTGCTAAAAACGTAGATTTGGAGACCAACCAAGAGATGCATCGAGAGCAACAATGATGGCTGGAGCTTCGTTGTCCAAAAAATTTTGTGTTTGCTGTAGTAAAATGCTATTTTCTTCTTCATCATAGAGATGCTAAAATTTTTTGGCATGTTCTTCTTTCGGGAGATCAACAATAGACAAAAAATCAATATTATGAGCAACATCGTCTAAAAGTCGAACAAGTTTTCCTTCAGTAATTATTTAAACAATATCTTCTTTCACAGCAGGAACATCAACAAAAATAACCATTTCAACGAGTCTAGCAACTTGGATCTGCTGAATTTCAACAGTGAGATCTCTTAGATGGTGTGCTTTGTCAATAAGAAGAATTTTAGCTTGGATCTGTTGGATTTTTGCAAAGAGATCTTTAAGTTGGCAAGAGACCTCGTTGAGCGAAAGCTCGAGGTTTGACATCATGGTGTCGAACATGGAAACTATAAAGAATGCAGATTGGATCGAGCAAAATAAAAAAGACTACACAATAGCGTGAGCTAAGGGTCGAGGATCGAAGGGACCCCAACTATGAATAGGTTCAAGTACATAGGTCAAGCAGAGATGTCTATAGCAACACCTGTGGAAAGTAAACAGTGGGCAGATTAGTCTCACTTGTGCTGGAAACTGTAAAAAGAAATGAAAATAAAATCAAACGAATCGAAAAGACTGCATTGTAGTGTGAGCCGAGGGTTGGGAGTCAAAGGGACCCTAGCTAAGAGTTTTCAACAATGAAGTACTTGATGATGTTTTCAAAAGGAAAAGAATGTTCACCACTCAAGATCCATGGTTGGTTTTCTCATTCCTTTCTGAACCAATATGGTCTCAGGAAGAGAATACTCTCCAAACCCTTGCATCTTGCTCTAATACAAAATTATGAAGGAACACTCTTAATAGACAACACAAAATAACACAAATGAAAACTAAGAATTGTATTCAACAAAAAAATATTTATAGGTATGTCTACCTTTACAAGGAGGCATTTAATATGCATGATTTGTGTCAATATTAAATGCAATACATGATCCGTGTCAATATTAAATGCAATAAAATACTAATCCCTATCAACTCATTAGATATATTCCAGAATCATAAATATTAGAATAAAAGATAATCGAGAAATTTTTTTATTATACAATCCTCTAGTAGAAAAATCAAGGTAAGATAAATATTTTAATGTCCATGGGTGTCTAAAGTAGGCCAATGGGATTCATCATAAAGAAAGATAAAAACTATTATAATGCACTTTAGAATCCAAGAAAGTACTAACAAGATAAAAAAAACTAGAGTAAACTATTTTAAGGTGAAGCATATATATACTAAATCACAACCTTGAGAGGAGGATCCAAGAATGGGTAAACCTTAAGCATTTTATAAATAGTAATAAAGTGATGAGGGAACCAACAAAAAAGAGTGAAGATCATGATATACAAGAATTCGACTAGATCCAAGTGTCAACTCTAGAGGATAACGAATTACAAAGGAGATAGAATTATTATCATGGTCAACCATCCTTGAGGAACCAATAGAGGATCTAATGATGCTTCTAGTAGAATAGCTAAGGTAAAGGGGGTTTGGTTGGATAATACTTGGAGGGCATAAAATTTGATCCATTAAAACTCTCCTACCATATATAGATAAGGAATTGATAGAAGAAGCTAAGAAACTGGTAAGTTGCACCATTATTTGATCCATTACCTATTTGGAAGGGTATATTTTAATTTAATTTTACACTTGTTTACCTCCAAGATTATCTTTATTTTATATGAAGTATAAAAAATGACACAAAGGCTGACATGATGCCTATTGTCTTAATTTCATATTATCTTTCTCTCACCTAGAGATTTCATAAATGAATTTTGTTCCTTGATACATTGCTTTCCCTTATGGGAACCTTAAAGGTGAGTCTCACTCCTTGCTTGCTCTTGCTCCCTTCTTGATAATCAACTATTTAAGAATTATTTCGCACAAACACACACACATATGTTTCTAGTTTTTGCACAAGCATAATGGATTTTAAAGGTAAAACTTGTATGTAGTTAATACTTGATATTTTTATTTATATGAATAGTTGAGATAAAAGGCTTAAAGAATAAATATACCAATTGAATACATTTTCAATAAATGTAAACTAGGGATTCTATTGGGTCCCCTTCCCATGATATTTAAAATATTAAAATCAAAATGCTAATCTATAATATGATATGACAAAGGTTGAATAACATAGGATCAAACTACTAAATATCTAGATTTCCACCTTATCTCAATTGAAATTACATTTACTTCTATTATCATTATGATCCATGTCCCTATCACCTCAATTGGAAACCATAAAAAAAAAAGCTACCATCAACAAATCAAACCTAAATTTTTAAAAATATGAGTGACAAAGCACCAAACATATGCTGAACCAAACCTAAGCTCAAGTTCAAATATTCTTCCCTCTTAAAGTATCTAACTTGTCAAGTCTAAATATCTCATCAAATGGATTTTCCTACAAATTGAACTAATTATATTAATATTTGAATTTTATGAATTTAGACGTCACTTATTGAATATCCTTTGGTTAGTCTTACTCTTCCACTTGTTAAATCTACTTTAATTCAAGCTTGGCTATCATCTAATTACATTATGTGTAGAAATGGAATCAAATCCATGATTTGAGATTGTTAGCAAGAGGAATGTGTCATAGATGATGGAGTTGTTTACAAATCATTACTACCATGTTCATTTATGACACTAATTATAATTGTAAAATATTTTTTTTTGGTTAATTACATCCAAAAATTTCATTGACATTGGATATTTTGCTAACAATGATATAATTTTTTGAAATCATTAGAACTTGATCATATGTCTCTGCATAATATAAAAGAATTTCACTATGTCAGTCATCAAAAAATTCTTCCAGAAATGAAATTATCAAATTTCCTTATGACACCTCATCAAAATTGATCTTGATGAAGTCTTATTTTAGAGATTTACCTATCTAAATGTTTTTATGATCTAGTATCACAAGCCTCTTTATTGAGAACCCCAATGAAACACCCACACTAATGATCTTATTTTTCATCTCCTCTTTCAATTCAATGGTTTAATATTGGCATTAGAAAGATAAATCCCTAGGAAATATTACCAAAATAGTATACATATTTTGAGCATTAAAATTGAGAGATTGTTGAGGATTCTATTATCTTTCCCTTAGATGTACCAGCAAATCATGTTGGGGTCAATCCTTCATAAAATTACTAGGTGAAAACTTAAAATATTCATTTTAATCATAAATCCAATTTGACAAAAGGAAAACATGCACCCAATGAACATAAAAAAAGTAAAAAATTCAATCCCTTGTCTTTGAGGATAATTCATAGTGGAGAAACATACGAGATAATTCCTCCAAGTTGTGACACATAAGGGGTACTTAAATATTAATTGAATCTCATCTCAATAAGTTTTCTTCTTATGACAATATTATCCATATATGCCAACCATAGAAAGTCAAAATATTTCAAGAGAGCTTCCTCGATCCAAATATTCTTCCATATAATATTCTTATGACTTTTATATCTAAAAGCATCAAAATATTTATTTTCCTTCTTAACTAAATACATCCTTGTTTTAATTCCATCCCATATCGAAGAATATCTTTTAAAAATAAAGGAACATGTGACCTTACTAGATTGGAGTACGATTCCTATGCTAGTTAATTGAACTATCATTAATTACTATGTTTGAAATTGATTATCATTAACTAGCAAAATCAATGGATAAAGTGAATGATGACACCCTATCATTCGTTGCAGTATTCAAATTCCTATTAGATTTTGACACTTTGGATCCCTTGAAAACACATTTTATAAAAGCTAGATATCGTTCCAAAATAAAACTTTATCTTTCTTTCTTTTACACCATCTAATTTCTGCTTTGATCATTCTGAGAATCTATAATAAAGTTTCAGTAACTAGACCCTTTGGGCAAGTTAAGATATCTTTCGTCATGTTGTTCAAATAAATCTTTTTTGCATATATCCTCTAGATTAGTTTGGATCCAAGAGTAATATTCACCACATGTAATCTTTTGATTCCCAATTTTTCTTGGATTTGTTACTAAATTTTTATCTTGAAGCCACAAAGGAAACCAAATTTGTCACTGATGCCACAAAGGAAACTAAATATTTATCTATTTTGGATAAATATTTATCTATTTTTATGCTAGAACCACTTGGAGACAAATTTAATCAATTGAATGCAACCTACAAATGTTAAAACTTTTCCTTTTCACATAATTAATCTAACTTATATTATTTCCAAGAGGGGAGTCCATAAATTTTGTTATTTATACCATACATTAGTGGAATTTTTAAATAATTATAGGGGAAGAAACCAACTCCAAAATCCAAGCATCTAAGAGATCTTAGTGGGTATACTGTAAAGTGTTAACAAAATAAACTCTCAGTTAGTTTTTATTAATCAATATATAAGATTTTTTTATGATACTAATATTATATTAAACCTCTTAACATTTTAAATTAGAGGTGTGTTTGTGAAATGTTTATCATTAAAAAAATGAAGTGACATAATTTTGGAGGTTTTGATGAGTTTTAACTATCTTCAATATTTTTCATGTTTCTCTTATAGGTAATTGTTTTTTGTTTTGTTTGTGGAAAACATCCCAAAAGGGATGCCACTTTTGGGTAAGACCCAAGGAGGCAGGGGTATCTCTTCCGCCAAAAATACCCAGGGCTTGCACTTGGCCTACCACCTAGCAAAGCTAGTATTTTTTTGTTAAAACTTTGATACAACCACACTCACTATGAAGACGTACTAGGTTTAACACATAATAATCTCAAGGGAGAAATCATAAGAAAAGTAACAGAGGCCTAAAGTTCAAGCTAAGACAACCAACATAACATTATAAAAAAAAGCTAAAGTACAATTTCGAGCAACACAAGCTAAAGCATAATACCGAGCAATGTCAATTGAAGCATAACATCGAGCAACACCAACTGAAGCAAAAAATCGAGCAATGAAAGCTATTAAGCACCCTAATAACAATCCAAAATCAAGAAGAGTAACACCAAGAATCATCCCAAGGAGTAGCACAACATCCATTTTTTTTATTTATTTTACATCATGGAATCGATAGCCGCCATAAATCTGGGTAGGTTGTTCAATATTTTGCACTGTTCACCCTAGAAGCCGCCACACAGATCTTCACACAGTCCGCCCCTATAACCACCATGCCACAATCATTTAAAACCTTTTACGCCATTGAAAGCACCAGGAAAGGGATAATCATTCAATCCGGTGAGGTCCAAGATTTGAACCTTGGACCTCCACCCCCCTTACAAGGTTTAGGGGAACCAATTGGTCTACACCTCGGACCTAGCACAACATCAATTTTAAACTTGATTTTTTGACACAACCAATGCTCAAAAAATACCAAGTACTAAAAATTAAATTGATTGGAAGACAAAAATATTATAACTGCAGAGAAAGGACATTGATTGCAAGGAGAGAGATAACATAAGGTTGGTAGTCAATCACCAACAAGTTTTAAAAAAGTAACACAAAGAGTAATGCTTCTAGTGTAACACATGCAATCCACTTAGAAGTAAATTCATTACAAGGAAATTGAAAATGAAAAATTGGAATGTATAACATTCAACTTTGCATGCCTGAATTCAAATGCCCAAAAGTGAATTGACTTGGTTGCACATAGAAATAGTTTGCATGAGTCTTTCTTGCAACAAACTTCAAAGCATTTACAATAGTGCAAGGTGGAAAGGTGTGCACAAGGTAATTTTTGAATTATTAGGGATTTTCAAGTTTTTAATGTTAGGAGCAATAAGGATAAAGATTTATTAAAGTTAAGGAGTAATGCATAGTAATAGGTTTATCATTGAATTATTAGATTTGATTATTGGAGTGATAAGTAGGATATTAATTTAATTTTTTATAAGGTTGGAGTTATAAGGTCTTTAAGAGTTTTTTGAATTTGAAGTTTATTTAAGTTCATAGTTTTTTGAGAAAATAGAAAATTATTGAATTGGTTAATTATTTGCAAATTTAGTCATTTGGGAGATAAAAGGATTTCTACACCAAAACTTAGAAAAATAAAATTTGCAAAATTCATTCTTTAACTAGGGAGACATAAGGTTTACTACTCTATTTTTATTTAAATCTAGAAGTCATTATGGATTATTGGTACATAGATTTTGGAGCTAGTAGGCATATGACTAGAAACAAACAATGGTTTAATACTTTTTGTGAAAAATATGAGAAACCAATTGTTATAGCAGATAGTATGACTTATGAAGTCAAAGGAGTAGGAGATGTTCTAGTCAATCTAACAAATGGAAAATGAGTAATTAATAATGTGTTATATGTCCTAGGATTAACTACTAATCTTCTTTCAATTTCTCAACTTATGGATCAAAATTTGGTAGTAGAATTTAAAGTTATCAAAGGAAGAAAACAATGTCATATTATCAAGCAAGAAAAGTGATAGCTTCAGGATCTTATAAAGATAGTTTGTTTACTCTAGATACAATAACAAATATGGCTCTTTTAGTAGGAATGTCTAAAACAAAAGAGCTTTGGCATAAAATACTAGGACATACAAGTGCATCATCATTGAATGAAATGACTAAATATCAAATGGTAGAAGGATTACCAAAAATCTCTTGGGAATCTACAGTTTGTCCAGAATGTCTAGCAAGAAAACAACATAGAATACCTTTTGAAATTTGTCAACATAGAGCTCAAAAACCATTGGAATTAATATATACAAATTTATGTGGTCCAATGAATGTTACTAGTATTGGAGGACATAAATATTTTCAACTATTTGTTGATGACTATTCCAGAAAAATGTGGGTATACTTTATGAAATACAAATCTGAAGCATTTAGTTGTTTTAAACAATTCAAACTTCTAGTTGAAAAAGAATCAGGGAAAACTATCAAGAATATTCGCTCAGATAGAGGAGGTGAATTTCTATCAAAATAATTCAATCTATTTTTAGAAGAAAATGGAATAAAAAGACAACTTACTACAACATATTCACCACAAAAAAATGGTATTGTAGAAAGAAGAAACAAATCTATCATGGAAATGGTTAGGTGTATGTTAAAAGAAGCTCATCTTGATCATCAGTATTGGGTAGAGGTAGTTAAAATAAATATATATTTACATAATAGATTACCTACAAGAATACTTAAGAATGTTACACCAAAAGAAGTATGGTCAGGATGAAAACCAACTATAGAGCGATTAAGAATTTTTGGATGTAAGGCTTATATGCATATTCCAAAACAAAAAAGGACAAAATTAGATGAAAAGACTATGTGTGGTATATTTCTTGGTTATGATGATGAATCTACAAGATATAGAATAATTGATCCAACAACAAAGAAAATCTATATAAGTAGAGATGTAGTATTTGATGAAAAATAAAAAATGGTATTAAAGAACAAAAAGTTGATTCAAAAGTTCTTCTAAATTTTTAGAAGACTCATCAAATGAAGATACAAAATCAAAATTTCAAGATGAACAAAATGAAAATACAGAAACTTCTACAAACTTACAGAGAAAAGAACCTATCTGGCTTAGAAATACACTTAGAGATTCAAATCTAGAGAAAATACCAGATCTTACTACTACAAGACCTCAAAATCATAGTTTAACTAGAATAAATAGGGGATTGTTAAGCTTTATGGCAGAACCTACAACAACACTTCAGGCTTTAAATCATCCAAAATGGAAGGCAACTATGGAATCAAAATATACATCATTGTTGAAAAATAAAACATGGAATCTAGTTGAGATACCTCTAGGAAAGAAAATAGTTGGTTGTAAATGGGTTTATAAGGTCAAATATAAAGTAGATGGTTCGCTTGACAAGTACAAGGCTCGACTAGTTGCAAAAGGATACACTCAAACATAAGGAATTGACTATGAAGAAAATTTTGCACCAACAACAAGAATGACTACTATCAAAACAATTTGTGCTTTGGCAACACATCATGGATGGAAACTTCATCAAATGGATGTAAAAAGTGTATTTCTTAATGGTGATCTTGAAGAAGAAGTTTATATGTCACAACCAGAAGGATTTGTAATTAAGGGACAAGAACACAAATTTTGTAAGTTAAACAAATCCTTGTATGGTCTAAAGCAAGCCCCAAGAGCATGGTATATAAAAATCAATAATCATTTATTACAACATAACTTTAAGAGAAGCTTGTCAGATCCAAATCTCTATACAAAAAGGGTTGGAAATGATATAATAATACTTGTGGTATATGTTGATGATATAGTAATTACAGGAAGTTCAAAGGGTTTAATAAATGAAGTTAAAAGGGATCTCGAAAAGGATTTTGAAATGACTGATTTGGGACTTATGCATTATTGCCTTGGTTTAGAAATTCATCAAAATGAAGATAATATTACAATAACACAGACAAAGTATGCAAAATCCTTACTTGAGAAATACAAAATGAATAATTGTAAGCCCAAGGATACACCTATGGAACAAGGACTACAATTATCTAGATATGATGAAACATATTTTGTTTCAATGACAACCTATCATCAATTAATTGGAAGTCTCTTATATTTAACAAATACACGACCATATATAGTTTTTGTTGTAAATTATCTCTCAAGATTTATGCAAGAACCCAAAGAAAGTCATTGGAAAGCTACAAAAATAATATTACAATATATCAATAGGACTACAGAATATGGACTTACATATAAAAAGGATGATAAGAATTTTTTCTACAAGGATATTCAGATTTTGATTATGCTAGATCTATAGATGATAGAAAATCAACATCAAGATACATTTTTTTATCTTGGTTCAGGACCAATTTCATGGTACAATAAGAAACAACATGTAATAGCACTTTCATCCATAGAAGCAAAGTATCGTGCAGTAAAGGATGTAGTCTATGAAGCATTATGGTTATAATACATACTATCAGACATGGGAATCAAAAGAACTCCAACAATAATAAATTGTGATAATCAAGGAGTATTAAATTTGATCAAAAATCCAATCATACATGAACGAACCAAACATATTGAAGCTCAATGTCATTTTATCAGAGATCATTTTCAGAGTCATCATATTTAGTTGAAACATATTCCTACAGAAGAACATATTGTAGACATTTTCACAAAGGCTTTGGGTCGAAACAAGTTTTAGATATTTAGGAATCATCTATGCAGATCAAGAGAAACTCACATCAAATAATGTAATACATGGGGTGTTAGAGTATATTACATTATTTGATATATGTCATAAGAAAATATCAAGAGTCTCTTAGATAGGTGGTAAGATAAGAAATTCAAAGGTCATTTTGTAAAGCTATATTATGGAGACAAAGCTCCATAACTTAGATGTACAAGTTTTTTGCATAATAAGATTCTACAGATTGTTCCTTCTTATTAAGTTTGTAAGTTTCATTCTTGTCATTATTTTGATCTTACTATATTGTGGCTATATTATATTTGATCCTATGATATTTAATCTATGAGATTTGTGGTAGTATTAAGGCTTAAAAATCCATAATATTAATAGATAGTAGCGTAAATAAAAAGAGAAGAAAAATTATCCTAAAGCTTCATCTTGGAAGCAAATGGGATTGGATTCCACTTACAACCCTCTATATAAAAATAATATAGAATATATAAAACATATGAAGGCTAAGAGATAAATCCTTAAAGAATATGAACTATTTTTTTTATTAGATAAGAGAAGAGGTTTTGAAAGGGTCCCCAAACCATAGTACATATGGAGCTAAGAAAGATTATAAATAGACTCCATATTCATCTCAACAAGGAGAACCAACCAAAAGATAAACATTAAACTAGCTAAACAAGGTTGTCCCTAACCAAGCACCAAAATAGGGGATACTCAGCCTTACAAGACCACCAAGAAAACCAAAGAAAACAACAAAAATCCATGGCCCAAGGGAGGATATCTAGATATCTCGACCACTAAGGAACCGATGTGTCCTTCTATTGCTAATCCATTCCATGGATCTCATTGATGAAAGAGATCACCACCTGGAGTGAACCCAGTAGCACTTGGTGCTTTTCATCAAGCTTGCACAAGAACAACTAGACACCAAGGGAATCAAGAACTAAAGAGGAAGACATATATTTCACAACACCATAATCCCATGACCCTTTAGAAAGCTTCTTCATTGGAAGGATTTCCTTCGAGTTCATCGTATCCATCAAAACAAGTGAATCTTTAAATTTAATTACCTTTGAAGAAAGGCACTTTGAGCAGTGTGATCGGCCTCCCCTATTTTTGCTTTGATAATTCTTAGATTTTTTTGATGCTAATGCATTTACTTTAGAAGCAGAAAGAGGGATCATAAAATCCCCATCATTCGACTCAGAGAACTCACTAAAGGAGTTAGAGGACGTCAATTGAGGATCGAGGGTTGGGGGAATTTTTTGGATGTCAATTTTCTCCAACACCTGTTCCCTCGCAATTCCTTTAGATTTTATCACATGCTCAAATATTAATAGTATCAATCCTTGATGAATTGCATCAAGACCTTTACCTCTTCTAACATATTTTAGAGACTTCTTCAAATAGTGGTAGAGAAAATAAGATATGTTCATCAGCCGCTTCCTCTTGAGCTGGTTCAAGAACATCATGTGTTAGCTACAAATGACCTTCCTATTCAAGTCCAAGGTAAAGTAGTCCATTATTACCATACTGTTGGCACAGGTGGGTTTGTCAAATTGGAATAGTGCTTGTCCCACCAATTATGGATCTTTTTGAGACAGAAACAATCTGTCCCACCAGGCATGCCAAAAACTGTTGGTCACGAATCTGCCTAAGTACAAGATTTCATCACTTATGCGCCCTAGAATCGGCCAACATTGAAATGCTGAGAGAAAGAGAAGTCTCCCAGGCTAATATCCAGAGAGGGCTGGCTCCCAAACTAATCTAAACTTTTTTTGAAGATAAGGGTGCGGAAAAGAAATGGAAAATACAGATTGAAAGGGAAATAACAGAAAAAGATGGAAATATGGTCGAAGCCGATAGTTGATTGGGAGAATAACCTTAGATAGTAAATAACCTCAAACCGGATCTCTAAACTAAGTAGCAACAGATTCTTAGGATGCACATACAAAAATTGGATCAAGCATTAGCCATAAGTTTGCCTTCAATTATAATTCAAATGTTCCAATGAAAATACAGCCAAATTCAGAATAGCAGAATTCAACTTGTATTTTAACACTGGACTAAACATAAGTAAATCACATAGAAAGCATCACAAGAACAACCATTTGGATCACCAACTCAAGAGACACTAAGAATAGAGCAAAATGCATATAGAATTTCTGCTTCAACTTTTGCAAGAAGGTCCTGTTGGTCACGAATCTGCCATAGGAAAGGATTTTATGCTAAATGCACCCTAGACCCGACCAACATTTAAAGGCTGGGAGAAAGAAATGTCTCCCAGACCAATCTTCAGAGAGGGTTGGTTCCCTTACTAATCTAAGCTTGATGAAGACTAAAGTTGCAGGAAAGGAATTATAAATGTGCAGAAAGAAATGGGAAATATAGCCGTAGGCCAAATTTATCAGATTGGGAAAGAATAACAGTAGATAACTTCAAGTATAGTAACAACATATAACAGAAGATATCAACGTAATTAACTTACAACCTTGCACAAAAAACCTCCAAGATCACATTCCAGAACTCACTTCCTCACTAGCAATATTTAAACTCAAATGCAGAATTCAAATTAAGCAGTAGATGAGAAATATGAGCGTATATTAGGAATGTATATGATAGAAGAATAAACTACACAGAGAGTTGCTTGCAAAACCAGAGGCCAAATATCTTTCATTCATGCAAAGAACTTCAAAGCTTTCAGCAAAAGTCTCTCTCTTGATCCCTCTTTCTGAGATCTACCTTGATTTATATAGAAGTCTTGCTTCTTTACAACATTAAAAATATGCAACGAACTTCCTCGAGATCTACATAATGTGCAACAGAAACAAGGAAATGATCCCCTTAAACTAGCCTCAGAGAAACCAGAAATTGAATGAAACAAGGAGTCGATTGTCTTCATTAAATGGTCGTTCTCAAAACATGCTTGAACCATTAGAAAAATCATGAACAGCAGCTTTGAATAATGGAGCGTCTTTAATTCTGGTGGCTTGGACACGTTCTTCTACCTTGTTCACATTGGAAAGCAGCAAAACATTTAATTTTGGAGTGCTTTTAATCATTGGAAATTGCAAAACTTCATCGGGCCGTTTGAACTGCTTTCTGGCGCGAAACTGTAATAGGTCACGAAAACGTGACATGTCATGAAATCGCGACGTATCTTTGCTCCGTACACTTTTGAAACTTTGGGACCGTAAAAATCAACCATGTCACGAAATTGCTACAGGTTTGGCTCCTTTGTCTTCTTCGCTACCTTAGCTTGCGAAAACATGATGCGTCGCGAAATCACGATGTTTCATACTATTATGCTCTTTCTCCGCTCTGTTTCTGCAAAAATACGACAAGGCACGATTTCGCTACGTTCTTCATCCATGTTGTTCTCTTTGCTGCTTCAAACCGTGAAAACATGACACTGCATGATTTCGCTACACCTTTCTCTCTTTTGGCTGTGTCTCACTTACACGTCGTGAAAACAAGACAAGTCGTGCTTTCGCTACGTTCTTCCATTAGCGTCTTTGTTTTATCTCTAGGTCACAAAAACGAAACAAGTCACGAAATCACGACGTTATCTCTCCGCTGCTCAGTCCTTGCTTCTATGTCGCGAAAACATGACACTCTTGCCTCAAGTGCTTCGTTAATCTTTATCATGTTGCGAAATTGCGACAGGTTCTATCTCCTTGGACTTTACTGCTCTTGACCGTAAAAAATTGTCATGTCATGAAATCGTGACATTTCGTACGATTTGGCTATCTTCTTGCTACCTCCCCGTGAAAACACGACAAGGCACGAAATCACTACAATTTTTTACACTTGGTCCTTTAGCCCCAATATGTCGTGAAATCGTGACGATTCTATGTTACTAGACTGCACCTCCATAAATGTTGTGAAATTGTGACGCCAACTTCTTTCTTGCCATCATCTTCAAAAATGTCGTGAAATCACGACATTTTTCATGCCTTATGAATTTTATTTCAACTTTGCCGTGACCACGCAACACGTCATGATTTTGCGACGTCTTTCGTCTTTTGAGCGTCATTCACTATTCTGTCGTGAAATCGCTACAAGATTCATTGTCATCATCCTTTGCTTAGTTATGTCACGATTTCACGACCTTTTCTCTGCTCTGCTCCATGGCCATTGTAAGTCGCGAAAACGTGACATGTCACGATTTCGTAACAATTTTGGTGCGTTGCCCCCGTTGACCATTTTGACCACGAAACTCCAACACGTCGCGATATCGCGACAACCTTTCTGCTTTGCTGCCGTTGACTGCGTTGACCACGATTTTGGAACACGTCGTGAAATTGCAACATTTTCTAACTTTGCTTCTCTCTCCTCGAAAGACCTACGATAACGCGACATGTCACGATATCGCGACAGTTTTGAAATTGTGCTCCCCATGCTACTTTTTGTCGTGAAATTGCAACAATCTTTGGACTTAGCATTTTTTTTGCATCAAAACCTATATAGGAGTGAGAATTTCAACATCTTATGCATGAATAATCAACAATCAACACAATGTGGCAAAAATGCCAACATTCTTGGTGGCTTGCGGGGTATACAGTTCTGCTGTATGCATGAATCCCAGGCATGAATCCATTGGGCAACAGAGTCAAGAAAATTTGAGAACAGAAAGTTGGCTGATGGGGTACATCTTGACGGACTGCTGCAATCAACTCTTGCTGAATTATTGAAAACTCAAGGAATCTGTATTTGGCGTAGCTGATCAAGTGCTATAAAATAATCTCCATGAAAGCACTAGGGGTTGAAAAATGGAAAATGAATGAAATAAGTGGAGTGAGGACTATGGAATGGAAATGGTAAATGATGGAATGGTGGAGTGGAGGGAGTGATGCGGTAGATACAGTAACAGAGTGTTGTTGTGCTACCAGCTGCTATGAAAGGGAAATAGAAGTGAATGGAATAATGGAATGGAAGTGGAAGAGATGACAAATGTGGGATAAACTATGGATAAATGCTAAAACAACAATGAAATTAGAAGAAAAGGAAAAGAAGAAACGGGAATAGCAGGAAGGGAAAAAGAAACAATAGCAGTGGCTTGATTACTTGCAAAAGAAAAAGGAGTAGGAGAAGAAGGGAATAAAGAAGGGTAGGAAGAAATAGAGAGGAAGCCACTAACTACTGGGAAGGAAGAAGAAAAAGAAAGAAATACGTACTTGCGGGCTCGCATGCAAAAAGAGCCGAAGTTGATAAAGGAAAACAATACTTTTTTTTTTGCTATGTACAAGGTAATACTGGACTCACACTTCATGTAGTATAGGCTTTCAGATGAAATCCATTCACCGAAATAGGAAGTGGGCTGCCATCCAAATCTTCCAGATGAAACGAATTTGCTGCACCAGCACTAATAATGCGGAACGGACCCTCCCACAGAGCATCAAACTTTTTGTGCATCCCTGGCTTAGCTTTCTTTTCATTCCATTTCAGGACCAAATCACCCACCTTAAGCGGATGATCAACGGATTTTTTATGAAACCACTTTGAAATAACCTGTGTATTCTTATCAAACTCCTCATAGGCCAAAGAACATTGCTCTTCCAACTGTAACAACTGGGCCAACCACATATCCATGGAATCTACATCTGCTTCATCATCCTAAAATCCCTACAACTGCTATAATACTGGCAATTTTAGATGAATAGACAACCTTGCCTCTTTTCCATATACCAAGGCATATGGTGAAGTCTTGATAGACTTATTGATTGAAATCCTATTTGCCCATAAAGCTTGATTCAGCAGAAGGTGCCATGCTCTCTTGTTATCCCCCAAATATCTCTTTAAAATCCGTAGCAAATTCTTGTTTGTGGACTCTGCCAAGCCATTTCCCTGAGGGTAATAGTTAGAGGATGTCTTCAGGAAAACACCATACTTGTTTGCAAATTCAGCTAGCTCAGCTCCAATAAATGGATTCCCGTTATATGTAATAATAATATTAGAATGCCAAAACGTGTAATCAACCCTTCAATGAAAGAAATCACCACCTCTTGATTTGCGACCTTGGTTGGAATAGCTTCAGACCATCTCGTAAAATAATCTATAGTAGTTAAAATATACTTGTGTCCAACTGAAGAATTCGGATCAATAATCCCAATAAAGTCCAACCCCCACTGTAGTAACCAGCCCGAATAATTTTTAAAGCCATTGGTCTACCTGCATAATGTCCTCCTGACATGCCATAATGAAACTCCTCCAGGAGTTTAGCCTTCTCTGATTCCTTGACACACCTTAAAAGAACACCATCAATGTTCTTAAAAAACAATCCTTCGGGCAGTAACACATACCTGAGATCTTGTAGACGAAACCTTCTCCATTGTGAGGCATTCAACTGTGAAGGGCATTTACTAGTTGTGAAATAGTTAATGAGGTCATCTGCCCAATCTTGTTCTTGAACTAAGAGATTCATCATATTGTCATCTCTAGCAGAATCATCTACTTGATAATCAACTACTTCAGATGCCGTGGTATTTGCTAAGTGCTGACATAAAGCCTTACCTTGCACTAGCTTGGTCGGATGAATCTCAACATCAAATTCTTGAATTTTGGTGACCCAACCAACGCGTTTATCACCCATATCACCCTGAATGATGAAATTCCTTACATCGAGATGTATAACATAGATGACCGTCTTACTCTGAGATATGAAGTGCTTGAATTTTTTAAGAGAGTTCATGAAAACATACACCTGTTTTTCAATGAAATTATATTTTGCCTCATGAGGTAAGATAACCTGACTAAGGAAAGAAATGGGTCTTTCATTCCCATCGTCTCCTCTCTGTGTGAGTACTGCAACATATCTTTCATCTTCCCCAACTGCATACAGAATGAAATCTTTTGAATAATCTGGATTAATTAACACAGGAGCCTACACTATTCTGTCCTTAAATTCCTGGAATGCCTCCTTCCTCTGAGTTGTCCATTTAAATTCTGCATCCTTTTTCAACAACTCAGTCATGGGCTTGACAACCTGGGCAAAATCAAAAATGAACTTCCTGATAAAATTAATCTGTCCAAAGAAAGACTGCAGCTCCTTCTTATTGGCAGGGAGCGATAATTTCTTCAATGCTTCAACTTGAGATGGATCAATTGCCAAACCATATTCTGAAATGACATGCCCCAAGAGTTTACCTTCCTTTACTGCAAAAACCGACTTCTTTGGATTAATGGAAATACCAAACTCTCTACATTTTCCAAATATTTGCCTAAGATGAGAACAGTGATCTTCCCATTTATGTGAAAAGACAGTCATATCATCAAGATAAATAACAATAATCTTGTTCAAAATCTCCTCAAATGCAATGTCCATGGCTCTATGGAATGTGGCCCCAGCATTTGATAATCCGAAAGGCATTCACTGATAAGCAAAAGTGCCCCACTTAGGTGTAAATGTTGTCTTGTACTGGTCCTCATCCCTAACCCAAATCTGGTTATATCTAGAGAATCCGTCCAACAGTGAAAAACGCTGAGCCCCCAGCAACAACATGCAAGATCTGATCAATGCGAGGCAAGGGATAATGATCTTTCAGAGATGCACGGTTCAGATTTTGAAAATCTACACACAGTCGTATGTCTCCATTTTTCTTTCGTATCGAAACCAAATTAGCAACCCAAGTTGAGTGCTTAACCGGGTATATAATCTTGGCTTGCAACATTTTCACAAGTTCGGCCCTCATGAGAGTCTCAATATTTGGATTCACTGGTCACTGCTTTTGCTTGAAGGGTCTGACTCCTTCTTCCAACTCAATAGTATGCTAAAAAATCCGTTTATCATATCCCTTCAGATCCTCATAACTCCAGGCCACAATATCAGAAAATTCTTGACACAGTTGCCTGATTTCTTGCATTCATCAGGAGTAGAATCAGTCCCAATCTTAATGACCTTATTGGGTTCTAATTGCATCTCCATATACTCTTTCTTTTCAATATCAATCCGATGTTTTCTAAACCGATCATGCTGATCAAAAAAAATTTCTAGAGTGATAAGACCCTTCGGAATATGATTATTCCGCAACTGAATCAGACCATTAGTTTCTTCATGCTCCAAGGTTCTTCCTTTGATGGTGGCAACTTCTTGAATCAAAAAGTTAACAATTTTCTCATCACTCTCAAAGACTTGCCAGAAAGTATCTTTGTCTGGGACACTAGGCCTGTACACCATCCTTACTATCTTTGGTTTCTTCACTACTTGCTCGATGGGAGAAAAATTTGCTCCAAGAGATGCTAGAAGATCTACATGCTTATTCAGCTCTTGGGAAATGACTTGAATATTCAGAGCTGTGAAAGACTCAAACAGGTCCCAAACTTGGTTGCGGTATGCTTTAAGATAATGTCGCTTGGAAATACACTCGTTTGTTACTTGGTTTACAATCAGCTCGTAATCACCAAAAATTTGCAACTCGTTCGATTCCCAACTTTCTTGCCTTTTTCAAGCCTAGGCATAATGCTTCGTACTCGACAGCATTGTTAGTACAATTCCAAGTAAGACAGTATGAATATGTCCTTTGTAAACCAGAGGGAGAAATCAAAATAATACCTGCTCCTGCATCGTTTTTGCATCTTGCCCCATCGAAATATAACTTCCATAGTTGATTCATGACAGAGCTCTGATCATCTCGGTTAGGGAACACCTGCATTGCGCCATCCTCGAGCTTTGTGATAAAATAACAACCGATTTTGATTTCTAGCATAGCATTGAAATCAAGCATGGAAAACCCATCTTCCAACTGAAGCTTGTCTAAAACCTCATTCATCAAATCAGAACCCTCTAACTCTTCGATTAGCATGTTGACAGACTGCATGGTTTTTCTTGCTTCATCCAACTTTTCAATATGAAAAGAGGAAGGTTTTTCATTATGAATCCGAAGTCTCTTTCCTTTGAAAGGGATATCCAAATGGGAATAATCCAATGCAAGGTAACCTCCCAAATTTGTAGTAAATTCTTTGGATAAGCACATACTGAAATACGGTTCTAGATCGACCACAACTATCTCCTGAATGACTGTAATCTGAGGCATAGTGTGTAAAACAATCAAGAAATCCTTGATTACACCCACCGTTTTCATAGGAGTGCCATATAACTAAAAGACTCCAGGGCTACTTCGTGTGTATTCCATACCCATAACTTCGTAAACTGCCTTTGGCATGACAGTTGTAGCGGCTTCAGAGTCGATCATGCAGTTATGCACGATCCAACCCTCTATTTGCAGTGATAGATAAAATGGAGGTGGTCTATTTTTACTAGTGAAAAAAGTGGTTAAAGCTTGAGCATAAATTGTCTGGGTAGGACCTTTCTCACTATCCTTCATAGATTTTAAATATTCTTGCAATAAATCTACCTACTCAGGCAATTGCAATTCATCGTAAAGACTAACCTTAGTTGGAGTCTTCTTTAGTTCTTCAACAATGTTGTATGCAACCGTAGCAGATTCCTTCTTTTCAACGGGATGTTCATATCTGCTCCAATACTGCCGAGTGGCTTCCACTATTAGCCTCTTCGTCAATGAAGGGTACTTTAGATTTTCTCTAGCTTGCTCCTCTGCTTCTGATCTTGCCTGTGCAGTTGCAGCCTTTTCTTGTACTCTGTATGGAACATAATCTTTCGGTAAAACAGGTGCATCGGGGTTTGAAACTAACACAATATTTTTCACTTGTTTCTTCAAATCAACTGGCACTTTTAACGACTCTAACTCAACAGGATCTACTATAACAGGCTTCTTTCTAGTCCTTGTGAGAATTGAAACTTGCTCTTCAGATGGACCCATTAATCTATGGCCTGCCTCAGAGATCATATTGAATTGCCCTCCCAAAGAACTAGCAGCCAACGTCTACACATAATTCAAATGAACCATGCAAGTGTCTTCTCCATGGGGATCATTGGATGTCGAACACCAATAGGTTCTTTCAGCAAGGACTGTATCTTCATTTTCCAAAACAATCAGGTTTTTCTTGGGTGCTTTGCTTGTTGAAGCAGCTTGTTCTCTAGTAATTTACGGAGGTTGAAATCTTCTATGCTGGAAATCTCGCTCAGCTTGCTTCCTTTCAATAAGCATGATCTTATTACCCATTGCTCTTATTACAGAATTGGCAGATTTTACCTCTCGCAAAAGTGTTGTATAAGGATCAGGATTTACAGGCGCAGGAGGTGCTGGTAAGGGCAAAGGTGCTGGTGGTGCTGGTAATGCTGGAAATGAGGTGGGAGCAGGGAAGGGTAGAATGTTGGGTGCAGGCAACTGGGGATTTACTAAAGAAGAGAGCTGAGGAACTGGGATAGGTGTAATGTGAGGTGCACTGGAATTCCATGATGGGACAGGGTACATAGAAGACATAGATTGCAAAAAAGAACTAGGATATAAATGTTGTGGAATATCAGGTAAAATGGGCATTGCTACCTTTGGGGGAAGCCTGCCGATTGCAATCAAGTCTACCTCCGCTCTTTGTGCTTGCTCGAATAGTTCTGGGAAGGTCATCACATTGGACTGCATGATTTCCAAGCCAATGTCTGTATTGAATGCTCGGAGGTAGTAGAACGTAGCTTGCTCAGGGGTAGGGCGAAGTCCTTCAGGCACTCGCTGCCAGCTTCTGGTGAAACGAACATTGAAATCTACTATTGCCTCCTACGGGTGCCTTTGGATTGCATTAAACTGATGCAACAATGAAAATGGGTCAACCTGTTCATGGAAATTCTTAACTAACAATTCTCCTAACCGATCCCAGGATGCAATAGTGCCTGGTTGCAGAGATCGATACCAATACAACAATTTTCCTCTCAAGGATAACACTAATAACTTCACCATCACGTCTTCGTCTGTTATATCATGAATGGTTGCCAGAGAAGCTACATCATGAATATGTTTGTATGCAATATTTACTATACCATCATAGGTTGGCAAGGCTTTCAAAGCAGCCTGGGGAATAGATTTTGAGCCTGCAAATTCAAGGCCCCTGAGATGTTCCATGCTAAAAACTGTCGGGGTGGAGGATACTGGGCCATTGGGACTAGTGTATATAACTGAGAAGATGGAAAACTAGTAACAATACCAAGGATTTGTGTGGATATGGCAGATGATGCAAGCGATGGGGAAACCAAACTAGAGTGTTCACCTCTTTTTGTGCTGTCAAGTTCAAAAAACTCAACAAGATCTTCAATTTTTTTGGACTTTGATCTCATGATCATGAAGTACAGCTTTCACTGCATCCATGTTCAGAGATTTTTGGGTACTACAGAGTCACCAAATGTTCTAACTATACGGCATGAAGGCGAACATTAAACCCTCAATACTATGGGATCTTTCTGAGACAAAAATAGTCTGTCCCACCGGGCATGCCAAAAATTGTTGGTCACAAATCTACCACAGGAAAGGATTTTATGCTAAATGCACCCTAGACCCAACCAACATTGAAATGCTGGGAGAAAGAAATGTCTCCTAGACCAATCTCCAGAGAGGGCTGGTTCCCTTACTAATCTAAGCTTGATGAAGACTAAAGTTGCAGGAAAGGAATTATAAATGTGCAGAAAGAAATGGGAAATATAGCCGTAGGAAAAATTTATCAGATTGAGAAAGAATAGCAGCAGATAACTTCAAGTACAGTAACAACATATAACAGAAGATATCAACGTAATTAACTTACAACCTTGCACAGAAAAACCTCCAAGATCACATTCCAGAACTCACTTCCTCACTAACAATATTTAAACCCAAATGCATAATTCAAATTAAGAAGCAAATGAGAAATATGAGCATATATTAGGAATGTATATGATAGAAGAATAAACTACACAGAGAGTTGCTTGCAAAACCAGAGGCCAAATATCTTTCATTCATGCAAAGAACTTCAAAGATTTTAGCAAAAGTCTCTCTCTCAATCCCTCTTTATGAGATCTACCTTGATTTATATAGAAGTCTTGCTTCTTTACAACATTAAAAATATGCAACGAACTTCCTCGAGATCTACAAAATGTGCAACAGAAACAAGAAAATGATCCCATTAAACCAGCCTCAAAGAAATCAAAAATTGAATGAAACAAGGAGTCGGTCGTCTTCATTAAATAGTCATTCTCAAAACATGCTTGAACTATTAGAAAAATCAGAACAACAGCTTCGAATAATGGAGCGTCTTTAATTCTGGTGGCTTGGAAACGTTCTTCTACCTTGTTCACATTGGAAAGCAGCAAAACATTTAATTCTGGAGTGCTTTTAATCATTGGAAATCGCAAAACTTCATCGAGCTGTTTGAACTGCTTTCTGGCGCAAAACTGTAACAGGTCATGAAAACGTGACGTCACAAAATCGTGACGTATCTCTGCTCCATACACTTTTGTCACTTTGGGACCGTGAAAATCAACCATGTCATGAAATCGCTACAGGTTTGGCTCCCTTGTCTTCTTTGCTACCTTAGCTCACAAAAAAGTGACGCGTCATGAAATTGCGACGTTCCATACTATTATGCTCTTTCTCTACTTTGTTTCCATGAAAATGTGACAAGGCATGATTTCGCTATGTTCTTCATCCATGTTGTTCTCTTCGCTGCTTCAAACCGCGAAAACATGACACTGCACGATTTCGCTACATCTTTCTCTCTTTTGGCTGTGTCTCACTTACACATCGTGAAAACAAGACAAGTCACGCTTTCGCTACGTTCTTCCATCGGCATCTTTGTTTTATCTCCGGGTCGCAAAAACCAAACAAGTTGCAAAATCGTGATGTTATCTCTCCGCTGCTCAGTCCTTTGCTTCTATATCACGAAAACATGACACTCTTGCCTCAAGTGCTTCGTTAATCTCTATCATGTTGCGAAATTGCGACAGGTTCTATCTCCTTGGACTTTACTGCTCTTGACCACAAAAATTCATCATGTCGTGAAATCATGACATTCCATACGATTTGGCTGTCTTCTTGCTACCTCCCCATGAAAACGTGACAAGGCACGAAATCGCTACAATTTTTTGCGCTTGGTCCTTCAGCTCCAATATGTCACGAAATCGCGACGATTCTATGTTGCTAGACTGCACCTCCACAAATGTCATGAAATCACGACGCCAACTTCTTTCTTGCCCTCATCTTCAAAAATGTCATGAAATCGCGATGTTTTTCATGCCTTATGAATTTTCTTTCAACTTTGCCGTGACCACGCAACACGTCGCGATTTTGCGACGTCTTTCGTCTTTTAAGCGTCATTCACTATTCTATCACGAAATCGCTATGAGATTCATTGTCATCATCCTTTGCTTAGTTATGTCACGATTTTGTGACCTTTTCTATGCTCTGCTCCATGGCCATTGTAAGTCGCGAAAACATGACATGTCGCGATTTCATGACAATTTTGGTGCGCTGCCCCGTTGACCATTTTGACCGTGAAACTCCAACACGTCACGATATCGCGACAACCTTGCTGCTTTGCTGCCGTTGACTACGTTGACCGTGATTTTGGAACACGTCACGAAATCGTGACATTTTTTGACTTTGCTTCTCTCTCCTCGAAAGACCCGCGATAACGTGACATGTCGTGATATCGCGACAGTTTTGAAACTGTGCTCCCCATGCTACTTTTTGTTGCGAAATCATGACAATATTCGGACTTAGCATTTTTTTTGCATCAAAACCTGTATAGGAGTGAGAATTTCAACATCTTATGCATGAATAATCAACAATCAACACAATGTGGCAAAAATGCCAACAGGTCCTCCTCATTTTGCTTGAGATTTTACATTGGTATTTATAAAGGTTTTCCCTCTTCCTTTCGAATCACAAAATTTAATACATAAAATAGATTTCGAAGAAGAGGTCCACAAAATGGGCACTTGAAAAGAGAAACAATCCCCCTTAATCTGCCTCGGAGAAATGACAGTCCCTATTTTTATGGATCAAAACTAAAAATTAAACAAAAATAAGGGACCATATTTCTTCATTAAATGACCGTTATCAGGGCAGGTTGGAAGTTGTTAGGAGATCACGAACAAGATCTTTTAATACTGGAGGCATCTTTAATTTTGGTAGCGTCGAAAACTGCCTCATGTTCTTCCATCTTGTGCACATAGGTAATCAGCAACATTTAATCTTGGAGTTTCTTTGACCACGATCTCAAAATCAGTTGGAGAGTTTTTAAAACGTTACTTTGTTTGATCTTATCTTCTCCTCACGTTCTCCTATGCAATTTTGAAGAAAAATGCAGATAGAACTGTATTGGGCCTTTGTTTTGCTTCTGTCGTGAAAATGCAACATGTCACGAAATCACGACACTTTTACCTTACTACTTTCTCTCCATGACACATCACAAAATCATGACATTTTCCTTCGCCTACCTTCTTCACTTCTCCAAGTCGCGAAAACTCACCATGTCACAAAATCGCGACATCTTCTTCCTTCTGGCTGTCTTGTCCTCTTTATACCCGTGAAACTGCAACAAGTCACAAAATCGTGAAATTTTCCTCTTTCTTGGCCTTCATCTTCTTACAAGTCATGAAATCGTGACGTGTCATGAAATCACGATAGTTCGTACCATTTTGCTTCGTTCACGCTTTCGCATCGCAAAAACAAGACATGTCATGAAATCATGACATGTTTCTGTCTTCTTGCTTCTTCCTGCTTTATCATCGCGAAAGTGAGACAAGTCACGAAATCACGACATGTCACGAAATTGTGACACTTTTCTCCTGCTTGACTCTGTTTCCAAAAATGTCATGAAATCGTGACATCTTTCTCCCTTTGGCTTCATCTCCACGACATGTCATGAAATCGCGACATCTTTCTCTGTTTTGGCACTTTGCTGCTTTTGGCTGTGAAAAATCGACATGTCGTGAAATCGTGACATTCCGTACTATCTGGCTGCTTTCGTACTGTTTCCTCATGAAAATGTGACATGTCACGAATTCATGACATTTCTCCTTGCTTTGCCCTTCCACCCTAACATGTCGCAAAATCGCAACAATTTCCTGTGTTCTCCTTCGTTGTTGCTTCCTGTCGCGATATCGCAACAAGCTTCTCTTGCTTGGCTTCATCTTCAAAAATTTCACGATATCATGACATATTTCATCCGCCTTGTGTTTACTTCAGCCCTTTCATGAAAACATGACATGTCACGATATCACAATAATTTTCCTTGGGGCTCCTCCTTGCTACTGCATGTCGCGATATCATGACATTTTGCTATCACTGTACTCTATTGCCACTGCAAGTCATGAAAACGTGATATGTCATGATATCACGACAATTTTGCCTTGATTGCTCTTTTTTTTTTCCTAACACAAAAATCCAACATGTCGCGATATCGTGACAGTTTTACTTTGCTTGCACTTTGCGACTTTAGTCCCTGCGAAAACGTGACAGGTCACAAAAATGTGACATGTCACGATATTGTGACAAATTCTGTGCTTAGATTTTTTCTGGTACGAACGCCACAAAAATGCGACAGGTTTCACTTGCTCTTCTTGAACACAAAACTTGTTAAGTGTCTCTACAATGTGTGCATTCTTTTGTATGAACAACAACAAAACAATGTGGCAAAAATGCCAACAGGTCCACCCGATATACTTTGCACCCTGAAGGCCTATTTTTCAGAAACATTGATGATGTCCTTCTTAGGTGCATAAAATATGATGATAAAAGGAGAGCTCTAGGAGAATTTCATTTAGGATTATCTGGAGGCCACTTCACAAGGAGAACAATGGCGTTGAAGATCATCAAGGCGGGTTACTATTGGCCCACACTCTTCGTTGATGCCTTCGTGATTTGTCGCAAATGCAAGCAGTGTTAGAAGTTCGCCGGTCAAAGCAGAAATGATTTGATGCCTCTCCAAACGATACAAGTAGAAATGCCCTTTCAACAATGGGGGTTGGATTTCACAGGGGTCATATCGTCGTACTCCTCCGTTGGGCAAAAGTTCGTCTTAACCGCGACCGATTACTTTACCAGATGGGCCAAAGCAGTTCCCACGAAGCATGCTGATAAGGAGACTGTCATAGTCTTCCTTGAAGAGTTGATCACCCGATTCGGTATCCTCGAAGCAATCATCATAGACAATGGTCTTGGATTTTCAGGCACCAAGATCAATGAATTCCTCTATAGATATAGGATATATCATAAAGTATCCTCCAATTACTATCCATAGGGCAACGACTTGGTGAAATCAACCAACAAGACTCTGTTGAGGGTGCTAAGAAAGCTCATAGAGACGAACAAAAGGACTTGACATCTCCTTCTAGATCATGCCTTGTGGGCCGATCAAATTTCTATCAAGAAGTCAATCAAGACTTCACCTTATGCCCTGGTCTACGGTAAGAAGGCCATATTACCTACCCATATAGAGATCCCTACATTATGATTTTTAGGAGTCAATCCTTTGGAAAATAGACTGGTTTAGCTGCTACAGCTAGAGGAAGATCATGAGAGGGATTACCAGAGCTTCGCTAAACGTGCTCACGTCACCCGAGATTGGTTCAAGAGAAAATCATCCGATCGCACATTCAAGGTGAGAGATCTAGTATGGAAGTGGGACTCCTGAAAGGCCAAGCCTAGAAATCATGACAAGCTGGATGCTTTCTGGGATGGAAAAATTGAAATCATGAAGGTGAAATCGAAAAAATATTTCATCCTCAAAGATGCAGATGGCCAGGTATTACCAATTTCTGTTAATGGTCTTCATCTGAAGACTTTTCACCGTTGAGGTAAAACACTATTTCTCTCTAAAAAAAATAAAAAATAAAAAGGTGTGTATGTAATTTTGTATATAAATTTCATTTGTGTATATACATCTTGTTTCGAGATTGCAAAATCCAAGTACTACACTCCAAAATATCCTTCGGGGACTTTTGATGCGAAGTAGCAGTTGCAAGGAGGTTCGCAGCGAAGCACTTTACCCTCAAAAGGGCCAAACAAAAATTCAAACAAAGGTACAAAAAGAACTTCGCACCCGAAGCATTTTAAGAGGCGACTTCAGGCAAAATTTTTGCAAAGTAGATTTTAAAAATAGCCCTTGCAAAGCAGTTTCCAAGAAGGCAATTTTCGATAGGCGGTCTTCGCGAAGCAAAGCGGTAGCGCGATGAAGGAGAAGTACTTCAGGCCCGAAGCGTCAAAAGGCAGCCCACACCAAAGGTTCACCACGAAGCATTTTCAACGCTGATTTCAAATTCGCCAAACCAATAATGCGCAAGACGGGAGAATTTAAAACATGCCTCGAAGAACGTGTTGATAGCAACCTTGAAAAGAGTTTGAAGTGGATGAATTTAAGGTAAAAGTTGCAGAGCACATCTCAAGGCGATTCGGTTAAGAGAAAATCCTGCGCATGGTACGAGGTGGCAGTAATTTGCACTTCATGATCACCAAAGCGCATGGCCCCATGTACTATGCTGTTGTAGAGCCAATCAAAGGGTACGACAACTTCCTCCGTCCGAAGCATTAATTTAATTTTGGTAGGTGCCATAAATAGAGGTAGTTACCTTTTTTAGGCTATAAAACATGAAGCTCTAACAAGGAGAAGGTTATTCATCCATCAGTTCGTGCAAAACTAAGAGCCTTTGGTTACTCTGCAATTCTCCTACCCTTTGCATCTAAGCCCTTCACATCAAAGCCCTCTGTATCAAGGACTCTACCACCATCATTTTCAACATGGGGAAGAAGAACTCCAAATAGAAGGGGAAGGAGCCTGAAGTTTCAGCCCCTAAAAAAACAAAGAAGGGTAAGGAAGAGAAAAAGCATACTCCTAAGAAGATCAATCTCACCCCTTGCTCGAAAAAACAATCGATAGAAGAAGGAGATGACTCTGAGGAGGAGCAGCTTGTAGAACCACCGATTGATGGGTGGGAGAAAATTAGAGACACAAAGCTCTCTAAGGGTGTGTCCGACCTCCGACGCACTATTGAGTTTATGGTGAGCAGACTCACCCCAGAGAATAAAATGGCTGTTGCCTATTATTCTCAGATTTACTGGTACTTGACTCCATCTGCTCACCACTGTCTAGAGTTAATTTGTGCTATCGCGCAGAACTACCAACCTGCATCCAGGCAAGTGTTGGATGCTTCAGGTCATAAATTGTTTTCCATTCTAAAGGAATATGTACAAGCAGCCTTCACGCCATAGCAAGGTCCACCCAAGGGCTATTCCGTTCGCAACATCATTCTGAGCGAACAGATGGAGAGGTTCACCTCCAATAGCTACATATTGAAATTCTTGCACGAGAACCTCAAAATCGAGCTCCCTTCAAACAAGCTACCCCAGATGCCCTTATCCTTGGCGGCCTTCAAGAACACCGATATTTTCTCCATCATTACATGGGTAGCGGGCCTATCGATAGATGCTTCGGTGCAACCTTGATAGGTGTCTTTGGTCGAATGTATTTCAAGAGGGGAATTCTATGCCCCTGATGCTTCAAGACCAAGTACCAACCCAGTTTTATTTGATTGGCTAGAATGGGTGGCCTGAACCTTGCATATGTGGCTCACCAGTATGAAGAATTCGACGACGGGCCAATACTTCGCACCCTGTTCTTTCTTTTTCTGGTTTTTTTTCTACCAAGTACATAAGTGATTCCCCCATATCGCCATTTCTCCAAGCGGTGAGGATGGAAATCCTCTACCTGTATACCAGTGGACTCCCATCCTATTGAGGACAGAGTCCTATTATTCTTTTAACCAACAATTTTTGGGACCCACTATGCATTTGTTGAAGGGTTCTTGCCCTCGGGTCCCCCTCAGTTTGAGAGACAAAGTGGTGCAAGAGAAAAGGGGAGATGTGTTTCAACTGACGCAGGGGCTCGTAATTCATATGTTCAGATACATTGGGAAGCCCTTCCTGCTACCAGTCTACCCCTCTGAGTACCAGTTCGTGTTGGAGGTCGCTTGACAAAGTGACGCAACCAATGCCATCTACGACCATGGTCGTAAATGGGCACATACCTATGACTTCCCCTTCAGGATGGGAGTAATTGAAGTATTTTCATTAAAATAGAATGTTTTCCTGGAGGAAAAGCTTGCCAATTTTGGCTTGCTCTAGATTCCTCAGCAATGGCTCTATGATACCTTGGGAGTAATGAGGGATCACTTAAAATTTAAGAATTTCCACATCTGCCCCCACCCTAAAATTGTGGAACAAAGGAATAATCCCA
Source organism: Wollemia nobilis (assembly GCA_028583015.1). Taxonomy (NCBI): domain Eukaryota; kingdom Viridiplantae; phylum Streptophyta; class Pinopsida; order Araucariales; family Araucariaceae; genus Wollemia; species Wollemia nobilis. Next base: position 6,446,807 of record JAQPPZ010000440.1, on the reverse strand, counting down.
ATGGAAAGGATCTGGAGTGGCATTTGGAGAGAATGAGGACATTGCCTCCATGGCATGAGTTCTAGCCCATAGAGGTTGAGTTTGACCCTGACCAGCACCCCCTCCCAACTCCAAGCTCCATGTTTTGGAGAAAGGCAAACGATGATTTAAAGGAGGAATTGAAGAATTGGAGTGAGAAAAAATTAAGGGAATGGTGGATAATGAGAGTCTATCGTCAGAAGATGAATTCTTACGAACTCTTGACAATAGATAAAGACTTTGCAATTCTTTATGAAGCCAATGTTGAAACTTGGAAGTCCATATCCTTCATTGACTTTGTTCCTCCAGCTACCCCAGGATCGGGCAAAAGCCCAAGAGGAGCTGACGATGCTTTGGAGCAAGAAGAAGAGGAAGAAGCCGAAGCTACACCAAAGGCACTACCACAAGGACTGTCAGAAATCCATGATACAAGTGTGAAAGAGTTGGAGCAACCACTGGAGAGAAAGAAAAGAAAGATGTAGCAAATTCAAGTGCCTTCGAGCCACCCAAAGTGACCCCGCACAAAGCTCCCAAGTGCTCCTGCTGAACAACCTGCATCAGGCTCGAACAAAGCAAATGTTGAAGATGCAGGGCCACCAAGTGTCAAGACAGTCCTAGACATATACGTCATTGATGTGGAGGAACTCCTCCAACAAGAGGGAGACCTTGAAGTAGAAGTTGTGGAGGTCGAGAGTGTTGAAGCCCAAAATGAGCAAGAGCCTATCACGCAAGAAGTCACTACAACCGCTCTACCTGAAGGGCATGCAGGTAAGCATTCTCCACACTTTGCCTTAGTATCTCACGTGTCTACTATGGTCTTGGTCGAGTCTCCCCATTAGTCTCTCCCTCCCTCAAAAAGTCAATCGCCTCCTCATATGTTACCTCTTGCCACCGATCTCGTTAGCCCCACTCCACTTGAGTCATCAGGCCGAGACAAGTCTGTTGCTACCACTTCACCTTCCCATGCCACCAATCCTTTGGACCTTAGCCAAGGCGAAGGCAGTGCCCTAACACCGAACCCTATTCTTCATTCCCTTGCCTCACATGGCATTTTTGCACTTTCTAGGACTTCTAGTACACCTGTCGCCGAACCTTATGGTAAGGCATCCCCCATTCATTCTTTATATTTGTTTACCCCTTTGACTGGAGATCCAACCTTATTTGAATCTGAATTGTCCATGATGAAGGAATGCCCTCTAGCTGAGAAGCTACTCCTAGCTCGAAAAAATACAAAAAAAATTTTGAAGGAGGAGAGGAAGAAGAGAGGGCGCTCTGTAGATCAGGTGGAAAAGTGCGCTGTCTTCGATTTTAAGGCTGAAAAGTTGCACAAGGTAAAAAAGATCTCGAAGGTGCAAAAGCCCCTGGATGAAATGACTCCAATGGACTATGATTATCAAGACAAATCCAAGGAACTGGAACATTTGAATCTGGATAATGAATCTGCATCTATGCACGTCAGGATTCAAACTTTTTGTGCACATGCAAACATCGCTAATCATGGTATATTTGAAGTAGAAAATTCCAACATCAAGTTGGAGGAAGAGCTAGCTAGAATCCGCTCCAAGCTAGAGGATTCAGAGGAGCAATGCAAGCTGATGAACAAGGAAACACACACCCTAAAATAGTAAATACTACAACTGTAGTGTACATCTCAAAACCAAGCACAGAGACAGGCCGAGAATTATCTGAAGGCCAAGGAAGTTGAAAGTAAGATCTTGCAGTTGCAATAGTAATTGCATGAAAAAGAAAGCTTGGAGCTATTTGATAGAGGCAGGATCAAATAAATCCACTCACACTTGCTTAAAAATTTTAGATCTTGGGCCTCCAGTGCCCTATCAATTTTGACCTATATTACTGAAGCACAGTGTGCCACTGGCGAAGGAGGGCCAATCATAGAAGAGGTCACTCAAAAGGCTAGAGGCCAACTCAAGTTAGCCTTTGATGTCCAAAGTATGAAATATCAGGACTTGTAGGTCGCTACGATGAGTCAGACGGCTAGGGATTGGTCCATAGCTCAAGCCATAGTTTGCGTCTTCTTTTCCAAGGTGAGGAAGGCACAAAAGGTGAAAGACCTCCTGGACATGTTTGAAAATGAGTAGCGTGCATCGCTAGGCTATTTCCAGGATCTCTCTTCTTTAGGTTTCTCAAGCTTCACAGATGATTATGGTAGCCTTATGACCAAGGAAGAGCTTAAGCCAACATGGATTCATTTTGAAGGCGACGTCTCAGAGATAGATGAATGGGCGAAGCTGATAATAGAAGGCTAGGTCACAGATTTTATTCTGAGACACTACAAGATTGCATCCTGCCTGAATGATCTGTACACCAGAGCGAAACATGCTGATATCGGGTAGATTGATCGATTCCATGTTTTGGTGAAAGCATTGCAAGATCAAGAGCCTTTCTCAAAGGGTGCCTGGGCTCATATCCATCATCGTAGCATGAAGCTATGCCAGAGGAAGTAGAAGAAGAAGAAGAAGAAGAAGAAGAAGAACAAGAACAAGCTGGGGAACAACCCATAGAAGAAGAAGAAAAGGTAGAAGGGTCTAGAGGTAAATCTGGCCCAACGGATCAAGGCTAAGGGTTCTCCCATCGAGGTGAGCTCTTTGCCCCGTGAGCCACCAAGAATGTTGACAATTTTGTCAACATTGCACAATGGGTAATTTTAGCTTTCCCTGCCACCTCCTTGCACATAAAATGAAGAAGAAAGAGCTTCGCTGCCAAACAAGCTAAGGAATACAACTTCACCGAAATAAATCGTTAAGGATAAAAACTATTTTGGTCCCGAAGTCTCTCAAACAACTACTTCGGGCGAAAACCTTGCGAAGCAGCATTGTCGAAGAAGAAATTCTAGCAAGGCACAAAAAGAGCTTTGCATCCGAAGTATTTCTAGCAGCTACTTTGGGACAAAGTTTTGCGAAGTGGAATTCAAGCGGCATTTCAAAAGAACAGCTTCACCGAAGGAAAATTGCGGTCCAAATTAGCTAAGGCAAGAAAACTACTTTAGGCCTGAAGCATTTCCAATAGGTACTTCGGGTGAAAGTTTTGCGAAGTGATGTCATCGAAACAAAATGCAAAGGAAGAAAAATGAGAACTACTTCGGGCCCGAAGTACTTCAAAAGGCTACTTCGGGCAAGGAACTTGCGAAGCAAAATTTGAAGGAGCGCAACGTTGAAAATGCTTCACCGAAAAGCCGTCGATGCACCCACTTCGGGCCTCCCCATCAGCGAACCATTTCTACTTCATCGAAAGTAGTTGCGAAGCATCTGCTTCGGCCATATTTTGTGTGAAGTACTTTCGCCCGAAGTAGAAGCAGTCAAAGCAATTTTGAAGGCAAGAATGCGCTTCGGCCGAAATACCCCCGAATCATAGTTTTGAAGAAGGTTCACGATGAAGCATTTTTCAAGCTCACTAGGAAAGTATCTACTTCAGGCAAAGGGCCTCATCGAAGCAGTTTTGACACATCTCTCCAGTGAAGCAATGAGAAGTGAAGAGCCCATCTTGCGAAGGAGATCTGCTTCGACCCTCATCACCCCTGAAGCTATTTTGCGAAGCTCCATTTTGTGAAGTACAAATCAAGGAGGAGTTATTGCTTTGGCTCAAGTCCATTACGAAGCGAAGTTGCAAACAAACATCTAGCAAAGTGCTTCAGGGGCATGCGCTCCAAGCCGGGTATTTTCCCGAGGTGATCAAGTGCCTCATAAATACATTTTTTCATGCCTGATAAGCCCGTTGTTCATTTTTAGCAATTGGAAATGAAGTATCAGTCCATGATGAAGAGCTCGGTGAGCATGGTGGCTACTCAAACACTACACCTGAAGACCAAGGACATCCAAGCGGCTCATTAATGTGTCTTTCCCCAGCTGACCCAATCGTAGCTGCTAGTTTTGGTAATAGAATTGAGAGCTCAGTAACGAGAGTCGTAAGAGCTGAATTCTTAGCTTTCGAGGATGTACTCCTCCATTTTGTGTAATTATGTCTTAGAGGGTCGGGTCCTCTATAAAAACCCAAACATTGTAATGTAAAAATGGGGGGACTTTTTGCTAGAAAGTTGTTGTAACTTGTATTCCTACAATTAATACTAAAGAGCTTTGGACTCTATTTCTCTCTTGTATGCTACCTTCTATGTTTATTTCTTTCATCTTTCTCCATTTGTATACTGTAATTCTGAATCCTAGATTTAGGTATGCGATTGGGGACTGAACCCTAAAATTTTCCCCGAAGGATACATAGGGGAGGAAAATGCCATAGAGGCTTTCTTTTATGCTGCCTGTGGATAGTGTTTTTGTTATCTTCACTTTCCTTAATCATCGTTACTTTGAACTCTGAATCTCGACAAAAGGGGAAGGGGAATCCTGGAACTCATCCAGAGGATACATAGGAGGGCTAATATCGTGTTCATTTCGTTTATTCTTGGTTTTCTTTGCTATTGTTTCAAGTTATTGGTTAGTAATCATGCTTCTGGTTCTTTCCCACCACTAAGCTACTGAAACTTCTTCCTTTACTCTTTTATTTCTTTCCTGCACCCTTACTCTATTTATCTCTTTCCCACACCCTTATCTTAAACATTAAAGTAGTGTAGTATAAGAGCTGGCCTTTCTCCAGAGATTGGCACAAGGGGCATCTCTTCCCTTCGACCTTTCAAGGTTGGTCCAGATCTAGGGCGCATACACTTACCCAAATCCTTTCTTGGGCAGATTTGATGACCAATAGTAACCACTTGCATTAATCCCCATAAGTCACTTCATTTTAATGCGTACGATATATATTGTCTTCAAAATTTTACATGTGACACAATGATTTATTTTCAAAATACAACTTGCATTTTCAAAATCATATATAATCATGCATTACATTTTGGACTTCGCGATGATGGTATAATTCCTAGTAATTATTTCTCTCAAATTTCACACTAGGAATTCTATGGCTAGCACAAGTCATCCTTCCCAAATTTTCATTCTTAAATCACTTTATTTATCTCACAACAATAATATTTATCAATATATTTCTCAAAATCAATCTCTCTCAACAAAGCAATATCTTCTTTCATCATCAAAAGCCTTAAGTCTTGAGCCAATAATATTTTTGGTATTAGCAATACAAAACTTCCTCACAACAGGATCTGCTTCATGACCCAACGAGCATCGATCTCCACCAATGGTCATATAACAACACAACATCCTTTGAGGTTCATTGTTAATCCATCTATTTTATCACCACACAAAAACATCTTTTGTCTTTCAAAAACACTTTACAAAATCATTTCCTTTTATGTTAAGCATGATCAATTTTTTTTTTTAAATTAAAGCATGATTACAAGAAATTATATAACACAAACCATCATAAGCAAGTACAATAAATCAAATAATTCAATATTGCATAGACAAAAGGATATATATATATATATATATATATATATATATATATATATCTCAAAAATATAAAATATAAAATGAAGTCAATTGGTATGCCATAATTTTTAAAATTAGTATGCTTGTTCACTAGGGGGTATACCACAAAAGCAAATTTCAAAAATTTCGAGTTTTCCACCAAACATAGAATTTGGTGCAAAAACTTGAGGGGGCATCCTAGTCAGTAAATTAGTAATTATTTTTCTAAAAACATCAATTTCCCATGAATTATTAATTCTAAACCATCTACTCCTTTTAGCCCATGTCAATCATAATAAATTCTACTCAAGTGTCTACACTTTTCTTTGATACATTTATTATTCATAAATACGCCAAAGAGAGGGTAAAATGTAGACAAGAAAAATTGACCCATTAAAATATGTTTTCCCTCTTAAAAACTAAGGTCATCTTCAAGAGATTTTTTATCCTACCAAATCATCTTAATTCTTCTTAAATTTTTTACCATTGGATAGGGCTTGAAAATATCTTTCTAACAATATATTATATGTCCAATTTTGACATCATTTGACCTCTCAAACTGCCAAAACACTATGTACATGTCTAACATCCTGACGAGATCATAAGTCCGATCCAAGATCGGGTTTAACCTGACGAGATCATACGTACGATCTCGTATATCATACATACAATCTCATAGATCGTACATATGATCTCGTAAAAAAATAGAAAATCTTAGTTTGGCAAAGCGACAAAAAAGTTACAATATTTTTTATCTTTACCTATCCAACTGTGTGACAGTTATGGGATCGAATCTATCGATCAGTCCCAGCTTGGAAGAAGTTACAACCCATTTTATTTTTAGCTCAATTTCACCAGCTTGCCTAGATTATTTAATTAGGTATTACCTACCCCTCAAATTCCTCCTACCTCATCGATATAATTATGTATTTTAGTCACTTAATTTTTGCATTAGCCCTTGTTATTTTGCTATTTTTTTGTAGGATTGGAGGTATGATCTTGGGTGCGTGAGGATATGATGAGTGATCGTGGATACAATCTGCTCTAGTATCATACGATCCTATGATTATAGATATGATATTTCTCTAGAGTTATGATCTTACCTATAGTTCACTTGGGGGCAACTCCAATCTCTGGTTTACATCTCTGCAACTTCCAATTTACACTTTCATATCACATTTATCATTTGTTATCTTATATAGAATAGTATTTGCATATCATCATTCTTGGAGTTCACCAATTCGCATTCAATTACATAGTTTACATAATTAAAGGCGTATACATGTTAATTCCTTTTAGTACTACATTCAATAAGTCTTGTATGATCTAATCTATGTTCAATATAATCTATAACATATCATATTTTCTATTTTCTGCACTCTACTTATGAAACTGCAAGTTTTTACTTTGATCAGATCTATCGATCACTAATCAATGGGTATGATCATAGATCATACATTTGATATTGAATTATAGCATATGATCTTGTTCCTATAACATACAATATTTCCTACAATAAAGAATAGAATCTTCATCAGACTTTCGAATTGAGTAAGAGTGTCAAATTCCTTCATAATTAAGCATTTGCATTAGATTTTCCTCTATTTACTATTGTCTGATGTATTCATTGAAAATTGAATTGCATTTAGCATAGTTTAGTTGCATTGGCCAAAACTAGGCGATTGCAAGAAATTAAAAATAACACACTAAACAAAATCCAAACCTAGGTGTGGAAACTGCCAAGAAATGTTTCCTGGTGAACCCTAAACAATTCATCAAAAAATCATCAAAGAAGACACAGACTCAAGAGTCTCTCTTCGAGGTGTAGACCTGTCATTCTCCCATTCCCATTTGAGGTGTGAAACCATTAGCTTTAAGGAAAGGAGTGTGAGAACTTTAGAGCTACACATCCTACATCCTTGAGATAAATAATAGATCACATTGCCACTAGTTTTGTTATGATACAAGTGTCTCCTCTACGCATTTCATCATACACATACATACATAATTGCATCTATACATTTTCTTATCTACATCATATCATTATAGATTACATATAATATACAATGATATCATTCTTCTACATTCTACCACATGCATATATATATTCACCCATCATACATTCACCTACCAATATCCTACATTACACATACATGTAATGTTAAATTACACATTCATTCACATAAAATCATGCCACATGTATATAAGGCCACAAAAAAAAGCATGCATGTATATATTATGATAAAAATACCCTCGAGATATAAAAATAGAGTATCCATAGTACATATTAGCCCTATTGACTACTAGGAGTCTCACCACTCCCCTCCTATGCCATCGTAACTAGATCCACCCTCCGTGCCTCTACCACCCCACTCGAATTTGGAGTTGCATCCACCAATTGTGCCACTATAGGAACTACAATACTATAAAACTTTGGGGTAGCTCCCACCACCTGTGATATCATTGGTACTAAAATCCTAGGCTCCTCTAGCACAATCGATGGAGCACTCTATCGACTCTACTATAATTATGTATGTTTTCATGATCGTAATCTTGACCTCGATCGTGACCCTGCATAATCTGGAACCACATGACCATACATAGTCAAAGTAATCTCACATTATACCCTCATCGATACCTCCCTCAAATATTTATTCAACACATCTACATGTTCTCATTGCCAATGATCCATCTCAGCCCTTAGACCAGTCACCTCAACCCTAAAACCTACTACCTTTACTTTATGTGCCACTTGCATTGTATCCATGTCAGCATGTGCCTGCTACACACTCTCCTATAACACCATGATATTTTATCTCAATATCTCCTCAATAGCCATGGTCTCCAATACTCGATGTCACATATCCTCCACACTCCTTACATGGCTTACCTACTCCACTGTAATTTGTCCTCATAACTCCTCACACTTCCTCTTCAACTCATTCCTCTCTATGCAACTCAATTGCTCACCTACCACAAATATCACCTCTAGATTATAATGCTCCTCCAACCATCTTCCTAGATCCAAAGCCCAATCTATCTCGCTCGCATTAAGTCTGTCCTATCAAATCCACACCTTCTCTCTCAGTATCTCAAACTCATCATGAGCATCCATCATATCTTATATGTCAAATAGTACATTTGGCATACCCCCATCATCATCATCCTCCATCATCACCATACCATCTACAATTTTGCTCCCACCACCCTCCTCGTACCCAAGTTATGAGCCCTATGAAGACCCTCCTATCTCATTTATCACTACGCCACCTATATTCGCTTCCATAGGCACAACCTCACCTAGTGGTTGGCCTCCATAATTGGCCTATTGCTTTGGAAACCCTACAATAGGAATCCTAGCTCCACCATATCCATATCATGTCTATCATCGAAGAGGCTCCTCTATATCCTCCTCTGATCCTACATCTAGCATAGGTCTAACCTCTTCTAATGCCTATCCATCCACTAAGGGTAATCCTTCCACTAAATGCACCTAGTCATCTACCACTTTAACTCATGGCTTCCACCTTTATAAGGCCCACCATACATCATACTTAGGAGTCATCCTTGCATCATCCACATTGGAAATCACCATTGGTGGATACTTAGTCACATCCAAGGGAGGCACTAGGTCACACTCCTAGATCACTCTACCTCCTTCATATCACCATAGGTGGATCTGGTCTCCCCTGTTGTAGCTTGAATTGCCATAAGATATTTCTAAAAGGGAAGAACTCTACCTGCCATCCATATCACCCCACCACCCCTTGCCCTCAATAGATCTTCCTCAACTGCTCATTATACTTATTCTATAGTACCTTACCCTTTCAGGGCCTCCACTGGATATGCTTAGGCTCCAAATTACCTAGTAGCCTCTTATAAAAAATGCCATCACCCCCATGTCACCTCTTCATCCCCTTCTCCATATCCATATGCTATTTCAAGATGTAGGGTACGAAGTATCCCATCAACTTATGTGCCTGATAAGGCAACAATGATGGCTGCTCTATTGTGATATGCTCCCAGATCCACACCTATAGTAATGGGCTAACACTCAAGCCTGATCACCCTACTCGCACCACCTCATGCAACTCCCTATAAACCTATGCTAACAACACTAGTGCCCATGTAAACACTACCTCATGCTCTACCATATCTCATACCACACCCATAATATTCCAAGATAACTTTACCCCTGAACTATTTGGTAGAGCATACGTCAATATCATAAGCATCACCATATACTAGTTATTAGACATTTCCTACAAATAGTCCTCATAGTCTACTCTTTTCTCATATCGTACCTCTTTCCATATCGCACCCAAGGTCCACTAAAACACATCCTTATATGTGCCATTTGGTGTAACCCTCACTATAGTGCCCTATATTGGTAACTTGTAAATCTTGTATATGTCCTCTAGTGGAATTATCATATCTCCAGTGGGAAGATGAAAAGTGTTCCTGTTTGGATCCCCCCTCTCACACAACGTCAATATATATTCTCTATTGGCATGAATACTCATTACCTCAAACACACCCTTAATCCACACCCTCCTCATACACTCCCCATTCACCTCTATCCATTTCTTACCTACGGCATTTCTCAATGAACGCACACAATGTCGTGGCTCAATATTCTTCACCTGTTTCATTAAAGAACATCACAAAATTTTTTCCTCAGTTTCACATGTATATAAATTTATTTTCATCATTATATACAAAATATTCATCACATCCAAACATTATATAGTATATCTCATGCATCACACATTCCAAAAAAAATTGGTTCACACCCCGACGTGTGAACTTGGTTTGCACATCTTCATGTGAACATGGTCTGCACATCACCATGCGAATATGGTTCAAACATCACCATGTAAACCTTGCAAAGAGGGAATTTTTGGGCACCCATTAGGCCCTTTCATGGCAAAAATTTTATTCACATGCAAAAACAACACATTCATTACACACAAAACAAAATACAATCCCATAGGCACATATTTTGAGGCATACCTTTACAAAACACACCACCACATTACAAGACAATAAAAAAATTATATTTTTGGACACCCATTTTGGCATTTCCCAATGAAATTTCAAATAGATTCTAAAAATAGTACATCCTTCATACCACATAACATAGTCAAACCTCACAAACACATATCTCAGGGAATGCATCCACATGACTTGCCAACACACTATAAAATGTCAAACAAATCATATTTTTGGACACTCATTTTGGCCTTTCACAACATAAGTTCAAATAGATTCTAAAAACAATACACCATTCATACAACACAAAAAAATCAACTCTTCTACATACACCACATGCCACATAGTCAAACATTTCAATTTAGTGGTCAAATAAAAAAAACAGTCAACATTTCTAGATACCCATTTTGCCACTTTTACACTTTGTGTGCACATCTAAATCAAACACCACATTCACACATGTATTCACACTCAAACATACATTACCATACTTTTCAAAAATTATGCAATTCAAAAACATAAAAATAGTTTGAGTCTCATGCACTTACTGGTGGTGTACCGTGTCAACCACTTGTGCTTGCATGCCCTCTTGCCATCTTAGCACCGACTTAAGATTTTGACAATGCTCCACTTTGCAAAATCTTCCTCACTCCTCTCCTCATAAATTTTTATAGCACAAATGAGCCTTTCACACATGAAAAAAGGGTCTTATATCCCCAAATACCCAGATTCGCACCCCACCATGTGAACCCTAGTTTGTACCCTACCATGAAAACCTGGTTTGTACCCTGCTATGTGAACCAACCCTCATCCCATCATTTTCACATATTTTTCACTTTTGGAGACTCCTCTTCATTTCCTACCACTGTTTACCCAAATTTTCCACTTTTTATCACTATATTCCTCTATAAATTGAATCATCACCACATTTCATCCATTTAATTTTTGATTCCTCACTTGAGGGGGTATTCATACACAAATCCATTTTACATACGATCAAACAATCAAACATCCAAATCTCGGATATCACATTTATCTACAATTTTTTTTTCTGAAGATTATCTAAACATAAATCCAATCCCAATAAAACATTTGTTAGATCATGAGAGCCATGCACAAAAGTAGACATGTCTTGATGTTATTCATGATAGTGGCCTTGACCACACTTTGAATATGATACCTGATATGTTTGGACACATCTTGATTTCATTTTGTATATCGACATTGACCACATATTGAATGTTACGCCTGATCTATCCTTGCCACTCAGCTCAAATGATTTGAAAAATGTCATCATGCACTCATCAATCAATTAGAAGAAAAAATTGGAATAGGCAATTGTTCTATTCACAATTGGATCATCTTGCGTTGATCACGAAAGCAAAGCAGTATTGACTTACCCTCACAAGCAACCAATACGATATTGCAAAATGTTGTTCTAAATTGGAAAATAGCCTATTTCACCATCATGTTTTATTTGTAATCATTCACATCCATTCATCCACACATTATTCATATTTCCAAACACCTCACCACATTCTTCTATCATATTTTTGTACTAAATTGTGTCTTACACAGTAGAGTACAAAAGGGGTAAATGTAGACACCTAAAAGTCACACATAATCACCTGTAAACACTTATAGGCTTGCATAGACACTTGTAGGATTGCATAGGCCATCATAGGCCATCATTGGCCATCATAGGCTATCATAGGCCATCATAGGCTATCACAGGCCATTGTAGGCCATCAAAGTCATCCGTAGGTGCAAAAACCTACAAAACTATACAAGACACATCCAAAAATCCTATTCACAAGAGGGCCATCTACAAGCCCCTTCAAGCCACCTAATATATTTCCTAGACCTAATTAGGGCCTCCATGGGACCATTCCCTCCAAAAACCCTAATTATGCTAATTACAATTCTAATTTGCAAATGAATTTTCAGTTAAGTGCACTTTATCACATAAGTAGGTTTAATTAGGATTAAAATCCAAATTAGCCATAATACTACCCTCACACATGTCTGCACCCACTTAGTTAGGATATTTGCTAGGATACCTAACTTAACCCTCATCTAACCTAAGGATTAGCTATTCAAGGTTAACCCTAATTCTAGCTCCCACATGTGTGCACCTAGGATATTTTCTTTAGGGCACATGAAGAGATGACTAAGCATGCCACTTCATAACCTTAACTTCACCATGGTAGCAACTAAACCTAGATTCTAGGAAACCTAACTCCCCCCCAACCTTGGCCAACTCTATTAATATAGGGCCATTTCCTTCATTATTGTCTCTCTCTCCCTTTTGGTAAACATACCCATACTCCACTAAAATTACCTTAGAATACCTTCTACTATTTCTACATCCAATAAACATCAAAAAACATTATCACATATGGATAGTAAATTCTCATAAAAAATCAACAACAATCTAGTTCGCACCCAGCCATGCGAATCCAAGCTCCATTTTGCACCCCACCATGCAAACCAAACCTACAACAACTTTGCATCTCCAAATAAGGTATACATCAGTTCTAGATAGTTTCTACAACATTATTTCCTATTTTTATCATGTTTTTCTTTATTTTCATGTCAATTTATCTTCATAAATATGGGATCTGATCAATGATAGGTCCCCAAATGAACTAACCCCTTTTTGCAGGCCCAAAGTAGGTACAAAGGACATCTTCAAGCATCCAACTAGTGGTACACATACACAAAATTCCACCTACATTGAGGGCATTAAAAAGGCTCCGTAAGTTCACCTGTATTTACATTGAAAGAGAAAGGAAAAGTTATCTCTAAAGAGGCTATGTTGTAACACTTTTTTTAATTCTCTAGTAAAAGGACACTTTGCACATATTCTATTAGTTTTAGAATTGGTGACTTTTCACATGTAAGTTTTATTAACTTCCTTTACCACCACCTTTGCAATTCTAACTTCTTCCACTACCTCCAATAAGTCTTCTTGGATGATATCCCAAAATTCTTGGTAGAACTCAATTGGGAATCCATCTAGCCCCGAGGTATTCCTTTTTTTCATTTTAAACACCACTTGTTTTAATTCCTTACTTGTTACTAGTGCAATAAGGACTTAATTATTTGAGTGTGTTATAGTGTTGGGGATATTCTTGAGGATCCCTTCTTGGGATTCTAAATCCAACTCCATGGCCTAAAATAGTGTAGAGAAGTAATCCACTACAACTTCATTTATTATCTATTTTGTATACATGTGTTTCCCATTCTAGTCTCTCCATGATATTGTGAAATTATAAACCTACCTTGACAAAAGAGATTTGTGGAAGAATCTCATATTTCAGTTCCCTTCTTACAATCATTAGATTTGATTTCTATATCCAAAGGAGCTCTTCTCTTTTATCCCATTCTTCCAAAAGTGTTGTAATTCTAAGCTCCTTCCTACTCACTCCTCTATTAGGCTTTGAGTCATAATATTTGCATTTAGCTACTCCAATTGTATAGTGATTCCTTTTTTCTTTTGTTGGACATCACCAAAATCCTCCCAATTTTACTTCTTGAGTTGAGTTTTAATATATTTAAATATTGTGACAAATATGAACATGTGAATACCATATCTAGGATTTCCTTCTTGCCACCACTAAAGGATGTTATCTTGTAGATTGCTATCTATTATTCACATAAGCCATAATCTAAAGGGTGCATGGCATCTTATGGACCTCCATATTTCCACTAGCACTAGCCAATGATTCAATCCCAAATTATCTAGAGTTCTAGTTTTTGTTATATCCTTTGATAATGATGAGACTATCAAAAATTATATCATTTCATTTATTCGAAAAGAAGCGTTACAAGTTGAGTACTAAAAATATTTTCCCATGGGCTATAATATGGGGCTTTTGATGAAGAGACCCTTTTACAAATATGGTTCATGGCATTCTATGTATTCTATGGTCACTTTAGAGGGAGCGTACTTACTGCACGTAGGCCACTACTTGTTGTATAAGTCCTTTAAACCTACACAACCCAATAAAAGGAATTAAATGTGTTTGGGGTCTGTCTCAATAAAAACCCTTGTAATGAAAAATAAATGAAAATGAAATCTAGACCATTACAAAATTATTTTAAATGATTACAAAAGGATTAAAAATAGTACTATTACCTAATTTGGTGATGTGTTGATATATTGTAGGCTAAAATAGGATTTTTAAAGAGGATTGTACCCCTAGGTACGGTCCAATATAACTGAACCTGTTTATATGATTATCTCAATGTTATCTAGAAAGAGAATTGCTTTGATGAGAGGGTCCTTTTGGTGTTGTTAGAGATCTTGTCTGAGTTAGGTAGCCTTCTAAACCTATAGTTAAGAGTAGTTTACAATCCAAAAATATATGTCAATAGGTAGCATTATAAATAAGAGGTCAAACCTTAAATATATTTATAAAAATATGACAAACAAGTTTCAAAATCAAGGTGAATCATATCCAAAATCATGTAGGAGACATGGCAAATTGTATTTATATTTCACAAAAAAATTAAAACAGTGGTGAATTTTTTTGAGTTGACCAATATCATATACAAGTTGATAGAGTAACTGCAAAATTTTAAGCTTGATGATAATACAATGACTATTGGTTGTAACATATAATTGGATCATGATGATAGCACATTGATGATTAGTTGAAACATATAAATATATTTTGATGATAATATATTGTTGATAGGTTGCAATAAAGAGTTACTTTGATGACCGATTACAAAATATGTTCCTTTATTGATTATTTACAGTAGATGGTACTATTTCATATCGACTAGAGTAGAGGTATTCCTTGCCAATAAGTTGCAACATATATTTCTTTTTCAATAATTTTTAATATATGTTCCTTTGTCGATCGATTGCAGCATAGGTTTCATTCCAATCAATTGCAACAAGGTCCTATTACCTATCGGTTGTAGTTTTGGGTAACATTATCGATTGGATGTAGTAGAGGATTCCTTTGTTAATCAATTATATTATAGGTTTTCTTTGTGAAATAGTTTTAGCAGAGGGTTTCTTTGCTAATAGATTGCAGCAAAGGATCCCATTACCTATCGAATGTAGTAGAGGTTTCATTTATCGATTGATTGTAACATAGGTTTCATTTGTTGATCAATTGCAATATAGGTTTTATTCTAATAAAATTTAGCAAGGGTCCTATTGCCTATTAGTTATAGTAGAGGGTTCCTTTATCGATCGATTGCAATGTAGGTTTCCTTTATCGATCAGTTGCAACATAGATTTCATTCTTTTGATTGTAGCATAGGGTTCCTTTGCTGATCGATTGTAAAATAGATTTCCTTTACTAATCGATTGCAACATAGGTTTCATTTATATTGGTTGTAGCAAGGGTACCATTACCTATCAATTAAAGTAGAGGATCCCATTATCGATCAAATATAGGTAAGGGTTCTATTACCTATCAATTGTAGCAGTCTTCCATCATCAATCGATTGCAACAAAGTGTTCTATTTCCTATAATTTGTAGTAGAAGGTTCCATTATCGATTAGTTGTAGGATAGGGTTGTATTCCCTATCGATTGTAGTAGAGTGTTTTTTTATTGATCAATTGCAACAAAATTTTCTTTACCTATCGGTTGCATGTGTACCACATGTCAAATGCTCTAACACCACATGTCAACAAAGCATTGAATTTTTGCATGTAGAAGCCTATAAAAAGGCATAAACAATTACTTTTTAACCTTTTTCTCATGTAGAGCACATCCTTCACTTCAACTGTGCCCTCCAAATTTTCATCCTTTACATCCTATGCCTTGATTTTTTATAACCTCCAACATTTTTAATCGTACATCTAATGTTTACCCTTTTTCTAACTATACCTAAGTAATTTTTTAACCTTTTTCTAACTGTACGCCCTCATCCCTCATACCTTACCCTCTATAAAATACACCAATGGAAATTTCTTCCACCCTTGTTCCCTTGAAATTCATTTCAAAAGTCTTGTGTGCCCCCTCATTTCTAAAATATTAACCACACTACGTTACGACATGTCACAGGTCATCAACTCTAGTCTTTAAGGTTTAGTGTCTATGTTGTAGTACAAAATAGATAAAAAAACTATTACTTAGGATTATTTCTTTGTACAATAATGAATCAACCACTATCAACATGATTATCAACAACACGAATGTAAAATTTTCTTTCAAACCCTCAAACATCCATAGATTGACAATATTGCTTCACAAGGATGTGATCCTATCACATCAATGAAGATAAAATATACCTGGAGACCAACTTTGGTATCCCCTCAAAATCATTGATATGTATAGTTTTTGTATTTCTATATTTATTTGAAGTTGAAATTTTAGTTTTACAAGTACTTTTTTTTTTTTTTTGTAATTTTCACTACTAAGTCCAGAAGGGATTTGATTTTAGCTTCTATTTTTGACAAGTTTCTTCGAGCGAGTGTCAAATTCTTCTAATCCAAACTCATTTTTCAAGGAATATTGGTAGACATTACAATTTGGGCATTGGTATATTTGCTTCATTGTCTTGCCCACTAAAAATTTGACTGGTGCACCTATGTTTTGCATCAAATTAGAATAGATCTCCATAGCGTTCAAAAAAACACATTTATGACACTTTGCACATGCAATTACATTATTTAATTTTTTATGAATCTTATTATAATTTGTAGAATACTACAATATCAACCTCACTGGACCCAGACCTAGCCAATGTTGGGATGACAGTAGAATAGGTGCAGATAAATTTTACTTTATATGAGTAATAATTTTTATATTGATTTCTTTTTTTTGAATAAATTATATGTGGCTTCTATTGGGGGCCACTCCCATCACAATACCAAAATATTACATTTTTTTTAGCATACATTTTTATCATAACTTTTTTCTCTTAAATATATTCTTCAACTTCCTCAAAGAGTTATTTCCACAATCAACTCTTTGACATCATTTTAATTAAGACATAAAATATCACTTGGCTAGTTGCCTTCTAGAATTTGGAATTCACCGATATGAAGATCAATACCATAAATCACTAATTTGTCTACTACTTTGTTTCCTTCTCTATAAATATGCTCACACTACTAGGAGATTGCGTCTTGTAATAGAATTTGAACATCAACAATAATACTATTTTTTATCCAATCCCCACATCCATTTTTTTTAATAGCATTGATGATAATTTGTGAGTCCCCCTCAATTGAAATATATTTACATCATTTTTCTATTGTAATTTTAATCCATGTAAGAAGTGCCCTAGCCTCTGCATAGTTTTTAGTTGAAGTTCCATATGATTCCGAATAAGTGAGGAGAATTTTAACTTCACTATTTCTAAAAACACCACCTCCACCTTCTTTTCTTGGATTTCCTTTAGAAGCACCATCAAAATTAATTTTAATAAACCCAATTTTTGGAGATTTCCATTTTACCATAGATCGAAGTAGATTCTTTGTTTTAATTCTATTATCACAGATGACTCTTCCATGTATGTACAAATCTTGTAGCCAGGTTATTAGCACTTCTTTTTCTTTTTTTGCAATTGAGACTTCCCATGATGAGCACCATATTTTTAGATATTCTGCAAGAGAGGCACTAATACGGTTCCAAATTGGGAATGATTTTGATATTTATTTTTAAAAATTCTCTTATTCCTTTCAAGCCATAAATTCCAACAAATAATGGCAGGGCCAATCCTCCAAAGAATACCTAATGCTTTAGCTTTATTATAATTTATCCAATATTTTATCAACTCTTTCAATGTTGATGGAGCTACCCAATATAATTTCATATTTTTTTAAAAATAACCCCAAATGGTGTGAGCAAACGGACAATGAAGAAGTAAGTGGTCTGACATTTCTAAATCCTTCTCACATAAGGCACATCTGAAGGGTCCATAATATCCTCTTCTTTATAGACTCTCTGGTAAGAATCTTACATTGAAATGCTAACCAAAGAAATGTTGAGGCCTTAGGGAGAGCCTCTAATGACCAAATTTTCTTCCAAGGAAAATAAATGGGAGAAAGAATTTTTTATTGTTCTAGATCCTCATATCCCAAATTGATTGACTATCCACCATCCTTTGATAAATTCAAAACCAACTCCTCCTTTCATGAAAATTTGAAAAATAAAACTCTCAAGGCATATATTGAAGTTCATCTACAATTTTTTTGAGTTTCTCTCCTTCATCCAGGTTACTAAAAGAAATCCATGTTTTGGATTTTTTCTCATAATAATATAATCTTTAACCTTTGGACCTTTACATGCTATGCTCACTTGAGTGAATGGTTTCCATTTTGAGTAA
Organism: Wollemia nobilis; assembly: GCA_028583015.1. NCBI lineage: Eukaryota > Viridiplantae > Streptophyta > Pinopsida > Araucariales > Araucariaceae > Wollemia > Wollemia nobilis. Next base: position 6,428,105 of record JAQPPZ010000440.1, on the reverse strand, counting down.
GAGATAAGAGGATAAGTCTTCATTTAAGCATTAGACAAAAAATTTGCATAACTCCCCTCATTAACTGACCATATAATATATTTCTTTATCAAATACAAACTCTTTGATATGAAGTTCCATGTTGACGATCCTTTGGGTAGAGTTATTTTCCTAAACAATTTCATTGCATTAAGAGGACCTATATATTTTTGAAGTAATATTTTTGCCCATTTTGTTTTGGTCTCTAAATAGTCTTCATCCAAGCTTTGCTCCTAAATCCAAATTTATAAGTTTACAATTTTGCAAGCTTGCTCCTCCAATTTTATTTTCTTTGCAAACCCTATCCCACTTACAAAGAGGAAACCTAAATTTTTCCTCACAAACTTTCCATAGAAAGTCTCTTTGAATTTTATCCATTTTTACTACAATACTTGTTGGTAGTCTTGAAAGTGACATCATATAAATAGGAATGGATTGTAAAGTAGTCTTTATGAGTTGTAGCCTTCTTGCCATGGTTAAGAAATTATATTTCCAACCTACCAAGCAAGCTTTCATTCTATCCAAAAATGAGATCCAAAGTTCCTTTTTATTCCCTTTATTAGACAAAGGAATACCCAAGTATGTTGATGAAAAGTTTTCAACTTTGAACCCCAAAATATTCACAGTAATTTGTTGTAAATCTAGGGAAATATTAATGAAAAAGATCCTGTATTTTGAAATATTTATTAACTGTCCAGTAGCCTTCTCATAACATGATAATATTGATTTATACTCCATGGCCTCATTGATCGAGGGATGGCCCAAAAGAAAAGTATCATAAAAAAATTGGAGATGGGATTTGAAGGGGTCATTTCCTTGATGATGTCCACAAGGTGGATTGAAGTACCCAGTAGGAGAACCAATGATCAAAATAGAAAATTTTGCAGTGCTAGAAAAATATTAATTCCACTCACACCAACTATAATCAAATCTAAACTTTTTGAGAATAGTATGTAGAAAATTCCAAGAAACCCTATCATATGCTTTGTTCATATCTATTTTCAAAAGCATACCTGGTTTTTTCATAGAATGAAGAGAATTTATGGCCTCTTGTGCAATAATTATACCATCAAAAAATAATTTACCCTGAACAAAACCACCTTGTTCCTCTAATATAAGACTCCCTAGAATGCCCTTTAACCTATTTGCCATAATTTTTGCAATGATTTTATTAATCATAATACAAGGGCTTATTGGATAAAATTTATTAAAATATTTTGTTTCACCTTTCTTGGAAATTGAGGTAATAAAAGTAGCATTGATATCACTTATTATAGCCTTTCTTTTTCGAGCCTGTTCAACTGCATCTAACATATCATTCTTCAATAAAATCCTAAAATTTTGAAACAAATATGCAAGAAATCCGTCGGGGCCAGGTGCCTTGTTAGGATGGAAAGATAAAAATGCTTCATGGAGCTCCTCCATAGAGATATTCTTCATTAAGATTTCATTTTTTCCTTGGGTGATAAGTGATGTAATATTTTGCAGAATTTTTTCTTGTGCCTCCTTATATTTCCTAGAATCTAACAAAATATTTTTGAAATAATTTATTGCTTTCTTCCTTATATCTTCTTCATCCTCAATATATATTCCATTAGAGTTATAATATTTTTAGTATGACGAACAAAAAAAAATATTTTTGATGTAGCATGAATTGTTTTTGTATTTCTATCTCCTTCCTTGAGCCATTTCTCTCTAGATTTTTGGAACCAATATGAATCCTTCAATGCATTATGATAAGAAAAAAGTAATTATTTTTCTTTTACATAATAATATTGTTCCATTCCATTGATTTCTACTATCTCTTGTAAATTTTTGAGCTTGGATTCAATATTTTTTCTTTAAAAATGTTACCAAAAGATTTGACCTTCCATATCTTCATTTGCTCCTTTAAATATTTCAACTTTTGAACAAACTAGTACATACATGATCCTTCAAATTTTGACCCGTCCCACCATAACATAACCATCTAGAAAAAATCAAGTTCTTGGAGCCACATAGAGTGGAAGTGAAATGGCTTTGGATGACCATTGTTAGGTGACTCACAAGTCAAAATAATGGGTTTGTGATCTGATCCTACTCGAATAAAATATCTGAAGATATTGTATATTTTATTTGCAACTATTTATTGGATAACAAAAATCTATCTAGTCTTTCTACTATATGATTTTTTCAAATGTGTCTATTATCCCATATGTATTGAAAGCTTGAGGGACTAACATCCCAAAGGTTGTTTGAATTGAAAAATAAAGCAAAATCTTGCATTGATTTTGACCATCCTAGAATGCCACCTTTCTTTTTCAAAGGAGATATAGTAGTATTAAAATCACCCCCAAGAATCCATATATCACAACGAATCATCATTGTATTTGACAAAAATATACTAAGGTCCTTCCAATATCTTTCATGAGGAGTAATTATAGTTGGAGCATATACATTTATAACACCAACTTTGATATTTTCCTCTTTCCTACAAAATAATCGAGCAACCCAATTATTTTTTGCTTCTAATAGTTGTCCATCCCATTTGCATTGTCCCATATTATTGCAATACCGCCTAAAGCTCCTGTAGAAGAAACTGCTAAACAATCATCTATCCTCCAAATATTCTTAAAAGTATCCTTACATTCCTCACTACATAATTTTATTTATTGTATCTGTTAGAATTAATGTAATGTGCACTATACCAGTTTGACACTTGTCAGTTTATAATATAGGCCTTTTGCCTATATATGTAACACAGTTTTATCAATAAAAAAATTCCCTTTAGTTTTCCCTCCTATCATTTGGTATCAGAGCAGGCTTTCCCTGCCCTGTGAAACCCCTTGAGGGGGGATTTCCCTCATGGAAATCCTCCCTCCCCTGATATTTCTTTCCTATTTTTTTAAAATGTTTTACCGAGGGAGTATGCTCTCCATCATTTGATGGATCAGAAACTAGATGGTAATAATTTTAAAATTTGGGAAATTTTTTGAGAATTTTTTTTTAGTTTTTTAGATCTGTAGAATGCGGCCAAAATTTCTTCCAGATATTGAGGGACATTTTTTTGAGATCTGCGAAGGACAATATATTTTTTTACAACTTGCTGCATCCGCAACGACGTGAAAGATGGAGAAGCAGATCGTGAGTTTTTTGGAGATTTACCTGATTTATGAGGAGCAAATGCACTATCTATTAAAACCCGGGCAGAGAAAAGTGGTCAATGTACGGCCATGGATGACCTGGGTGTGTTTACAATGGAAGGGCCGTGTAATTTTGTGATGAAGATGCCCTCCAGGCTAGCGTCGAATCATTTTTTTTTGTGTTTTTTCGTGTTTGGCGGTGGAGAGTTTTTAAATTTTCGACCAGTCTGAGAAATTGCTTGCGTCTTTCGTCATCAGTGGGGGTTCGGGACGCAAAATGTTTTTAGCATGAAGTCGAACACGATGAGATTCACCCTTTCTTCAAAACAGTCGTGTGTGATAGGCGCTAGAATGGCGTCTGGTTCTTGGCCGGTGTGCGGTCAGCGGGGCGTCGGGGGTTCTATCCGCCCCATGACATTTCCTCTATGGTGAGGGATGTCACAGATTTGGCACTGAAGCAGAAACCAGGATGTTCTGAATATCAAATCGGTCGCTACGCTAGCAACGACGTAAAAAAAAAACCATATGCCGCAGCTTAGGTTCCGCCGGAGATTGCTGTCATTTGACAGACCTTCATAATTTTTATTTTCAATATGATGTCAATATAATTTTTGACCAACAAGTATGCCACTGAGTCACACGAGGCTGCTGCAGTTGACTATTTCCGGTGGGAGCGGCCCCTGCAAGCGGTTATGCGAGAGGGATAACCAGAGAAGAGACTGCAAATTCTCGACGGTGGCGACGGTGGCATTGTTGTCTGCTAAGAATGGCAGAGCGGCAGTCTGCAGCAGAAACCCTGGATGAAGATGGTCGATCACAGCTCGTTCTCGAATCCGAAGTCGGTGTCGGACGCGACGGCGGGCATACGCAATAGTTTGAGTTATTTTTGGGTGGATTACCTGATTGTTCTGGTGTTTGTCGTCTCCGTCGGCATGTTGGTGCACCCGCTGTACTCATGAAAATTTGTGCTGAGAAAACACAATTTTGCAGACGTTTTCTGCGCCATGGAGAAGTGCCTTTCCCGACAACAACCGACAATTTTTTTTTAAAACTGCCGTATCTTCTGGTGCAATTCATTCTGTCGACTGACAGAGAAACTAATGCGAATATAAAGAAAATGAGGAGCCCTGCAATCATTTCTACCATGGCGGCAGCAGCGACGGGGTTTTGTCATTTCCGGTTGCATTTGGTGGACTCTGCGGAGTTTTTCATGGTGGGCAGAGTTCTGGCCGTAGGAGTTGCAGCGGGAGCCATCGCAGTCCTCCGGCAAAGGCTTCTGTACACGGCTGGCCAATGCCAGTCCGAGGGGGAACCCACCGCCGCCGCGACAGTGCTGTTCCGTGCGGAGCGGCGCACGCCCACGCAGAGGTCCCCGGAGGCCCCTTTTCGCAGGAAGATGATAGAGTCCCCGGCGACAAGCTTCTCCCCCTCTAGCGTCGCCGCCGGGCATCCCCGACGAACACTTTCCGGGCGCCAAGGATGCGGATGATTTTAAAAATGGCTATGACATCCGCAAGGTGGTGTTCTGTGCATGGAGATTTTTTTTTTTTTAATTTTTTAAGTGGAAGATATTTATTTTTCATGGCGGTAAAATTGCTTTGATGCGGAGAAAGGGCCTACAGTTGGAAGCCAACCAGAATTGTGCAGATGTGTCGTCAGAGAAGGGCATGGTGTCGAGACGCATGGTGTTGATTATGGTGATCGTTGCATAATCAACGGCATGATGGAGGTGCTAAAGTTTGTGTTAATAAAGGCTAAATTTAGTTTTTTTAATTGAAGTGGGTCGGCATTTATTTTAATGAGGGGGCACTTTATTAATTGGTTATTTTCAATGGAAAATGGGTAGTCACAAAATCTTATCCAGTCACGTAATTTTTTAAAATGCCAATGTAATGTTCAAGACTGTTTTTTCCGCCTGAGAGCGATGCCGCTATTGAGCGATGTTGTCTTTTTTCTGCCTTAGATAGGCATGATGTTTTTTTCCACATGATGAAGGCCCCTTTGATAATGGAGTATAGGGGTATTTATAGTCGTTGGAAACGGTTTTCCGTGACGGACACATTGGTGGTGTCCAATTGTAATTTTGAGGCTATTTCATTTGAGTTTTTTAGCCTCAAAGTTTTATACCTTGGAGTGCACTCTCGGTTGTACCCGACACTCCCAAGGTAATTTTATTTGTGATCCTTGTACCTAGTGACTTTTTCTATACACTTGGCGAATGCAGCGGTTGGTTACCCATGCATTTCGGTGGGATGACATGGTCACCATAAGGACACATATTCTAGGGACTACAGACAAAGACACCCTAGACTCTATCCGAGGTTTTTTCGGATCTACTTCTGAAGACTACAGACGAAGAAACTTCAGAAGATTCTCTTATTTTCTTCTTCTCTCCTCCTATTATGATCTATGGCTCATTTTATTGTATTGAGTGCATTTTCGGCAGAGACCGACACTCTTATATGGGTCATTTTTCCTTTCATTAGGTGCATTTTCGGCAGAGACCGACACTCTTATATGGCTCGTTTTTCCTTTCATTAGGTGCATTTTCGGCAGAGACCGACACCTTCTAGATTGAGTTCACCATGAGGAGGGATTTCATACTCATGGTGAATCTAGTTAGTGACCTACGAGTGGCAACATCCTCTGAGGATGACCTGCAGAGGCAACGAGACCAAGATGTGGTTGACCCTGAGGCACCCATGATGACCCTGAGGCACTTAGACGGCTGACCCAGTGGCAACAGACCCATTGAAGTGGCTGACCCTGAGGCAACAGACCGAGATGTATACATAGTGGATCTAGCATTATTCACAGTTGGAGAGCCAAGAGCACAAAGCACGAGCCTAAGACCAAATCAGCAATAAGGAGGATGATAGGTTGTTTTTCGAGAAGTCAACATTAAGGGGGAATGTTACCTAATGTTGACTTGCTTTGTTTTTTTCTTTAGTTAGGATAGTGCACTTTAAGGGGGAATGTTAGAGTTAAAGTGCACTATGCCTTCAGTTTGACACTTGTTAGTTTCATTGACAAGTGTCATGTTCATCATATAGGCCTTCTGCCTATATATGTAACATATTTTTATCAATAAAATAATCCCTTCAGTTTCCTCCTAACATTGCAGAATTTTCTTTTAGAAGTCAACATTAAGGGGGAATGTTACCTAATGTTGACTTGTTTTTTTCTTTAGTTAGGATAGTGCACATTAAGGGGGAATGTTAGAGTTAATGTAATGTGCACTATGCCAGTTTGACACTTGTTAGTTTATAATATAGGCCTTTTGCCTATATATGTAACACAGTTTTATCAATAAAAAAATTCCCTTTAGTTTTCCCTCCTATCAGTATCAAAATAAACTCTAGGCTATAACAACCTTTTAATTCTTAATAACTCTTTTTTTAGGGTTTTTATTCATACCCCTAATATTCCATGATATAATTTTCATCATAAACACTTTTTATTTTTATTAGTGGTCTTAAGCCCACTTCTTTTTAGCACTTGTGATATTATTATTTGGCTTCCCAAATCAATATCCTTTTGAGTTTTTTTCTCTTTTTTCTTTTTGTGATAGCCTTCCTCTCCTTCTTCCATTATTTCCACCACTCCCATCTTCATCAATCTATTTCATTTTTCATATTGTTAAAAATGGGACTTATCTTCTAAAGATTTATGTTGCCCTAAAGATTCAAAAGTGCAAGGAATAGCCTCAATAACATTTTATTATTTATATTGCCCTAAAAAATCTAAATTGCATAGATGATCCTCCATAGTCATCACTTTCTTATGTTGTCTGAAATACCTAGATTTCCTTGGATATCCTCTACAAGATTTTCTTTACTATATTGCTCTTGAAATCCTAAAGTTCAAGGAATACACTCTAAACTACTTTCATTTTTTTTGTAAGGAGAATATTTCAAGCTACTTGAGGATAATAAAGGTGATTTACCTAGATTAAGCTTGACCTCCTTTGTATCATTTATTGTAAATTTTGTCTTCTCATATTCATTTATATTAAAATTTGTCTTACCCTCTTCCTTCACACCTTTAGCTCCTTTTATATTTGAACTTGTGAATTGTACTTCCTCATCTCCCATATCATTATTTCCTTATAATTATTGATTCGAATGAATTGTAATGTCTTTAGCCATCTAATGATGTAGAGGGTTTTTTCTAGCCACTTTCTTAGGAGTGGAAAATCCTTGATTTGACATAGCTTCTCCTGTGATATGATCTCCTTGTTTCAAATTGAAACTATTCTCATTCCCAAAAAAATTCATATCTTCCTCCATTTTTACTTTGTATTATCTTGTCATTTGTCTAGTTTCATGACATTTGTGACATCAAAATGTAATGTTTTTATAATCCACTTGTTGATACCATTATCTTGATTCAGATTTAATCCTAATCGACTATGGTAAAGGATTAGAAATATCCATTGCAACACATATTCGAGTGTATACAACATGCCTTCTCTCCTTAGTAGTTGGTCCATCCTAGATGAATTCACCTAGGGTATTACCAATATTCTTAAAAATCTCCTTATTTATGAGTTGATAAGGAAATCCAAAAAACCTAATCCATACTAAAAGCCTTTGAATAGTTTTTATGTCCACAAAAAAATTCTCACTCCAAGGTCTTAAATATAATGTATTTTTCCCCTAAACCATGGGTCTCCATCTATTATTTTATCCCTTATTTCTGAACTAGAGAAAATAATGAGAAAAAAACCTTTTGGAAGAAAATTCATAGAGTAATTTAAATTCAATCTCCATTTCCACTTAATATAATTTTGAATCTCAAAAAAACCTGGCCAATATCCATGAAACTTACAAATTAACCCTCTAGTTTTAAGAATCATTATATCATGCTCAATTATCTCATCATTGATAATCACTTATGGCATAGAATTTTCTACCTGGACTAGGTTTTCTATAGATTATCTCTTCTTCTTATTGGTATGTAGGGCATCCAAAATTTTGACTTGGCCATTCATACTTTCAGTTTGCACTTTTACAAATAACTTTATTTTCAAGTTATCTAATTTTTTACACTCACTACTGGTTGCAGCCACTTCTTGCTTGTGCTTGCACTCACTACTAGTTGCACTTGCTCCTAGCTCATATTTGTACTCACTACCAGCTATGCTCACTTCCATCTCATGTTCACCCTCGCTACCGGCTTCTCTGGGTGGCTCAAGTTCACTACTGACTTTAACTAAGAGGTAATATGCTTGCTCGATGCTCCTACCTTGCAAAATTTGAGCCATACTAATGCTAATGCTACTGCCACCACTCATATGCTAACTAATTGTATAGGTTTTATGTCGACCATTGAAGGCTATGATATTGTGAACTCTTACTTCCATGATATTGTAAACTCCTTCAGTGAACTCCTGCTTCAGCGATATTACAAAATCCTTCTTCGATGAACTGTTACTTTGGTGATATTGCAAACTCCTTAAGTGAAATACTCCTTTCATAGATTAGATCTTCTTTTTTATTCTTTTAAAATTTATGACATAAATGCAGAAAAGGGCATCCTCTTCCTCTTCAAAGTGGGATGTTGTTGTTAAAGGTCATAAGCTAGAAGAAACTAGAGATTCTAAAAAACCTTTAGAATCGACACCATTACAAAGACCTTCAAAACACTTAAGGTCTTCTACTTCTCATATTTCTCATCTACCTCTAGTTACATGTTAACTACAAATTGATGATGATTTAAATAAGGCCACACCCATTACACATAAGCTTTTTATTTCAAGTTTTCGTTCTTGTGTTCATTTAGTTAAAATTATAATCTATAATTTTTATGAATTTTTTGATATGTTTTTAGAGCTACGGTACACCAACATACCATTATGATATGTAGCTTCCCAAAATATCTCATCTTCATCCATTAAGTATAATACATATATAAATTCTCCCTATATAAAATTTGTAATAAAATTTTGTTGTGATATTTTTAGTTGCTTCACTATAATTTGTTCAAAGACAATAGATGATGCCACTCCCTCGTCCACTATGGCAACAAAAAATGAGAGGTCAACAACGGATCAGTGGAAAACAATTTTTTCCATCCAAGACACAAGAAACAGTAATCCAAACATTTTTAGGATTTCCATAATTTTTTTGATAATTTTTCCAATGTGCAGGGAGTTTCAAATGTAGGGTTAGATAATCCTCTACTTGATGAGAATTAATTTTTATAGGGCAACATGCCCAACATGTTTAAAGCAACATAAGGGCTTCAAGATCATCATAAGGAATCACAAAGAGAACATTCACTTGAATCTCCATAGAACTCATTACCTCCTCAAGAAACCGACAATCCTCATCCTCTAACTAGGGATGAGAAAGTAAAAATTTCTAAAAGAATTTTAATATCTAAAATTTGTGAAGCAACCATAAAATATACACTGCTTCAAGATGTAAAGGAAATTAAATATTGAGAGTATGGGGTAAAAATTTTAATAAAGAAAATAAATACCCAATTCAAAAAAAATAAAAAAGAAAAGACTTTTTTCTTTTGTTGAAAATAAATATGAAAAGCTTGATACTCTACTACATCAATCTAAATCTGGCACAATGAAGGTTACACCTTATTATAATGATGAAATTTTAAATATAATTTTGAATATATTAGATAACATAAATGTTTAAGCCCATGCTTATTTTAATCAATGGGCATGTGACAAGAAAAAGTTGTTGCTATTGTTGCAAAGGATGTTGCCAAGGTAATATTTATGTCTTCTATTTTTTTTTTGTTCTCTTTTATTTTATGTAAATAACCATTGAATTATTTCTTAATTTTTATTTTTGTAGGCCAATTTTGATAATATAAAGAAGTAGGTTAAAAACCTGCAAGCTTATCTACAAATGGCAAAGGATAACTTGGTGGCTTCTATAAAAATGAAATAAAGAGCACAAGAAATAGTTAGAGAGAACAACACTTTTAGAAGGATCATAATCCTACATAGATTAGATCCTAATGTTTTTATTAAGAAGAGGGGTAAATAAGTGCTTACAACAGTGGTCAAAGATCCTACAAAAGAAGAAAAAGTCTTGATCAAAGGTCTAGAAACAATGAAGAAAGTCATGGTCAGAACTAGAGTAATGGAGGAGAAGACTGATGAGCATCCTAATGAGGAAGGACCTGTAGCAGAGGAAGTGGAGATATTAGACTCAAGATCTGTACCTCTTGAACTCCAGACTATACATGTAACACAAAAGGGAAAAGAACCCAAAACTACCTTTAGCCCCTAATAAAAGGAATGAAAAAGTAGAGGTTGTTCACTTGTTGACTGTAAATGTTGTATTGTAGTTAATAATTCAGTATTATCAAGAAATATTTTTATAAAATATTGTTCTTGTAGACACCTAAAATGCATCATATTGAGAATACTACCTATATGGAGGAGAATATTAATGAGTATCCTAATGAGGAAGGACCTGTAGCAGAGGAAGTGGGGATATTAGACTAAATATTTGTACCACTTGAATTTCAGACTATAGAGGCAAAACAAAAGGGAAAAGTACCAAAAACTACTTTTAGCCCCTAATCAAAGGAATAAAAAAGTAGAGGTTGTTCACTTGTTGAGCGCAAATTTTGTATTGTAGTTAATAATTCCGTATTATCAAGAAATATTTTTATAAAATGTTGTTCTTGTAGACACCTAAAATGCATCATATTGAGGAGACTACCTATATGGACTCCTTTTAGACCATATGAACCACCTTGGGAAGTTATATGGGATAGAATAGTGGTTTTCACCACTCAAACAAGGGTTATTTCCCTTTACAACCCTAGTCATTCCTTCAAGGGATGACCTCCAAAGGTCAACTTACCAAGGGATGACCCCTAGTCAGGATCATCCCACCTCAAGATGATCACGCTAGAAACAATATTAAAAAAAGAGTGGGACATAACTAGCAATTGAAAATACCAGTTAAACCCGTGCATGAACTTGCATCACAATTTAGTGCGTGCATGAGCCCTGAATAGAACAATCACATGACAAAATTAGTTTACATTGAGATTTCAAAGATAGGCATTTTCTTTTCTTAATGTGAAATACCTCTTCACTTTTTCATGTGTAGGGTTGTGCTATTATTAGATCCCTTTCGAGTAATCTATATAATAGTAATTTCCCCTCATTCAAAATATACTGAGTTTTCTAATTTTCAAACAATGAAGTGCTACGAAAATCTCACTATAGGATTTTACATCTAGAAGGGTTACCATTCCAGATTTTCAACCTTTTGCTATCAAAAGTTATGGTGTTGAATTACTTCACAGACTAAAATTATGCTTGCATCTTCTATGTGATCCCATATTCCTTGAAAAGGATTGAAAATCCAACTAAGTGTTCTATTATTTACAATTCAATTTATAGGCTCTAATGGCCCAAAATACATAACCAAACCCATCAAATCATGGATTTGATCCAATATGCTTAACCATAAGCTAAAAAAGTGCAAAGGAGAATGCACGTAACTTTCTAAGCTAGGAGAAAGGAATAATGCTAACTATAAGATCCTTTTTAGCTATCTTGAAGTACACACTTCCTACTTTGAGTTCACACTTACTAACTAACACTCTAAATGACAACTAGAAGATAACTAGTGCCCACAAGTGCATGTGAGAAGGAGACTCACTTACAATTATTAATTTGCAAGAAATAAACTATGCAAACCTAGCTAGGAACTACTAGAGGGGTCATATGAAGGATCAAACATCAATCCTCATCATGCCTTCCCACAATAGAAGCATTGGACTCCAATGCTTTCAAAAGAGTAGGAAAGTCATGGGACATCTGATGAAAAGAAATCCAATGAGCCTGATGCGACAATTGTCCTTGTCAAGCCACAAGATATGAGGTGGTAGACCCTTGGCGAGTTTATCGAATATTTGTGTCATAGATCTGATCAAAATCCAATGGTAACTGAGAATCAAGAACCACGTCCACAGGATGACTGATAGCTGGTGCTGTCTCCAATGTAGAGTCAAAATACAACTTCAAAAGATCTACATTGATGACGTCATGAATTCCCAAGTGTGCGAGAATATCAAGGCAAAAAGTATTCTCGAACACTTGTTGAAGAATAGTATAAGGCCCATAGTGAATCGGTTTGATTTTACTATGAGTCTTATCAAAAAAACGTCGCTTGTCAAGATGCAACCAAACTTTGTCACCAACCTGAAATGGATGAGGAATTCGATGTCGATCCATGGCCTTTTTCTGCTGCTGCTGTGTCTTTTAAAAAATCTCAACCACCTTTGATTGTAGGTTGTGCAAATGCTAAATAAATGAGTGTGCCTTGTCTTGCTCCTTCTGAATATGTGAAGTGATAGGAGAAGGCAAAGACAAAGGTAACTCATAAGGTGCCAAGGGCTGAAATCCCATACAAACCTCAAAGGGTGAATGACTTGTAGAATAATGTAGGGCCCTATTGTAGGCATGTTCAATATGAGTGAGACTCAAGTCCCACTTTTCTAGTGAAGCGTGATGATAGATTCATAAAATTTGCACAAGGGTATGGTTTACCACTTCAGTATGCCCATCGGACTGTGGATGATAGGCGGTGGAAAAGTTAAGGTAAACTCCAAAAATTTTCCACAAAGAACACCAAAAGTGACCCACAAAGCATGAATCACGATCCGATATAATGCTAGTAGGTAGACCAAAGGAACACCAAATGCTGTCAAAGAAAAATTGGGCTAAGTCTGCTGCAGAAATTGTCTTGCGACATGGAATAAAATTAGCCATCTTACTAAATCTATCAACCACCACGAACACACAATCATGTTGTCACACTATCATAGGAAAACCACTAACAAAATCCATGGAAATGCTTTCCCAAGGATGAGAAGGAATGGGAAAAGGCATGCCTAAGCCAAAATTCCTATTAGTTGGTTTTGAGTGACAACAAACTGCACACTATTTGAGAAATCTCAACACATCCCTCTGCATTTTAGGCCAATAGAAAAATATTTGCAAGTGATGAAGTGTTTTGTGCTTCCCAAAGTGACCACCATAAAGTGTAGAATGAGCTTCCTTAAGAAGTGACACTCTAGGCTCACAAGGAACACAAACCTTGTCCAATTTGTAAAGAAGTCCTTTGATGTAGAAATCTTGGAAAGGATGCAAATTGGAAGAAGAAGTCTTACTTGCTCAAATATTTTCCCAAAATCAAGATCCTGTGAATACTGATTAGGCCAAGTCTAAAATCCCAAGTGTGAAGTGGACATAACTGTTAAGGCAAGAGTAGTAGGAGGCCTACTCAAACAATCAACAATAGTATTACTCTTCCCCTTTTTGTACTTGATCACCAAGTGAAATTTTTGGAGGTAAGAGGCCCACTTCATATGTCTTGATTCTTCAATTTTACTTTGAGATTGTAAAAACTTGAGAGGCATATGATCAGTGTGTACTATTGTATCTTTTCCCAAAAGATAATGTCTCCAGTACTTGATAGCTTGAACTAATGCATACAACTCCTTGTCATATGTAGAATAGTTCAACTTAGTAGCAGAAAAAGTTTTTGAATGATAAGCAACTAGATGACCATTTTGTTTGAGCACAACTCCTAAGGCAACTTTAGAGGCATCCGTTTCAATCTCAAAATGTTGAGAGAGGTCGGGTAAAGTTAACACAGGTGCTTTACAAAGTTTCTTTTTGAGTTTCTCAAAGGCAATATCTTGGCTTTTCTCCCAATGAAATGGAACTTTAGACTTAGTGAGATAATGCAATGGAGCTGCAAGGGTGGAATATTGAGGAATGAACTTGTGATAAAAATTCACAAGTCCTAGAAAACTCCTTAACTCAGTGAGAGTTGTAGGTGGGGACCACTTAAGTAAAACATCAACTTTTATGGGATCTACCTGAATTCCACTTTCACTAATCACATAGCCAAGGTAAGAAAATGAAGTATTGTCAAAACAACACTTGGAAAAATTGGCATATAATTGATTCTTCGCAAGAAGATCAAGTGTTTCTTTGGATATGCCTAAGGTGTTCCTCCCAAGTTTTTGAGAAAATCAATATATCATCAAGATATATTATTACAAATTTGTCAAGTACATCACAAAATACATCATTCATCAACCTCATGAAGGTTGCAGGAGCATTAGTAAGACCAAAAGGCATGACCAACCATTCAAAGAGGCCCATATTCATCTTAAAAGCTATCTTCCATGTATCCTCAGCTTGGATACGCACTTGATGATATCCACTTTGAGATCTATTTTTGAAAAGAACTTAGCTCCTTTAAGTTGATCTAATAAATCATCAATGCATGGTAATGGATATCTATTCTTTACAAAAATTCTGTTCAAAGCACAAAAATCAATGCACAATCTCCAAGTGCCATATTTTTTAAGAACCAACAAAATAGGTGAGGCACAAGCAGAAGTACTTTCCTTAATGAAAACCTTAGACAACAAATCTTCTATTTGCCTTTTTATTTCTTCATTTTGCAAAATAGATTGGCTATACATGGGTGCATTAGGTAGTGAAGAACCAGGAATGATTTCAATGCTATGATTAATTGTGCGAATTGGAGGAAGAGACTTTGGCTCCTGAAATATGTGTGAATAACTTTTCAATATTTTATCCATTGAAGAGTGTTTCTTTGGAATGGATGTGGATGTAGAAGTTTTTTGAGAGCGAATGAAAATTAGAGCAACATCACCACCTTTTTTAATTACTCTTTTTGTTTACTTGGAACTTAGAATGATGTTAAGAGTGTTGGTGCTTTTAATGAGAAAGACCTTACCATATTTTTGAAGTGTGTAGGTTCTTTTGAAAGCATCATAAAAAACTCTCCTATCATACTAAAAAGGTTGTCCAAGCAAAATCCCACAACAATCCATAGGAGTCACATCACAAGTGACTTGATCTATGAAATGTGGGCCAAGTAAAAATTTTAATGTGCAAGTGTGAGTGATTTTTGAGCCTCTTCCACTATCCTTCCAACCGAAAGAATAAGGTTGAGGATGAGGCTCCATAGGTAAATTCAAATGATTGACAATGGACCTCGCAATTAGATTTTTCTGCGAGCCATTATCCACTATACAATCTGTTGCAAAATTTTGGAGCAAATGAGCTCGAGTGATGAACAAAGCATCACGAGCGCCCTCTGATGAACTTACATTTACCAAGGTAACCTCATTGAGATTACCTCATAATTTCGTGTATAATCTACTCTCTCCTACTGACTCAAGGGGACCTTTAGAAGCATCCTCATCTTGAGTAGTAATGACTAAACTTTTCTTCTTAAGCTTAAAACAATCAGCTTTTTCATGACCTTTCTTCTTACAATAGTTACAAAACTTTTTAGAAGAAGAAGGTTTAGAAAAAGAAGAAGAAGGAGTAGAAGTGGAAGGGGAAGGAGAAGAAGGAGATGGAGAAGAAAAATTCTTCTTTTGAGCAAAATTCTTCTTTTGTGAGAAAGAATTATTCCCTTTTGATGAGTTTACAACCACTTGAGGAGCAGGTGCACGAAATGCTTGCGAGTGCGCTTTGAACTTGTCCTTCGCAAGTTGTGCCTGGTTGAAAAATGAATACAATGTTTCCATAGAAAAAAACATAATTTCTCTGTACAAGTGCTCTAACAAGCCACTTTGAAATTTGAGAATCAAAGTTGGAACATCATCGTCCACATTCACAAGTATCCTGTACCTATTGAACTGAAAAATATATTCCTGTACAGTCATATTAGTTCCTTGCATAAATCGAAACCACCTAATTACCAAATCCTTAGAATAATTGGAAGGATAAAAATTGGTTTTCAGATAGTCTACAAGTTCATCCCAAGTAGTGAGTTCATCATGACCTCTTTTTCTTTCTACAAGGACTTTAGCTAAACCAAAAAGTTTTAGCTTAGCATAAGGAACCACATCTTCATCTGAAAGCTGAGAGTAAGAAAACCAAGAACTCATGTCAAGAACCCAACTATTCAAGACATCAAGGTTCCTGGATCCATCATAAAATGGAACTTCACAACGAACTCTCAGGCGAGAATCAGGAGTAGAAGTCAAAGCATTATGCACAGAAATGCCATTTACCTTCATTGCAAGCTTAACAAGAACATCTACCATGGTAGTATCATTAGATTTATCTGCTAAAGCATTTACAACATGGGCAAGTTATGCCACTTGGGCAGCCAAGTCAGAAGCCATGTTCAAATGGGTATAAGCCAAGAGTAAAAAATGAGAAAGCACTAAATCAAGGGAAAAATGAAAATTTTCCTTGTTACAATGGAGTGCCTCTGAATTTTGAAAATTACTCCTAAGGCTCAAAATTTTGAAATTTTAAACTAACCGAAGATAATTTATTAATTTAAAAATAACTCAATTAAAAATTAAATTTCAATTAATCAAAGATTAATGAATTTAATCAAGTTATTAAAAATTAAATTAATAAAAACATAAAAATTACATGCAACCTTAGAATAGTAAAACTTTAAAAAAATTTACAATAATTTACCCTTGATTTTGCTGTCTGAACTAAAACTTCACTGTACTTTAACCTGCATGAATTTTTGAATGTCCAGTTACACGGTTCCCGAGGTAGATTTACTGCTCAATTTGTGCACTAAACTTCTGTTGCACACTTCCCAAGGCAAATGAACCAGCAGCAAATCCTGAGAATAATTTTCAGTGCAGCAAATAAACCAACAGCAAATCCCAAAAAAAAAAAAATTAAGTGCAGCAAAATTTTTGTGCCCACTGCATTCGTCGGCTTGGCCGGAATGGCTCCAAGCCCGACAGGACTACCACGGTGGCGGGCCGCAGCTGCCCCTGGCACAAACTACTATAGGCCCTAGCGCTATTAGCCGTAGGCCCTGCAGAAGCCTGACAAAACTATCAGGCACTGTTGTGGTGGCTTTGCGATGCAGCAGGCCTGCAGTCGCCTAACAATACTATCAGGTGCTACAACGATCGAGTTGCCGCATCGATGTCGACGCCTGACAAGATGTCAGGCTATCAGGCCGACGGGCAGTGCAGTCTACCACCAGCTTGACACCGAGCAGTGCTGCCATGGCCTGTGTTGCAGGCGATGTCGACTGACAGCGTCTGTCGTAAGACTAACGCCTGACAAACTATTAGGCTATCAAGCCATGGGCAGTGAGCCAAGTGCGTCAGGCTTGTCTGACATGCTCGACCAGCCCGCAGCTCCCAACCATGCACCCTCAGTGCTGGCACGGTAGACAAAAAGGCCAAGAAGCCGTAGGCCTAAAAAAAATTGCTTTTTTTTTTTACAATAAAAATTAAATTAATATATTTAAACAAATATATATTAATTTAAAAATTTAAGTTTTTCTATCACAATGAAATTTTTTAAAAATTAACCAGGGGAGGCTAATTAAAAAAAAAATACAATGAAAACTTAAACTATAAAAATATGAGCAACCAGATCCCTTCAGTAGCTCTCCTTTCAAGATCCAGTCGACACACAACCAGCATTTGAAAGGCAACCAAACCTAAGTCGACACACGACCTAGTTTTGATGATCTCCTGGAGCTCTTCAGTACTCGAAAATGGGGGGGTAGTAGGGTTAAATGGCTCCCTAATCCTAATTGGACTGTAACTACGATCCAATCCCTTCCAAGGATCACAATAGGAAGAACTCTGAGGCAAACTTTTCCTATACCTCTTGAGCATAAGCAAAAATTTGGAACGAGGAGTTTGTCGTCGAAGGAAATTCCTTCTACGAATGGTTTTCAAGCTCCCCTTGAGCTTAAACCGAGTCCTCAATGAGAAAGAATTTCTCATAACAAAATTTTATCTCCTATCCTCTCACCTCACAAGCCCTAGTGCAAACATGAACTAGGCTCTGATACCAATGAAAAGGATTGAAAATCCAACTAAGTGTTCTATTATTTACAATTCAATTTATAGGCTCTAATGGCCCAAAATACATAACCAAACCCATCAAATCATGGATTTGATCCAATATGCTTAACCATAAGCTAAAAAAGTGCAAAGGAGAATGCACGTAACTTTATAAGCTAGGAGAAAGGAATAATGCTAACTATAAGATCCTTTTTAGATATCTTGAAGTACACACTTCCTACTTTGAGTTCACTACTAACACTCTAAATGACAACTAAAAGATAACTAGTGCCCACAAGTGCATGTGAGAAGGAGACTCACTTACAATTATTAATTTGCAAGAAATAAACTATGCAAACCTAGCTAGGAACTACTAGAGGTGTCATATGAAGGATCAAACATCAATCCTCATCATTCCCACTTCTACTATTGATTGAACCCATCAAGCCACTTCCACAAGTGCACCAATCCATTGATAAAACTCTAAATCAAATCCAAGAGTCACCTTGCGCCAACCACAAGAAAAGGACTTACAATTTAGTGATCATCTAGGTCAAAAATGATCTACATGTACAATCATCCCACCTAGATATGGCCCTAGGGAAGTAATCCAATTGTTTGACTTTCTTTTAGTATATGTTAGCAACATTTATTTTGTTACTTCTTAGATCAGTTAAAATTTTATTTATGCATGCACTTGTTTTTGTTTCATTTATTTATCACATCTGATATCATTAATACGAGCCTTATCTCGAAAGGATCTACATATGCTTTTAACATTCTTCAATTTTCTTTTTGGCAAGTTGCAGGTATTTATGAGATAAGGAAGATCATGATAACTTGATATCATCAGCCTTTATGACGATCATGAAAATCTCACTTTAAGACTATTCGTGGATGTGAAGAAGACCTTACACATTACATCCAAAATATTCTTACTGTAATTCATTTTATTTGATCAATAACAAATATCTAAGAGGAATTTTTATTTTAATCCCATTGAAAGGAATAAATATTATTATTAATAAAAGGAAACCATCATTCATTTATATTTATCTCATTCTCAACCTTTGTGATTTCATTGTTATTGCTATCTTTTAGTATTTTTCTTGCTTGGATGTATGGTATTTTTTGCACTTCAGTGGTGATCACGATGGGACCTAGTCCCTATTTTCTATTTATTCTGTTAATTGCTATCTATTTTCCTATTTGCAGGTTGCATATTTGACCATCTGACATAGAGAAAATCATTGTTCCATTATCGTCCAACCCTAAGCTGACCCTTGTTCAACAATCATCCCTGAGCAAGATGGCCTCGGATCATAAAGAAAAAAATAGCAAGGATATGGATCTTCATCAAATGTAGGACATCAAGGTGAGTACATTTGTTCTCTATCTCTATTTTTGTAGAAATTTACAAAAAATATTTCAAATTACAAAGCATAGAATATAATTTTTTTATAGTTTTGAGCTTTGTTTGTGATTATATTTGGTACAGATGACCCCTCTTTGAGGCCATCATCTCTAATACAGATGACCTCTATTAGCAGTCATCTCTATTTGGGATGGCTCTAAACCTATCATTATTTGTCTTACCTATTTTTGCCTGCTCATAAGTTGATATCATGTAGGGTTATGCACTTAGAAATTTTGTTATTTTATAGAATTTTTGAAAATGAAACAAAGTTTTATGCATTAGTGAAAGAACATTGATTGATTCATGAAACCCACACACCATGATCAATTTTAACATCAATGAGTTCGAATTCATCACCAACCATTGATCGAGTGATAATGGGCTTCATCTCCACTCATTGGCTTACACCATAGACACCCTAGTTGTCAAAAGTGAGTGGCTTTGTAGAATTCATCACCGAAAAGTTCCCTACTCTTGGGTGCACTCAAATTAGGAAGGATTAGTGAGCCCCTTTACCATAGGGCTCTTCAAAATAATTAGTGCATGCAAATATCATTATTTTCCATCCATTAAATGTGTGGATTAAGTGAAATCTAGGCTTGTCCAGTAACAAGACATTAGATAGCACAATCCCTTCAAGGGTCATTTTGTTCCTATAAGGTTACCTTGAGCCAACATCCATAGGAAGCCACTTCTTTTCATTTGAGTTATGCCCCTGATAGGGGGATGTGCTCAAACTACCCTTTAGTAGTTTTCTATTTTTTTCCCTTAGTTCCATAGGAATAGGGGTTTTCAACATCAAAATACACTCAAACAATATAGGGACTCACACTTAAAATTTAAATGAGATAATCACATTATTTTCTTGTGTGTTTATTTGATGTTTATTTAATCAAGACCATGGTAAAAATACATGACCAAGTTCAATCAAGGGCTAATGCCACAAAAAAATTTCAAGGATGCATGGAAAACCTCCAAATTAGTCTAGAGGATATGGCAATTCTTGAATGGTATCCTAGTTTTTATAGAGAATCTAACCTCAAGGAAAAACCCATTTAGGATGCATCTACCAATCCTTTATATCATCGAAGTGATGACCTCCATGGTCAAGATACTTTCTATGCTTTCCCTAGATAAAATCCTCACCACGAAGGTCCTAGTAGGTTGATGTTGTGAGTTCACATTCTAACAAATCAAGATTACACCCCATGGATGAGGTTAGATTATCAAGCCACTCTACTTGACCATCCATGTATGAGTCAACAATATACCCATTTAGATAGGTACAACACTCGTCGTCCTACTCAAATAGCCATGGGCCCATACAGTCCTTCTCAATGAGGAGGAAGGAGATTTTGATAATCCCCACACCCCTTAAGAAGAGTATTCTATGCAAGTATGTTGTGCCTCTATACCTTATGAGTATGTACATCTTACATTTAAGCTCGAGTACCATGTCAACATGGCTTCCCTTGATCAATGGAAATAGATAGCTAACCATTATAGGGTTGTATATCAAGCCAAGTTCCTTCGTATTAATACAAATATCAATCAACATCGCACTGTTGATCAGTTGAACCAAGCATTTAAGAAAAATGTTGATAAATAAGCATTGTTGAACCAGTTACAACTGGATAAAAAATACTTATATGAGAAAATATCAATTGAGTCAGTAGAGGCTGCAAGTACATAGGTTGCATCAGGAAAAGCTATATCAAGAGAGATTATAGAAAGCCTTGCATGAGGTGGTTCTTAAACCTAGTACATTTAGGTAGTAGATCCATCAAATGTGCCTTACACACTACTATAACCCACCACATAAACCTAATTAGAACTATTTTCCTCATGCACCCCCTCAACACCATAGGCCCCAACAATGTTAATCAGACAATGCTCAATAGGAGCATGAGGTCTATGATGACTTAGGATTAGAGTATCAGGATTAAGGGTACCCCGAGTCACTTTATAAGGATATGGTTGATGACCATAATAAACCACCTCACACCACTAGACATATTCCACCTCCTCCTCGAGGGTAAAGGTGGGAAGATGAGATTATTTCATATGAATCTTACAAGATGCTTACTAAGTACATTAGATCATTGGAAAAACAAGATTCAAGAATGGGTTATCAAAAATCTACTAATTCAACTTTGTAATCAATTGATCCATCCTTTTATCCCATCTCCTCCATAATTGAAGCATTTTGAAATGTCCAAATTAGACAAGTTCAAAGGAGATGATGATACATAGGAGCATGCCACTAGTTTTATGAAACTTTAATTTCAAATCCAAGATGATGATGCCTTGTTACTAAAAACCTTCTTGATAACACTCTCGGGCATAGCCCTCGAGTGGTATGATCATTTGCCAAGGCATAATATTCATAGCTTTGAATAACTTGCAAATACATTCCTAGAGCGCTTCTCATTTAGTGTGAAGAAGAAAGCAAAGTTTTATGCTTTATAAAATATTCAAAAGTTTGATGATGAACTAATATTGAATTATGATAATAGGTGGTGAATGATCATTTTAAAATTGTCATTTACCTTACTTATGATAGACCTAACTCATCTATTCACAAGGAGTTGTTCAAAATAGATTTTATTGTTGTTACAACTATAGCAATATCAAAAATTTGAGGAAGCCCTAACTTAGTCCAATATCATAGAAGAGATTTAGGTGCAGGAAGGGGAGATCAAAATTTGAAAGAAGGAATGGAAAAAAAACCCAAAAGGCAACCATGCACAATAGAAACCATCATCAGTTAATCAAGTTGTCTTGAGTGTTCCAGGGCCTATAAAGCAAACTCTACCATAACAAACCAATTATCAAGCCCAAACCCATCCTGCATAGTACAATCAACCTCAAAATAATTAGGGGCAAAAGTAATAATGCCACTTGCCTCACAATTATATACCATTTTCTAAATATTTGGTGTTACTTTTTAATCAACTATGTGAGTTAAAGGCTTTCAATTTACTAGATATTCACCCCTTGTATCCTAATAATCCAAAATCTAAGTGGTATTGAGAGAACTTGTCCTATCCTTATCATTGATAATATGGTCATAGTACAGGATATGCTTGACAATAATGAACTTCAAATCGATAATCCTCTCATAGCCAATAATTAACTAATGAGAATATTTAAGGATCCACTACCTACACATGAGGTACAAGTTAATCAAACATGATAGGTTAATGAAATCCACATAGTCCCATCTAATCAAGAATTTGTGGGGATGATTAATATTGTGACAAGGAATAGGAGGTATCCTAATCAATTTGCACCACCTATAGCTTTGACTAATCCTCCTTTCGTGTCATTACCTTTGTTGCAACAAAAACTTGTCCAATGTCCTCCACCTCACTTGATGGTGTCAATAAAAAATAGACTTACCCAAAGTCTATGAACAAAATTGAAAATAATATTCATTTATGATTTGATACAACAATCACCACCACACATAGAAGCTTTAATGGATATTTTGAAATCAAGTGAATTGCAACCCCAAGATCCTAACTCTTTTATCAATTTTGTGGGGCACATTCAACATTGTAAAGAGCCTATTATCATATTTCATGATCATGAGATCAAGGTAAATCCCACTACTAGGCTCAATCCTCAACTACACATCATTACTTGTGTTAATCATATTTCCTACATGCAGGTCTTGATCGATATATGCTCTTCCATCAATATAATTATAACAGATGCAATGCACCATCTTAGTCTTCCAACCTCACACATTGTTTTATGCTCTAACCACTGCATAATAGTCCTTCCTATTCAAATTGGACTAAATAATATTCCTATGTTGTGCCATATATTGGAGGGTGCAATGTAGTATAACATATTTCTTTGGAGACCTTGGATGATAGATATGAAGTGTGTCCCATCCATATTGCATTAGTGTCTTAAGTATATCCATGAGGAGCAAGTTCATGTGGTTCATGTAAAATTTGAGCCCTTCAAGTATTGCAATATGGTGCACAATCCACAAGATTCTACCTTGGCATCCACCCATATAAACATCTGACCTAATGACCCCATAAAAATTGCATATCCAACACCATAATCAACCATTGAACTTTCTCCATATCCGTCATCGCCATCGATTTCTCCCAATATCCCTTATTCATACTCGGATCCTCTGAGAAAGAAATGTTAAAGGAGTCAATCATGGAGATCCCACCATCAATTTCCACCATTTTTATAGAATATATTCCAACTCATATGGATGAGGAAGAATCATTTGTTACTATGGATGAGTCAGATCAAACCACAAACCCATCATCCTCATCCACCCCAATGTAAGTCACGATTCATTTGGATAATCCTATACTCGTTGAGTATCTAGTGTAAAATTTCATATTTACTGTTAGCGTACTTGTATACTTGTATTTGTCTTTATTTTGGTTACGGCAGACTGTTACAACTCCTGTAACAGATTCATTCCGCCGGTGACTATTCCCGGCTATTGTAGTCCTATTTAATTATTGTTGTTCAATACAATTGTTGTTCGCACATTTACATGGTACCAGAGCCAGGGGCGAGGTGAGGAGCAGAGCGCGATTTTTTGATTCGGACGAGTTTTTTTTCTCGCAGTCCGTGCGTTTAAAAAAAAAAAAAAGGGACGTCCAGGACCTCGCGCAGAGCGGGGAGGAGCCGAACGCGCGTCCAGTTCGTGACGATCGAGCACTGGACGCACGACAGAGGAGCCGAGCGCGGCAGTCGAGGAGGGAAGAACCCCCCCGCGCAGCGCAAACGTTGCGCGTTGGAGGGAGGTCGCGCCACGCGTCAACAGACGCGCGCGCCCCCCGAGGTGGCCCCGCCCCCCCCCGGCCCGCGGAGCGGGAATTTAAAATTCCCACCCGCGCGGGTACCCGGAGGAGGCGCCCCCCCCGGCCCGCCTCCCCACCCGGCCCGCCTCCCCACCCACGCGCGACGCGCAATTTGCGCGCGCGCGCTCCCGAGGAGGCGCCCCCCCCGGCCCGCGGAGCGGGATTTAAAATTCCCGCCCGCGCGGGAACCCCGAGAGGCGCCCCCCCCCCGGCCCGCCGCGGGAAATCGGAGGGGGTATAAACCCCCCCGCGGGACTGCGTCCGCGAGACGCAGTGTTTGCGCCCGTCCGCGCAAACCCCCCGCCCCGCGGGGCTGCGTCCGGGAGACGCAGTGTCTGCGCAACCCCCGCGTGATTGCGCGGCCCCCCGGGGCGCGTCCGTGAGACGCAGCGATTGCGCAGAGAAGCCGAGGGCCCTCTAGCCCGAATCCCTGCGCGCGGGGCTGGCCCTGGAATTTTTCAAAAAAAAAAAAAAAAAAAACAACGGGCAGAGAGCGGAAAAGGGCGGTTAGACGCAAGCCCCCCGGGCCGAGAGAAAAAAAAAAAAAACAATCTCTCGCTGCGACTTGCAGAGAGGAAGCCGAGCCGGAGGCTGCTGCAGAGGGTGTTGAAAAGGGAGGTGACTTGCTGATCTTTTCGGATCAGCCCGCTGGCTCACGTGGTCGTGAGCCGTGCGGTAAGGCTCAGGGAGCCTACAGGTCGGGGGTTCGAATCCCGCCGACTCCCCCAAGGTATAATTTTTTTTGTTTAAAGTTATTTTTTTATTATTATTATTTTTAATTAAAATTTTTAATTTTAATTTTTTTTAATATAGTTTTTAAACTTTAATAAATTAAATTTAATTTTAATTTATTTTTTTCTAAAAGTTTAAAACTATAGAAATTAAAATTTTTTATTTTAATTTTAAAATTGATAATAATTATAAAAATGCTTTGTTAAAGAAAGCCTTTTAAGGGGGGATTTTTTTCAAAAAAAATCAAAGGGGGATTGAGAGTAATTTTTTATGAAAAATAGCAATTTGGCATTGTAAAAGGTGCATTTTCGGGTTGTGACCGACACCTAGTGGGTTATTCTAGTGGGCATTTTTTTTTGTTGTATGTTGCATATTTCATTTTTGCACTATAACATTAAAAATTAAAATCAAACACTCCTTAAAGTCCCCGGAATATAAAACCCATCTGTGCAATTTATTTGCACTGCAGCGTTCGGTATTTGCGATACCTCTGGCCAGCACTTACAGGTAAAAGCTGTCGTGATTTGGCTTCTGTATCCGCCGCCTAATATAGTTTGCTATAACGACGTCCGAGCTTGTTCTCTATAAATCGTCGGGGAGGAATAAGTACGCCATTTTTGCATTTTTTACTCCATCCACTACCCTTTATCGCACTTGTGTTTAGGCGTAAATCTTGACGAAGTATTCTTCATAGTGTTTAGGGGAAGTTACGCCCCACGCATGAGAAGAATCTTCTATGGTAGGTGCCATCAACAAGGCGATTCCCTTTCTGTACCGCTTATGTTCCACGTATCGTATGATCTCTAAAATTCACCTATAGTCTCCCTCACGTAAGGGCGGGTGATTTTTGTTGATCTTTCTAAATACCTATAGTTTCCCTCACGTAAGGGCGGGTATTTTGTACGGTATATTGGCCTAGCAAAAGGTATATCGAAAGGGGGACCAATTTGGTGATATAAGGAACCTTCACTATGGCCACTGTTGCAAAATTGATGAGCGATCCGCATCGGTTATTGAAAGGTCCAAATTATACACCATGGAAACATAAGATGAAGGCTATTCTCCAAATGGAAGATTTGTGGGATATTATTCTTGGAGTAGCAACAAGGCCTTCACCAACGACGAGATCCACGGGTCCTTCGACGGATCAGATTGCTTTTGACAAGAAAGACAGGTAGAGCAAAGGTGCTCATTTTGTTTCTTGTTTCCGATGAAGTGCAACCTCATATAGGTGATAAAGCAAGTGGTAAAGAGGCATGGGATGCCCTTAGAACCATCTATGAGGGGAAGAATGAATCCACCATTCTTCATCTTCAACAACAACTTCATAACTTTGAGTTTGAGACGGGGTGAAACGGTTGAACTCTTTACGTGCGAGTGTACGAGTTGAAAGAGAAATTGAGTTCTCTAGGAGATACTTGTGGATGAAAAGCTTCTCATTTCACTTGTGATGAGAGCTTTACCTTCTTCATTTGACATGTTGATAACCTCCATCCGGGTGTCCCAACGACAAATTACCTACATCGAGTTGGTCAATCTGCTTCAACAACGGGAGGCACGCCAACTTCACAAGGATGATTCTTCCAATACGGCCCTATACACCAACGAGGCGGGGTTCTAGGAAGAAAGGTAATGGGCAAAAAGGAGGCAACTTTCGAGAAAGGAGGAAATTCTCAACGGGATACGAAAGGAAAAGGCAAGCAACCTCAACGAGAAGAAGAGGTGGTGCAAGATCCGTGAGAAAGACAACCATGACACCAACGGGTGTTGGCATAAGAACAAGCAAAAAGGCCAAAACAAACCACAAAATAAAAACAAGCAACCCCGAGGCGAATGTTGCTTTGTTGAAGAATCGACTCGGATTACGAATGGGCACACAAGGTGCTCATGACTACCACAGATTCCACTCAGAGGGATCCTATTTGGTATGTCGATTACGGAGCTAGTAAACATATGACTGGCGACAGATCGTGGTTTGAATCATTTGTGGCCAAGGAGGGCAAACCTGTCACCATTGCTGATGATAAAACCTACAGGGTTCAGGGAGAGGGTACAGTTTCAGTCACTCTTCCTGATGGCAAGTGTCAGATTGACAAGGTCCTCTATGTTCCGGATTGGCCAACAATTTGTTGTCGGTGACACAAATCCTGGACAGAAATATGGTTGTCAACTTTCGTGTTGAGAATGGAAAGAAGTGTTGTACAATTACCGGGAAGGGTAAGCGGTTGCAACGACTTCATATAAGCATGGCTTATTTGCACTAGATGCTATCTCTATTCCACATGTTGCCATGGTTGTCTCTACCAAGGAGGCAACTTCCCTATGGCACAAGAGATATGGGCATCTTAGTTACGGCTACTTACTTGAGCTCGGCAAGTATGAGATGGTAAAGGGTCTTCCTTCCCTTTACGCCACATTGCCGGTGTGCTCGAGCGCTAGCGGGAAAGCGGCATAGAGTACCATTTGAGAAGAGCTCTACAAGAGCAAGAAAACCTCCGGAGCTAATTCACACCGATCTATGCGGTCCTTTCACACCCAACGGTGTTGGAGGGAAGAGGTACTTTCGGTTATTCGTAGATGACTACTCACGAAAGATGTGGGTTTTCTTTCTCAAGCTGAAATCTGAAGCTTTCGCATTCTTCCAACGAGTTCAAGAAATCCGTTGAGAAGGAGTCGGGGGCTTCTATTAAAACCCTCCGCTCGGATCGAGGGGGAGAGTTTACCTCTAATGAATTTTCTGCATTCCTAGATAAACATGGGATCAAGAGACAGGTTAACAGCTGCCTATACTCCTCGGCGAGAATGGAGTTGCTTGAGAGAAGGAACCGTTCTATCATGGAAATGGTTCGTTGTATGCTCACGGGTGCAACTCTTGGGCAACAATATTGGGCGAGAGTCTGTCACCACTGCGGTGTATCTTTTGAATAGGGCACCCACAAAGGCCCTAAAAGGAATGACTCCACGGGAAGCATGGAGTGGTCGAAAACCCTCCATATCTCATCTACGTATTTTCGGGTGTCAAGCTTTCATGCACATACCGAAAGAAAAAAGGAAGAAGCTAGATGAGAAAACATCGAGATGTATTTTTCTTGGATATTACGAGCACTCTAAAGGATATCGGTTGATAGATCCTTTGACCAAGAAAATTCATATCAGCGAGAGATGTTGTCTTTGATGAAGCTTTCACATCACAGAGCACATCTACGGTACACCGAGGATATTGTGGAACCAAAGGAAGAGGAGATTCCTTCGTCAACACAGACGGGAGGTCCTTCTACATCTTCTTCACCACCACCGAAGGAGAATCCTAAATGGTGTACAAATACAATCGAGAGATGCAAATTTATCCACTCCTCCCAATTTGAATTTGGATAGACCTCGTACACGCGAGTATGGCTCAACAGGAAAGAGAAGCCGAGAGCGGGTGAGGTTGATGATCTTTGTCAATCTTTTGAGGAACTTTACGTGACTCCAAGTAGAGAAGTTGAGGATATGGATATTGATGATGACGGGGCATTCATGTCTACCATAGATAGTCTTGGACTGCATCGGTGCAAGATGCTCTTAGTGAGCCTCGGTGGAAGGCCGCTATGGATACGAGTATGAGTCTCGATGAAGAATAAAACTTGGAAGCTTGTTGATCTTCCTCATGGAAAGAAACCTATTGGTTGCAAATGGGTATACAAAGTCAAGTACAAGGCGAGATGGAACAATTGATAAGCATAAAGCCCGTCTTGTTGCAAAGGGCTATGCTCAAAAGGAAGGCATCGACTATGAAGAAACTTTTGCACCTATTGCTCGGATGACCACAATTCGGGTTATGTGTGCTATGGCAGCACAATATGGGTGGAAAGTTCACCAAATGGATGTCAAAAGTGCCTTTCTTAATGGTGATCTCCAAGAAGAAGTCTATATGACTCGGCTGAAGGATTTGAAGTGGAAGGCCAACGACGAGAAAGTTTGCAAATTGGTTAAATCCTTGTATGGTGCGAAACAAGCTCCTCGAGCTTGGTATATAAAAATGGACAATCACCTAATGCGGCATGGATTTAAGAGATGTCCGTCGGATGCAAACCTCTATTTCAAGAAACAGGGTTACGAGATAGTGTTGCTTGTACTCTATGTGGATGATCTGCTCATTACGGGGAGTTCGGAAGATTTGATCTCTCTTGTCAAAAGAAACTTGTGCAAATCTTTTGAGATGACAGATCTTGGACTTCTCCATTCTTGTCTTGGTGCGGAATTCAGCCGGAAGGAGCACACCATCAAAGTGTCTCGAGAAAAAGTATGCCAAGACATTGCTCGATAAATATCGCATGGTCGATTGCAAGCCAATGGCAACTCCTATGGAGAATGGACTTCGATTATCGCGACATGATGACTCACCCCGGGTAGATGGCACTCTCTATCGACGGTTGATTGGGAGTCTCATATATCGACCAATACTAGGCCGGATCTCGTATTTGCTTGTAAACTATCTTTCGAGGTTCATGCGGGAGCCTAAGATTACTCATTGGAAAGCAGCAAAACGTGTTCTTCACTATGTCCGTGGTACTATAGAATATGGCCTAGAATACAAGAGGAACAACAAATTCTTCTTGCAAGGATACACGGACTCCGACTATGCCGGATCATTTGATGATCGCAAGTCAACTTATGGATACATTTTTCATACGGGATCCGGTCTGTCTCTTGGCACGGCAAGAAGCAACGGTGGTTGCTATTTCTTCAACGAGAGGCGAGAATATCGCGCCGCACGTGAAGCCGTGTGCGAAGTGATATGGTTACGTCGCATTCTAACAAGTATGGGCCATCCATCAAAATCTCCAATACACTTGTTTTGCGACAATCAGGGTGTTATGAACCTCGTCAAGAATCCAGTCCATCATGAAAAAACAAAGCACATTGACACACAATGTCATTTCATTCGAGAGGAAGTTCCAAAGCACCGAATTCAGCTTCGACACATTCCCACCGATGCTCAAGTTGCGAGACATTTTCACTAAGGCACTTGGACGTGTCAAATTTGAATTGTTTCGCGGCTCACTTTGTATTGCAAAATAATGTAAGGGGATGTTAGTAGTCTTGTATAGCTATTAGTTATTACATTACCCAAATAATGTAATAAAGGGGGATGTTAGCGTACTTGTATACTTGTATTTGTCTTTATTTTGGTTACGGCGATTGTTACAACTCTCGTATAGATTCATTCCGCCGGTGACTATTCCCGGCTATTGTAGTCCTATTTAATTATTGTTGTTCAATACAATTGTTGTTCGCACATTTACATTTACTTCACTCCTCGAGTCTATGCAAGACATGGATAGGCCTCATTTATTGTCACTACCCATTGGTACCTTTGTTCCCTTAGGGTTTCTCCCAAACCAAACAAAATTTTATTTATGGGGGTTTTGATGAGGCTATAAATTTATCCCCTATGGTGGATGATGATGATCCATTTTCAAGGGATGTTGGTTATTTTTCAAACCCAAATTTTGCCTTGAGGTACTTTTATCACTACCATTAGCACAAGAATGATCTTAGTTAGTATGAACAAGGTCTTTGAACCCCTTATCATCCATAGTACCAATTACCTACATATAGGTTTGGCCTAGGGTATTCCATGCATGTACTAGATGAAATTCTTGTAGACTCACTCCAACACCTTACCATAGGCTTTAGGGATGAGATTGATGAGAATGACTATGTTGATCCAAGATACATTCATCTGCTAAGGGATCATATTCCCATCACAATGGATTTTGTTGAGCCCTTTGACTCATCTGAAGAAGATGAGGATGAGATAATTTTAGGGTACCTTAATCCCAACCACATTTAGTGGCTTAGAAATCAGGCTCACCTGAACCCTATTTCATCCTCTAATCAAGAACACAAGAGTGGTTGGATTTCTAATGGAGAAGAAAAGACTAATGAGCAAGAACAGTTTGGCCTAGCTAGTAATCCTAAGAATTATGATGAATGCGATCAAGACCATGATGATATATCCATTAATTTATCTTACCATGAGTCTAATGCAATATATATTACTTCAAATATCTTAGAGGATGAATCAGCTACTATTGAGCCCTTGATGATCTTGATGAATTCTACCTTCGTTTATCCCTTGGGAGGATTCCCATTTTATGGTAGCTACTACCATTAGAAGATCTAGTCATTCATGTTCTACCTAGAACTTATCCAATCATTCCACCTCCACCTCAGCCACCTCCAGTGCACTTGAGACCACCCATATTTAATAGGCTCTTCCCACATGTGAATTGAAACCATCCACCATCCATTAATATGGTTTCCATTGATCTGGCCACACCACTCCATAATCCCAATGACCCTTCACAACCTTTGCACCTCAATCATAAGGCCATTGATTTTGATCACATCATGATTCCACCATCACCCACAAATTTCTTCCCTTACGAAGATACGTTACAACCATTTTATTTTTCCTTAAGATAAGATCAAAACTGATGATATTATTAATTCTTTGAATCCATTTGATGACATCAATTTGATCCCTACCCCTCATTAGCTTGAGGAGGGATCTCACATGTTAGTTGAGGACACAATTGATGTGGATATCAACATTGATACTATAGTTCCTAAAAATGTCAATTTGGGACACAGTTTATCCCCATAGGAATAAATTGTTATCACAAATCTCTTGAAAGATAAAGGAGAGGCCTTTGCTTGGTCTTATAAATATATGTTGGGTCTCCATCCAAATTTGGTCATGCACAACCTAATGCTCAATCCAAAAATCAAACTGGTCAAGCAAAAGCTTCCGAATATACATCCAACAATAGAATTAATGGTTAAATATGAATTACAAAATTTTTTGGATGTAGGGTTTATTCAACCCATTGATTATCCTGATTTGGTCTCCAACATGGTACCCATAGGAAAAACTGATGGGAGGATTCGCGTATGCACAAATTTTTGAGATCTTAAAAAAGTGATTCTTAAGGATGAATTTCCCCTCTCAAACATTGATGCTATAGTCAACACGACTACATGACATGAAATTTTATTCCTCATGGATGGTTTCTCAGGCTACAATCAAATTTGGGTTAATTTTAAAGATCAGCCCAAGATAGTTTTTACCATGACTTGGGGGAATTTCTGTTACAAAGTCATGCCATTTGACCTCAAAAATGCTGGTGCAACATATCAGCAGACCATGACATACATATTTTATGACTACATGCATAAAATATTGGAGGATTACATAGATGATTTACTAGCTAAATCTCTACTACATCACAAGCACATCAATATTCTACGTAAGTTCTTTGATCACCTCATTGAGCATAACATTAAACTTAACCCTAAGAAGTGTATATTTGGAGTTACATCTAGAAAAATCTTGGGTTTTATAGTCTCAAAATGAAGCATCAAAGTTTATCCCACCAAATTCAATATAATACTCAAAATGCTTCCTCCTACCAACCTCAAGAAGCTTCGTAGCTTACAAGGTAAGATAGCATCTACCCGATGCTTCATAGCACAAATTTTGGATAAATATCAACAAATAAATCATCTATTACAAAAGGGGGTCCCATTCAATTGGGATGATGAGTGTCAAAGGGACTTTTATGAGATCAAAAAATACCTAGCATCACTGCTAGTATTGTCTCTGCCTCGACCAGGTGTACCATTTCTACTATACATATCAACTACTGATTTTGCCTTAGACACCATGTTGGCCCAAAAGAATAAGGTAAATAAGGAACAAGTTGTTTATTACATCAGTCAAACCCTGGTCAGTTATGAGCTTAAGTACGCATATGTTGAGAAGCTTTACCTAGTTGTGGTACTTTCCACCAAGAAGCTACACCATTACATGTTAAATCAAACAATTTATGTTGTGTTTAAAGGAAACCCTTTGTGTTATATGATGAGTTGAACGTATCATAATAGCCATACTATAAAGTGGATCATGTTGTTGATAGAATTTGACCTCAAATTTAAAAGTAAAAAATATATTAAAGGTCAAGTAATTATTGATCAACTAGTAGAGGCTCCTCTTTAGGACAATCAAACTCTAACTATCAATTTGTTGGATGATGCAACTTTTACATTATCAGACTTGATAGAACAAAAATAACTTTAAAATAAATCTGATATGACATTATTCTTTGATGGTTCCAAGTGTGAGCAAGGGGTGGAACATGAATCATATTTTTCACACCAAAATGGGATCCTATGTCCCTTTAATTTAAACTCGATTTCTTGTGCACCAATAATAATGCCAAATACGAGACCCTTCTTTTGGACCTTCAAGAAAATATCACCATGAGAATCAAGAAGATAATTTTTTTTGGCAATTCCTTGCTTATTTTTAACCAAGTCAAGGAAATATATTAGTGCAAGTGTCCAATCTTACAATCATACAAAGCCCTTGTGTACAAGCTACTAGCTAAACTAAAATGGTACAACATTGAGGTAATCCCTTGATCATCTAGTCATTTTGTAGATACGATGGCTTCTTTGGAATCCTTAATTCCAAAGAACCCTTCAAATGATATCACAATCATTCATGTCAAAATGCTTTTGCAATCAACAATTTCACATGAGGCTTCGAAAGATGAAGATATTATCCACATGGTCCAGATTTAACCATACCAAGAATGGTTCTCTCACATACATGAATTTTTGAAATATGCTTCCTAGGGATTTTTGATCCTGAATAATAATTTTGATAACAACACAACGATCTATCTTAAGGTTCTCTCAAAATTTGCATTCTTGCAGGATGAATCTCAAAAGGAACAAGCTATTCATTCAATCAAGACTCAATAGTTTCAAGATTGGTTCACTCAATTAAAATATTTTGTCAAACTTGATAATACCCCTTTGGGATTATCACATGCCACAAAATGAACATTAAAACAAAAAGTAATAAAATATGTCTTACTAGGAGACATACTATATCATCAGAGCTATGATGGTCTTCTCCTTCATTATTTATAGCTCCACAAATCTACTTGGGAAATTTTACAAACTCATGATGGTACTTGCAGTGGCCATTTTAGCAGCATGGCCATCACTAAGCACATCCTATGAATGGGCTATTATTGAACTACCATAGAGAAATATTGTTGTGCTTGTGTTAAGAAATGCATGAAATATCAGCATCATGCTAATATTTCACATGTACCTTCTTAGGCCTTACAATTGATTCATTCGATATGGTATTTTTGTAGTTGGGCTTTGATTTAATTGGGAAAATATTACCCCTATCATCAGGCCATCACATATTTATCTTAATGGCCATAAAATATTTTACCAAATGGATGGAAGCAATCCCTCTTACCACTACGACTGGACCCTATTTTGTGGAGTTCAAAATTCATAATATCATATGTTTTTTTGGTATTCCATTCAATATATTCTCGGATAATGGGTCACCATTTAAAAATAAAAATGTGTAAGCTTTTACTACCAAATATAACATTCAACACAACTTTTTTATTCCCTATTATTTGCAAGCTAATGCACAAGTAGAGGCATCAAATAATACAGTCATTACTATTCTTAATAAAACCATCAAGGATAATCACAAATATTGGCATCTTCAACTACCTCTTGCATTATGGGCTTATATAACTAGCATTAGGATTCCAACTGGGGTAAGTCCTTTCTAACTAGTATATGGTATTGAGGCCATTATGCCTTTGGAATTGTAAGTTCTTTCATTGTGCATATCACTACAAGAGTTCATAGATGATCATACTGCATGACAAGCTCATATTTATCAATTGACTCTTCTAGATGAACAATGCATTAACACTCTTGAGAACCTCTACATTTATCAATATCTCCCAAAGAAATCTTATTATATAAAATTCCACCTTAGGAAATTCAAAGTTGGGGATCTAGTTCTTAAAGAAAATCAGCAGAACTCCAACTTATGACCGTACTTGCAAGACAAGTTTGTGTCCAATTGGTTAGGCCCATTTATCATCACATAGAAGATAGGGCTAGGGACTTATAGATTAGCTTCTCTTGAGGGTGTTGAGAAACTTGAACCTCTCAACATTCTCCACCTACGGGTGTTTTATGCATGATACATAATGCATATATAAAAAAAATCATAAAAATATTAACAAAACATAAAAACATTACATTCCCATTTGCATTGCATTCCATCATGCATATCATATCGCTACATTTGCTCACTTGCATTAGGCATATTTCTTCATTGCATTAGCATTAGAACTAGTTTTTTTCCTTGCATGCTAAGATCTAGCACCACACTTGTGTAATTGTCATCTTTCTTAATCAACCTTTTCCATAATCATAATTTTTAGTTTTTCTTATGATATTTTGACTATTAAAAGGTCCTTGTAAGATAGGGTAGAAACTGAATGAACATCAACAATGATATTTAGATGACCATTGACTATTTTATGCACACCTCTTAGTTTTCAGAATTTCATAAGGAAAACACACAAATCTATTACATCATATACATCCACATTCCCCATATTAGGTGTTTGTGTTTGTTCCTTCACCTAGTAAGTTGTTATAGAGTGTTCGATAGGGTTTTTGAGTCATTCAACCATTCCTATTTTTATTTTTAGATTTGGTAGAAAGCTATCTTGATTTTTGAGGTAGGTTCTTGCTTTGATAATACCTTGTATATCTCAAAATACCAAACACACATTCACATTTTAAAATCTAAGTTTTTGAATAATGAAAGACAACACTACAATGTAGTCCTTACTCCCTTAAGCAAAAGGTCTCCCTTGCTCATCCTATTATGCACATGGTATAGAATGTTGAAAATTGACAAAAGGACGAGCTCCCCCCTATCCAAAGTAATAAAATACCTTTCTCCCAAAAATGAGAAAGCATCCCCCCTCAAAAAAGAAGAGAAAGTGGTTTTCACCACTAAGCAATTGAATCCTCTTGCTCTACATAAAAAAAAGCAAGTATCCCAAAGAAATTAAAAGAAAAAATGGGTAGTGAGTTTGAATCACTGGAATACTCAGTTATTCAAAAGCCATGGGATGATCTCCATTACAACAACAGGTTGAATAAAATTTGCTTGACAATGGTGTAGTCTTATGCATAACTATATGTCTATCACATTAGCAACTTTATTTTGTACAAATCAATGTTAGCTTGTAGATGATCTAGCATGTGGGAAGGGTTATTCATATAATACATAAGAAAAATTTGTTTGTCAAACACTCTAAATTCTCTTTTGGTGTTCAAGATGTTGAGTACCTGGGTCATATAGTATCCTAGGAAGGTGTTAAAGTGGATCCCAATAATATTAAGGTAATTTAGGATTGGATTTTACCTAAAACCATCAATAAAATTCATGGTTTATTGAGTATCACTGGCTACTACAGCAAATTTATGTGTAACTATGGTAAAATTACAATCCCTCTCACATCCTTAACAAAGAAGTATGCTTTTAATTGGTCAAAAGCAGCCACTCAAGCCTTCAAGGATCACAAGGAAGCAATGTGTACTACTACATTTTTGGCTACTCTAGATTTTTACAAACCATTTTTCATCAAATATGATGCTTTAGGAACAGGTATTGGGGCAGTATTAATGTAGGAAGGTCATCCCTTGGCATTTGAAAGTAAACAATTTTTGGTAAAGAATTTGGGAAGATATACATATGAAAAAGAAATATTGGCTATTCTACATGTAGTGGATAAATGGAGACACTACTTAATCAATAGCCATTTCATTATAAAAATAGATCATAGTAGTCTCAAGCACTTTTTATAACAAAGGTTTTCTTATCTAGAACAAAACAAGTGGTTGACTAAATTTTTGGGATATGATTTCATTATTGAGTACAAGAAAGGTAAATAAAACGTAGTAGCAGATGCATTATCCAAAAAATATGAATATGAAGTGGTCATTAATGTTATTTCAGGTCCTTTTTCTCAATGGGTGTCTCGATTACATGAAGAATGGGTGTCCAATAGTGAAACAACTCAAATAATTCAAGATTTGTCATTGGGTTCATCCAAGCACCCTATTTTCTTCTATGAAGCAATATATTAAGAAAGAAGAATTGCATATACATTCCACACAATTTGAAAATCAAATTAAGTATTCTATAGGAGTCACATGCTTCTCCATCAGTAGGGAATTCAGGTTTTTTGGAAACTTATATGCGGGTTAAACAATCATTTTTTTGGAAGGGATTAAAAGCAGAAGTCAAACAATGGGTAGCTGAATGTGAAGTATGCCAACATAATAAGGGAGAAATAGTCAAATAACTAGGGTTTCTTAAACCATTACCCATTCCTGATCGTTAGTGGGAACATATTTCAATGGATTTTATTGAAGGACTTTCTAAATCAGCAAACAAGACAATAATTTTGATGGTAGTTGTTCGTCTCTCCAAATATGCTCACTTTCAGGCTTTACAACATTCATTTTCAGCAAGCAAAGTGGCTAAGGTATTTATGGAATCAATTTTCAAATTACATGGCATGCCAAAAAATATTGTAAGTGATCGAGATCCCATATTTACTAGCAATTTTTGGAGGGAATTATTTCGACTTAGTGGTACCAAATTAATTGTATTATGCATACAATCCACAAACAGATGGCCAAACAGAGGTAGTTAAAAAATGTTTGGGTACATACTTAAGATGTTTTGTTTAGGATAAATAATATTAATGGAGTCAGTGGCTATCATTGGTAGAATGGTGGTACAACACTTCTTACCATTAATCCATAAAATATCTCCTTTTGAGGCATTTTATGGAACTAAGCCTCCAAAAGTAGCATATTATGTACGAGGATCCTCCAAAGTGGCCCAAGTAGATGATTGGTTTTAGCAACAACAATCAATGCTCACCATTCTCAAAGACAATTTGGTCCAAGCACAAAATCATATGAAGCAGTAGCAAGACACACACCATTCAGAAAGAGAATTTAATATTGGTGATATGGTGTTGTTGCATTTACAATCCTACAAACAATTATCATTGAATATCAAGTCCAGTCAGAAGTTAGCTCCTCAATTTTATGGTCCTTACAAAATTGTACGTCGCATTGGAGAATTGGTATATCAATTAGAGTTACCTCATTCATCATGTATACATCCAGTACTTCATGTCTCCTATCTCAAGAAGGTGATCGGTCAGAAAGTGCACTCTCAATCATAATTACCAGTACTAGATGAAGAAGGGCACATATATCTATAGCTTGAAGCAATTTTACAAAGCAAAACATGCATACTGAGATCTCATCACATTCAAGAATTTCTCATCAAATGGTAGGACCTACCTGAAGAAGACACTACATGGGAACTTGAAAGTATTTTCCAGATATTTCTAGCTTTGAGGACAAAGATTTCTGAGGGGAGTCATGTTACATACACCAATTAATATAGTCGTCAGCTATATTATTCTATTTTTAATTATTATTTGTATATATCCAAGTGTGGATTTTTAATTTTAATCATCTATTGAATTTAAACTTATCATCTATGATTTCGTAATTGTTGCCCACTGTGGTAGGGATCTGCCCTCCTTGAGTGGCAATATTATTTTCAGATTTGATTTATCATTCCTTCGTTGGCTTCATTCGTTTATAGCTTTTGTTCCATTTCTATTGTACATGCATGGTTAAATAATTGATTGAATATCGTATCCTTGAATTAGTTGACGATGAGAACCCATAGGGGTCTCTACCAATTACCTAGTAGTCTAGTCCAACTATATCCAAAATCAAGATAATGATGGCCATAGGGTGATCCTCATTACAACCATGGGATCTAAGAGCCAGCCTAGAAATGGGGTAGTATTATGCATCATCTTAATGAACACACTATGCACAAATAGGGATATTGAATATCTTGGTCTTCCTAGAAAACTTTTATCTTTTAGAGTGGTGTAGTTAGTATACATATTTTGATTGGTCAACTAGGGTGTTTGAGTCTCATGAAAACCATGTTGTTTCTCTATAAAATCTTACTAGTCCCCCATCCATCATTTACATTTTCATCAGATTTCAAATGTATAACTTTTGTAAAAAATTAAACATTTTGATTGATGACTTTTATACATTTTGTGGTGCTTACAGTTAGGTTACTTTACATATAGATTCATTCATTATGTTTTATTATTTAAAACATACATTTCACATTTTACATTAGTCACATCACATATCATTAGTACATCTCATACATGCCTAGGCCTATGCATACATACTAGATTTGTCAAATCAATAACATGAGTTACATAAATTCATTATCACAAAAATAAATCTCAAAATGCATCTAAACATTAGGTATTGCATCCATAACTACATCCATAGTTGCATCCACACATATAATAAAAATATGCAATAAATACATGATAGGCCACAATAAAATATATATCATATATATGGTAAAATCTAGAACATCATGATACAAAAATACATGTAGGCTACAATAGAGTGATTCATCGAATCTCACACCCAAAAAGAGAACAATCCATGAGTTCACCTCAAACGAGACCTACACCCCTAGAATCACCAACACCCTTGACTGCATCTCTATGATCCCCCTCTAATCTTCTGCCTACTATCCTCTCATATCTATATGTAGACCTAGGATTTTGTAGCCTCACTAAAGGTTGTCTAAAATACCTACATCAGCTCTGTTGGGACCCTCTTATTGAAGGGTGAGTTGGTATGTAACCTCCAAGTTGATATACCAGATCTTCCAAGTCTTGGATGTACATCCTATCTAATCAACATAAAACCTTATGGTCACTTAGTATCATCTATAATCTATCTACAGTAGCCTAACTACCTATCCCTGAGCTACGGTAAAAGCCACCACCTGATTCTGTAGAGCATCTCGCTCTATGGTTTGAGCTATCACTTGTGTTCACAGAGTATCTCACTCTACTATCACACTATCCACTACCTCCTAAGAGCTCTATAATTATTCTCACAAAGCATCCTTCTCCTTGGATAAGGCACTCCACTGTTACCTACCCTTATCTAGCTAGCTCTAAAGTAAGTCTACTAGGATATCCTAATATGCTAGCTATGCTTGTAGAGACCAAACCTACTCTCTAAGTTGATCATCCTCATCTTGAGTATCTCATCATCCACTCCCTCATCCTATGGCTCGTCCCCTCTCTATAAGGGTTTCCCCTACTCCCCCTCCATTTGATGAAGCACTCATCCCTCATCCTTGGCCTCCATAATATCCTCATTTCCTATCACTCCAACCTATACACCCATAGGTCCACCTCCTTGCCATAGCTAAGTTACCAACCATATATCATACGCTATTGTAGTACCTGCATCATCCATACCTAGATATACCATGGGCTAATCTAAATCCTCACCCATCACCTCCACTTGAGGCCAAATCAAATCAACCTCATCACCTTAACACTAGTAAATGATGGGCTCACCAAGTACACCCTAAATAACCCTAAACTATCAAAAAATGCAAGAGTACTAGATGTACTCTTGCTCTGTGCTATGGTGTCCAACCACTCATCCACCATGTCTAGTGTACCTCAATTTATCAACCACCTCTATCCATGGTGGGAAATCCATGTATGACTACCATGTCACATACTTTAACCTCAGTCTAATGAAAGACTTTGTGTAATGATCAATCCTGCTTGAGTGGGATTGACTTTGACCCACCTCCTATGGCATGCAATGGAGGTAAGACTAGGAGGATATTCCTTGGTCAGATCCAACGATGACCAAGGAAGATTCTTTGATCAATCCACTTGGATGTGCTCCAACCCCCAAATCTATAGTAGTAAGTTACATTCTAATCCAAGCTTGCATCGCTAGAAAATATCTTATAGCTCATCATACCAATGAGCCAATAGCATAATCCCCAAGCCATGATCAGAGGATCTTGAGTGGTGCACTCAACCAAACCTTAAACCGGCTTGAGAAAGTTCTATGGGAGCCTCACTCTTGAAGAGTTAGGTAATAGAATTTTAGACATGAGTGACATCAACACTACATATCTCGATGTCAACACATTTGCATCATACCATGCCTACACCAACCCCATCACTCCCTAACATACATTGAGCACCCTCTCAATATTCTTTAAATATCCTCAAGAGCACTCTGCTTTATTGGGCTAATGTGTTTCAATATGATGGGGTATCCCTCAATCAAGACATGAATAATCCTGTAGACATCCTCGAGAGTGACTATCATCTCACTAGTTAGGATGTGGAATGTGTTGGTCCTATTGTTGCAATGATCTATCAAGATCATTAGGTAGGCTTAATCTACGATCATCACCTCTAGGCTAGCAACCTACTTATGGTCAATGACCTTAAGCTATTCCCAATTGGTATTAGTCAATGCATCAAGCATTGTATTCTAGATCATGGTATATGTATGGCAAGCCCAGAAACACTAAAGATATAAATTGCAAATCTAAAAATCATGTCAAAACAAATTTAAAGAAAAAAAAACAACAAAAATAAGTAGTGAGGTCATATAAGACCAATATGATCTCTAGGTGAGGCCATATCAGGTCGATATGACCTATGTAATGAACATATTTTTAACCATTGGATTTTGAACAATGACCATCACACCTTGATATGGCCCCTAATATCATAAGAGGGACCCTATCACCCTGATATGACCCCCAATTGGGGAAAATTTAAATGCAAATCTAGTATACCCTAAATAAAATCAAGTAACTAAAAATGTAGACACTAAAATAATGTAAATTGGATAATACTTCCAATGTGCCACTTGCATCACTCTAATCGACATCATATGGCCCCATTGGGCAACCCTCTAGGGTAATATAGAGCTCCATAGAACTTTTG
The DNA here is from genome assembly GCA_028583015.1 of Wollemia nobilis. Lineage (NCBI taxonomy): Eukaryota > Viridiplantae > Streptophyta > Pinopsida > Araucariales > Araucariaceae > Wollemia > Wollemia nobilis. Next base: position 6,386,311 of record JAQPPZ010000440.1, on the reverse strand, counting down.
GGAAGGTTCCTATTAGTTTTGGGATGTTTAGGGTCATATCCTTATGACCGTCCCACCTTAGGTTGGTCACAGATGGTGATTATCCCACCCAGGGACGGCCACTCCTAACCATCCCTAGGTGGGACGGTCCCTAAAAAAAACCTCCAAAAGTTAAAGGGGCAAAGAAATGGTAATCAATTACTGCCATATTCTTCACCCAATCACCAAAAATTGATTAGGAGCCTATCATGGAGAAAAAAACTCTAAATTAGATGTCCCAAATGGGCAACCTCTCTCACCAATGCATGGCAAAGGTTTCAACAAGTGGTGGAACTTTCCTTACATGCTTGAACTTACCCCTTTGTCCCAAAAGCCCTATTTGGTCTATAAATTGAGGTGTGCTCACCCAATTTCAGGTAGAAGATTTGAAGTATTTTAACCACAAAGTGCTGCCCAATTCTACGCTCACCTTTTTCTAGCATATTTACCCTCACCTTGCCTTGAAACCCTCTTCATCTAAAGGCAATTTCAGGGGCATCCCGAATCCACTAAAAACATTCCAAAACCAATCAAATTGGATAGTAATTTGGCCATATTTGCCAACACAACATCTAGGATAGTTTCAGATAAGATCTCTTTGGAATTGGTGGTAAATTCCAGTTAAATTTGTAATCGTCCCACCTGGGGATGATTAGCAGTAGGTAGTTGCACCTGTTAGGGACAGTTAAAAAATAGTAAGGAAATTTGATTCAATTCCACCATATGTCATTAAGAATGTTTATATTAGCCTTGCATCCAAATTTGGTAAGATTTGGAGATGTTTTGATGGTCCAATTAGAGGTTTTGTTGTTGCAGGTCTAGTTGTCCCTATCAAGGATGGTCACAATTTTTGCTAACAATTTCCATTATATTTATGCTTAGACCTTTCCAAAACCATATAGATAACATCATTCTTAAATTATAGATCATTTGGAGTTGTTTTGATTTACTGCAAATAATTTTTGTTGTTTCTAGATTCATGCTTTCTATGTTTTCAAGGTTTTCTATCAATAAACACATATGCTATTAACCATTTTCAATCTCTTGTGTGTAGATACAAATATTCTATACATGAGGGAGGAGCTAAGAGGCACATAATGATAGGCCCAAGACTAGCTCTTGAGTGTGGGATGTGAAAGGAACGTTGGAGCATGTCATTAAACCTTTGAAGGGATTAGATCCCTTGTATTACGTAGTATTGAAATATATCAAAGAAAAGCCATCAAAGGGGGATGTATTGTAATCGCATTGAATCCATGAATAAATAAATATATTAAGAGATCCATCCATTTTATTGCACATTATTCTTTATTTCAGTAGATTACATCTTTATGCACTTTCCATTTTAAATGCTTATTTCAACACGCTTTACATTTCAATAAAGAACACATAATACGTTATGTAAATTTTGCTTCTTTAGTGGAAATCATGGTATTTGAGATTATTCATCTATCCTCTTGGAATGTGTTAATTTTGGCCTCCATTTTCTATTTTGGATGTTGTAGGTTTTGATCGTTCTGAGCAGAAACAACCCATTTTTTGCTAGTTGAACCTACCAAGGACGACTAGCTAGGTGACATAGCCAGGTATGGCTCCCTAACTGCTAACCATCCCTACCTGGGATGGTTACAAAACCAGAGGTTTTCTACAAAAATTTGCAGAAACAAAAAGTTACAGGTCAAAAAATACACCTATTCTAACCTTCAATTTGTATTTATACTATTTTAAATTAGCTTAAAATTCAAATTTTCTTATCCTCTTGGTGCATTTGAAGGTTAGATATCATACTTCTAAATTTTTCATAATCAAATCAGGAAAAACATGAAAAATAATAGTATTTTGTATGTTTTATGTCTGGTTTGCCTACTTAAACTTACCAAAAAGGGTTAAGTTCATATAGGGTGTCAATTTTATAGCTTCCTTTTATTAATACTAATGATTCTAAAATAAAAATGTACTTTCATGCATTTAGTGAATCATCATTGAATGTTGTATTATTTTATTTCAATAATTTAAAAGGAATACACACACACCATGATCTACTTAAACGTTGGTGAGTTGGACTTCATTCCCAACCATTGATAGAGTTCAATGATTATGGGTTTCATCTCCATCCATTGACTCAAATCCCATGTACCCTATCTTATTGGCCAATACTAACTCCAATATCTATCCTAACCATGCAAAATAACATGCCTTCCTCTTCGGAGGGGTGTATCACTGTGCCTAAGGTGTTGGATGAGGATCGACAGGACCTATGCTCCCTTATCGGGTATGGATTTCATCACCATACTTTGGTTGGTTTACATGACCAAAATTTCATGTCGGTTGTCGATTTGTGAGTGTATAAGTGAAAACCACTTAAAATTTTGAGTATTACATCAACGAAAATCAAACACGAGAAGCATTTTCTTTACAAAATCAACACATCTTGAAACACAACAAACAATTTAGGAATTCACATTTAAATATTTAAAAGAGATATTCATTTGTATTATTGTGTGTTTCTATTGATTGTGTATTTGAATCTAAACAACTTAAAAAAGATATCATGTTGTCCACTTTGGGTGTTTCTTTATTGTTTGAATAATCAACCCAAGATCCTCGATTTGGGGGTCAAACCCTAATAATAAAAAAATAAGTACAAATCTAATTTTTGATTCTGCATCCAACAAATCGAGAATCGTGCAAATCTGAGCTATAAAAAAAAAATTATTTTGGTTTTATGATTACTCTATTTTTGAAGCCAAAAATAAAGAATAACTACACTAAAATAGTCATAAAATGGTCTAGACAACTCCAAAAATTTCCAAATTTATTTTGTTGTCTTAGTGAGCTCCTTCTGCACCTCCCATAAAAATTTTGAGTCCTAACTATTCATGGTTCAAAAATTCCCAAAAAATCCCAAAAGTGGGCATTTCCCACAGGTCCTGGTTGGCCAAATATTCAAAAAATATAAATTTTTGACCCAAAATTCAAAATTTGGAGCTCTAGCACATTGTGATCAGCTTGTCGCACTGATTGTTTTGATATATATTACTTATAACATTTTTTGGAAGTCAAAATTTTCTTTAGTGTGGGTTCCTTCAGGGTTTGCCTAGTCAACACCTTATGACAACTATGCATAGATGAGCTCAATCATGAGCTAGTGAAGAAGAAAAATTTAGGAGAGGACCTGATATACCTAGGGTAGGGTTGAATGATCATCTTAAGCTTTCAAATTATCCTTCCCCAAGGTACCAAAACCAAGATGAGTATGATACTCGTCATAGTGGGCAAGTCAATTCTGCCCTACCATTCCTCACTTATGAAGGAATACCTAAGGAAGATCCTAATTACCCTAGGTTACATTATACCATGCAAGCATGAGGTACCTCTACCAAGAGAACATAAGTGGGTTATTCATATCAAGTGGACTATTCGGTTAACCAACACCGAGTTCAAGCCCAAACTAGAGATAATTAGCCTATCAAGAGTTCTAGTAGGGAAGTCTACACTCCCTCTACACCACCTAGAACTCACGTACAACAAGTGGTAGTAAGCCAGAATAGGCCTAACAAAGATCTTGTTATATCCTTTTGAAATCAGGATATCAAACATAAATCTACCATTTTACCAAACTCTTCTTTGCACATCATTGCATGCATCAATAGAATCCCCTATAAGCGAGTGTTGGTTGACACAGGTTCCAAAATAAACATCATTACCACAACTACACTAAAACATCTCAATATCCTATATTTACACATTGCAAATTCCACATTCACCTTGAAATCATTTAATGATTCTTTGTCCTCCACTATAGGCACAATAATCCTACCTATTCAATTTGGACAAAATATTATTCCTACATTGTTCTACATCTTGGAAGGTGAAAGAATATACAACATATTGTTAGGAGTACCTTGGATGAGAGACATGGAGTGTATCCCCTCCATTGTACATCAATACCTTAAATACATTCATGAAGGTCAGGTCCATGTGGTTGATGCCAACCCAAATCCCTTCAAGTATTACAATAAGGATGATCATCCACAAGAGTCTACTAGTCCATCCACACATTTGGATACTAAACCCAATGATCTTATCTAGAGTATAGATTCAACCCCACGATTAGTCATAAAGCTACCTTCACCACCACCACTAGTACCATCCTTTATTTATTCAAACGAGGGAGAGTCAAAAGGGCTAACTGCAAAAGCCCTCTTAACCAATTTTGACACATTATAAGAAGACCTTCCCACTCCTACCAACAAGGAGGAACCCATAATGAATATGGATGAATCAGATCATATCATACCATCTTCATCCACCATACTTGAGGACACAGTTCATGAAGAACACAAGCTTATATTGAGAGGGCGGGGTGAATAGGATAGCACAAACTTTTTACTTTCTTTCCAAACCAATATCAATTAGTGTCCTTAATTGCAATAATAAAATATAGCAGTGTGCATTAATGACATAGATAACAATAGTAAGCAAGTGCACAAATCACCACACACAATTGAGACACAAGATTTAACGTGGTTCCCCCAATGTGGGATAGTCCACAAGATAATCTCCTTATAATATTTCATAAATAAATAAGGATCCTTATCCCAATATAAATGATTACTTTGATCTGCTCAAAGCTAGGATATCTTGAACTGCTCAAGTGGGCTCCACTGATCTGCTCAGCTAGGCTATCCACTGATCCAATCAACTAGGCTATCCACTAATCTTCTCAGTTAGGCAATCCACTAATCTGCTCAGCTAGGCTATCCATCTACCCAGCTAGGCAATCCACTGATCTGCTCAGTTAGGAAATCCATTGATCTTATTAGCTAGGTAATCCTAATCTGCTCAGGTCTGCTCTCCACTGATCTGCTCAGCTAGATAATACACTAAATTTTTCAGCTAGGTAATCCACTGATCTGCTCAGCTAGGCAATTGGTGTTGGTATATATATATTTTTGTTTCTGTTCTCTCTTTCACTTCTTACAAATCTGCCTCAATGCCTTCTCACAAGGCTCAAACAATCCTGCTCAAATGCTATCCCAAATCTATACTCAAGGCCTTCACAAAAAGGCTCAAACAATGCTTCTCAAATGTTGTCCCAAATATGTCCACAAATCTATCCCAAAAGCCTTCTCAAAGGCTCACTCAATCATGCACAAAAGCTGCCTCAAATCTGTCCAGAAATTCTATCCCAAAAGCCTTCTCAAAGGCTCACTCAATCATGCATAAAATTTGCCTCAAATCTATCCAAAAATTTTGTCCCAAAAGCCTTCTCAAAGGCTCACTCAATCATGCATAAAATTTGCCTCAAATTTGTCAATCATGCTCAAGTAGCACTCAAATCTCATTCACAAATAAATGAAGCTAAGGCTCAATGATGAACTCAAAAATGAATGGAAATGTACTCTTCAATGGATGACAACAATGATCCACAATGATATCAAAAATGTATGAAAAATACTCTCTCAAATGGATGATAACAATGCTCAACAATGTATGAAAAATACTCTCTCAAATGGATGATAACAATGCTCAACAATGAACTTAACCATGTATGAAAAATACTCTCTCAAATCGATTATAACAATGCTCAACAATGAATGACAAATATATGGAAAATGAGCTTTGTAATGAAAACCTCTCCAAGCAATAACAATAAGGACTTTAACCAACCAAGGACAATCTCCACAAGTGATAGCAATAGGTTATAAATAATATATTCCTCATGCAATGTCAATAAGCTCTCAAGAAACAAGCACAACTCCATCAAGCAAAGATCTCTCAAATAACCACCAATGATCTCCTTAAATGAAATATAAATGTTTCCACAAGTGACTAGCAAATGATATCTTCAATGGTCTCAAATAGTGTCAATGTACTCAACAAGTAACCAACAATAATCTCCTTAAGCAATGTCAAAAACCTCCTCAATAATGGCAATACTCTCATGAACTCCACTAAAGCAATAATGAACTCAAGCATCAATTTTATCCACAAAATTGATTTTCTAATCCATCCACTTCTTCTTAATAGCCAAGGCACATAATAAAGCAATTTGTATTCAACTTCAAACCCTAACTCATGTGCATGTATTCTAATTCAAGGTGGAAATTAACTAGGTCTCAAGTTCCTAGTTTAATTTCATAATTAAATCATGCACTAGAACATATAACAAATTTAACACTTTTCAACCTTATGACCCTAATTTTTATTAATACATACAACAAGAACCTATGCTTTTATTTTTAATTCCACACATTATAACTCCACATACAGTAATCACAAATATTTAACTTCAAACCTTATAACTCCCTAAGCACACACAACAATCATTTATTTTAACTAAATACCATATAACTCCCTAGTTGTAATAGAAATGATTTTCAATGCACCAAAACTTTGGCAATATCAAATATTACCATGTGCTAGAGATAAATACCTTTTTATGAAATGCCTTTGCCAAAATTAATGTGCCTTCACCATCTTCAAAATCATTAATGCCTTGCCAAAAACAATGTGCCTTCACACCTTTGATGGAGTCAAAATTTGTTCCTTTCACTAGCACTGTGAAGCTCTTACCATGTGGGCATCAGCCCACATTGGGATTTAATCCAAAACACCCAAATTTGCCTGTGCTCAAATATGAAAACTCAAATTCCCTTCCTTAACAAAACACTTTGCCCCTGGTGGGATTCGAACAGCGAACCTGTCTTGTGCAAAGTTCATGCGCTACCAACTACACTATAGGCTCCTACGTGATGTCACTTTCCCGTGTTGTCTCCTTGATATTGCTCTCAAACGAAATTTATTTTATTTATTTCTTCGTTTCTCCCCTTTCGATGATTCTCACTCATGCGCAATATTTCCAATCTCTTATAAACAAAGGTTTTACCCTTTATTTATATGCACCTCCATACCTTCGAATGATGTCGACAGATTTTATTAATCTCCCCAACCATTGCACGTCGACGAATAATAAAATTAAACTTTATACCTTAGAATTATTAAATAAAAATTTAATAATTCACCTCTTAACTTTGAATTGGGATATCTCCTTCATTCTTTTGAATTTTGCCATGAAAATTTTTGCACCTAGGTTTTATTTGAAAAACCTTTTCATCCATCATTATTTGGAGAAGTCTTAGCATAGTGGTTTTAATGAAAAACCCTTTCCAATGGTTTTAATAAAAACCCTTTCCATTGGTTTAAATAAAAACCTTTACCATTGGTTTTAATAAAAACCCTTGCCATTGGTTTTAATAAAAACCTTTACCATTGGTTTTAATAAAAACCATTAATATAATATTTAAAAATTAAATATTATATGCCTCTTGTGCCACAAAACCCTGTATACATCCATGCTCTCCAAAATATCATAAATTATTACTTATGAAGTGCTTTTACCACCAAAAATCAATGTGATCCATATGACATCAATGATCCATGTGACATCAATGACAACACAAATTAACTCAAATTGCCAATAGTTCACTTGACCAATATTGAACTCAATGAATGCATAGTACCCAATGTTAAATTCATGTATATCATTGAGTTAATCAAGGATCTAGTTCATCCTCCTATCGAGTCACCACCCATTGATAGTATGTTTGATGCACCCCCTAAGCATGGGGGCCAATCAGATCACCTTGGACAAGTTGATGAGGTAGCCATGACTGGTCCAAGTGCCAATGCTTATTCCCATGAGTTTGTGGGAATGATTAATTATGATGATGGAGAACCAAATCCCTCTAAATTCATCTAGGCCACTTGTTACTCCAACCAAAATTTCATCCATACCACAAGAGATATCATCGATGGATCCGGTCACACCTACTCCATCTCATTCAACATATCAACAAAATCAAGAACAAGTATACCCACTACACCAAAGTGGACATAATATAGCTACCCCAATTGAACACTATGATGTGCAAAAATAGCATGAGCTAAATAAAGAACAAGAGCATGTGGATATAGTTACTACCCACAAACATCATGAACCATCTGCATTTACTCAGATAATTTTGGGTAGGCTAGCCAATGTTGAGTTACAAGTGAGTCACCAACACAATGATTTACAATAGATATTAAATCGACTCACAAGCATTAATCTACAGTTGAGTCATCCAAAATATCAACCTCCTCCTGTGTATTCCAAAGTTAAATATCAAGAGAATCTGGGGCAAAGGCCACAACACCATTAAACTCACATATACACATCATTACCTAAATCTTTGGTGTCACTCTTTAATCGATTATGTGATGCCAAGGCTATCACATTGCTATATATCCGCCATTTGGATCCCAATAGGCACAAACCAATGTGGTATCGAGAGAGCCAACATTGTCCTTATCATCAAGTAAATTGTCATAACATTAAGTCATTTATTGTCTTCAAGAGCAAGGTACAAGATATGCTTGACAAGAATTATATTCAAATCAACAATCAATAGATTGACATATGTCAGAACTTGTTACCTATATATGGGAGTCAAGAAGCAAAAACTAAATAGGTGACTAATATGCATACAACCCTGTCACCTCATAAAATGTGGTGACCGCATTCACCTCATTTAAAGCATCAACATCACACCTGGACTCCATTATTTGATCCCATGTCAACCATCCTTTACAACTTACAAGAAACAAAGGCAATCATCTTGCTAGATATACCCCTAGTCAATACAAATAGGTCTAGATCTAGATGATACATGTTGGGGGTATCCAAAGTGTCACACCTTCCCCACTAATTACATCATAAGAAATGAAGCAAATTGAGGATTCTAAAGGTATTTCACCTTCCTCACTTCCTTTGATCACCACAAATACTGGGGGTACCCAATGTATTGCACCTTCCTCCTATAATCACAAAGTAATCAAACTTACAAAAATCCCCAAAGGTATCTATAAGCCATTTTATCACCATTAAATGCCCCTAGGTAGTCTATGACCATCTAGGTCAACCTAAAATACCCCTAAGTGATCTATGACCATCTAGGTCAAAATAAAATGCTCCTAGGTAGTCTATGATTGTCTAGGTCAACCCAAAAAGCCCCAAAGGTGTCTATAAGCCCTTTGGTCATAGTTAAATACCCCTAGGTGGTCTATGACCATCTAGGTCAACCTAAAATGCCCTTAGGTGGTCTATGACCATCTAGGTCAAACTAAAATGCTCCTAGGTAGTCTATGATTGTCTAGGTCAACCCAAAAAGCCCCAAAGGCATCTATAAAACCTTTTGTCACAATTAAATGCCCCTAGATGCTCTATGACCATCTAGGTCAACCTAAAATACCCCTAGATTATATATGACCATATAGGTCAAACCAAAATGCTTCTAGGTATTCTACAATTGTCTAGGTCAATCCAAAAGGCCCCAAAGGTGTCTATAAACCATTTGGTCATAGTTAAACACCCCTAGGTGGTTTATGACCATCTAGGTCAACCTAAAATGCTCCTAGGTAGTCTATGATTATCTAGGTCAACCTAAAAAACCCTAAAGGTGTCTATAGGCCCTTTGGTCGCCATAAAATCCCAAATGGAATTCATTAAGTCCATTGGTCAACCTGTATATACATATATTAAAAATTTCAAAAAACATCATTAAAATCATCAAAAACACAAAAATATTGCATTTCATTGCATTTATCATCATTTGCATTATAACACTATGTGCATTAAGATATACTCATCATTGCATTATGGATCGTTCAAAATTGATCACACATGTCTAGCACCAGGTCTGTACACTAGGCATTTGTTGCATTCACTATTATCATATGTCAATATTACCACCTGTTTACATTACATATCCCATCTACATTTACATTCCATCTTATATGTTTGTTTCCCATTACTTAGCCATTGTTGGTAAAACATAGTTAAGATTTTTTGGTCACTCAACCATAGCTAGTTTTCTTTTTAGATTTTATAGAAAGCTATCATGACTTTCTAGAAGGTAGAATCATGTTTAGATTATACCTTGTATACATCAAAATCCCAACACATTTTCACATTAATAAATCCAAGTCTAGCACAAGGAAATATGAAACTATAAAGTGGTATAGGTTGCTTTAAGTAAAATAGATTATCTTGCTCATCCCCCTATGCGAATGGTTCAAATATGCTAATAATTGACAAAAGGACAAGTTCCTCCTTACCCAAAATCCTTTGCTTCACACTGGGGCAAGTATCCAAAAGAGAAAAATCAAACAGTGATTATTATCACTTCAAAATATTAAAAAAGAAACAATGATTATTATCACTTCAAAAAAATAAAAAAGAAACAGTGGTTCTCACCACTACCAAAATCCCTCACTCAAAAAAAAATGAGCAACTCCTTTGAAAGATTCAAAACTTAAAATAAAATAAGGGAGTCTTGAAATTGAATCCTTAGAATTCTCAGCATTAGAGAACCATAAGTTGATCCTCATTACATGTTTGGTGGATAGCCTACTTGTCAATGGCGGTATCCTTACGCATGATGATATGTGTGTCACATAAGCAACTTGCTTAGGTACAGACCAATGTTTGAATGTGGATGAGTTAGCTTATTGTAGCCTATATTACCTAGTGGTCTAATCTAAGTAAGTAAAAAACTTAGGATAATGAGATTCGCAAGGTGATCTCTAGTACAAGTGGGGTGAGTGAATCCTGTTTCGCATTAGAGTAACTCTATTTGTTATCATAGTAATGAAATCACATGCACACATAGGGATTTTTATTATCTTGGTTATCTTAGTAGGTGCATACTTTGTCAAAACGTCTTGCATAGTTATTATATAATTTTTTATTAGGTAACTAGAGTGTTTGAGTCTCTTAAAAAATACTAAACATATCATATCACATTACATTATTCATTCTATTTTACATCATGTTGTCACATGTTTTTCAAAATTACAAAATCCATTTCACAAGTGTCATAATAACACAAAAATAATAAAGATACATTTTTTACAGTCTATGGTGCTAGCATATAATGCGTCAAATAGTCATCATAAATAAATCATATAAAATTAAATCAAACCATCAATTTCATTACGCATTTCCATTTATATTTCACGCCATTCCATCATCACATCATAAATAAAATACATACATACATAATAGGCATCCATCAAAAATATATAAGAAAAGCATAGCATACATATCATAAAACAGTAAAAGGTTACATGATGATCAAAGCAAAGTTATACATATATATATATATATATATATATAGTATATATATATATATATATATATATAGATCCATATGTAAGAATTCAAAAACTATATCGTAGTCCATAAGTTTCCTATAGGCTACAATAAAATGGGCCCTCAGACCTCACACTCCAAAAATCAAAAAATAAAAAACAGATTAAAAACATCAAAAATAGGGTCCAAAACCCACCAAAAATAAGGCAAAATGGTCTAAAATTAGAAGGGATCAAGATTAAACCAACAAAATTTATAGATGCTTCAAAATCCTTTCTTTTATTTTCCAATAAGTCCTCTATGGCTATACCGCTCCCCAGGAATGAAGTTTTTAGCCTTTTGCTTCCAGAAATGCTCATCAAAACAATAAAAAATCCCCTCCAAATAGGTATATAGTACCATGGGTAAAACAAAGTTATCCTAAGTCAATTATATGTGTCAAGTGACTCATCACTTTATCATTGGTCATGCCCTCATTGACTCGTCTCTTGAGGGGGTAGTCATAATAATGATTTCATAAATCAAATCAACACTAAAACACTCAAAAGTGCAATTTTGATACATTCAAAAAAATCTTTGCAAAAGACAAATTTTCAAGCCCATGTTGGGGAAAAAAATCAGCATAAGCGAAAAAAATAGGGATTGACCTCCTTGAAGCCTCGGTAATCCACCCATGTAAAGGCTTACAAGAACACAAGGCATCAAAACCTAGTATACCTCAAGCCCTTAAAATTGTCATTACAATGCGGATGAAAGGTATACCCAATTAATCCTTCGACTATGTCAAAAGCAAGGATTCCAAGAATGTATGCTCTTTCCACAATGGAGGTATCTAAATTTGGTTTTATTAATGAATAACATTAATCATTTAGAACTTTATTCATCTATTTTTGCTCAATGCTTTGTTGCACATAGTGTATCCCAAAAAGGGGCATCTATAGACACTAAAATTGCATAAATCAAATAATATTGTCAATGCGCCACTTGCACCACTCTTATTGACATCATATGGCCCCATTGGGCAACCCTCTGGGGTAATATAGAACTCCATATCACTTTTGGGAAGGTTCCTATCAGTTTTGGTAGGTTTAGGGTCATATCCTTATGATCATCCCAACTTGGGATGATCACAGATGGTGATCATCCCACCCAGGGACAACCACTCCTAGCCATCCTTGAGTGGGATGGTCCCTAAACAAACCCTCCAAAAGTCAAAGGGACAGATAAATGGCAATTAATTACTGCCATATTCTCCGCCCAATCATTAGAAATTGATTAGGAGCTTGTCATGGAGACCAAAAGCTCCAAATTAGAGGCCCCAAATGGGCAACCTCTTCCACCTTATCATAGCAAAGTTTTTGACAAGTGGCAGCACTTTCCTTGCATGCCTGAATTTGCCATTTTGCCCCAAATACCCTATTTGGGCTATAAATTGAGGTGTGCTCACCTAATTTTAGAGAGAAGAGTTGAAGCATTTTTACCATGAAGTGCTTTCCAATTCTACCCTCACATTTTTATAGCATATTTTCCCTCACCTTACCTTGAAAACCTCTTCATACGAAGGTGCTTTCAAGGGCATCCCTAATCCACTAAAACCATTCCAAAACCGCTCAAATTGGAGAGTAATTTGGCCATATTTGCCAACACAACATCTAGGATAGTTTCAGACCACATCTCTTTGGAATTATCGACTTATGCTCTACCAAATAGTTCAGGGGTAAAGTGTCAAAGGGACTTTGATGAGATAAAAAAACACCTAGCATCACTGCTAGTATTGGCTCTGCCTTGACCAAGTGTACCATTTCTACTATACATATCAACTACTGATTTTGCCTTAGACACCATGTTGGCCCAAAAGAATAAGGTAACTAAGGAACAAGTTGTTTATTACATCAGTCAAACCCTGGTGAATTATGAGCTTAAGTACGCATATGTTGAGAAGCTTTACCTAGTTGTGGTACTTTCCACCAAGAAGCTACACCATTACATGTTAAATCAAACAATTTATATTGTGTTTAAAGGAAACCATTTGTGTTATATGATGAGTTGAACGTATCATAATAGCCATACTATAAAGTGGATCATGTTGTTGATAGGATTTGACCTCAAATTTATAAGTCAAAAATATATTAAAGGTCAAGTAATTGTTGATCAACTAGTAGAGGCTCCTCTTTAGGACAATCAACCTCTAACTATCAATTTTTTGGATGATGCAAATTTTACATTATCAGACTTGATAGAACCAAAATAACTTTAAAATAAATCTGATATGACATTGTTCTTTGATGGTTCCAAGTGTGAGCAAGGGGTGGAGCATGAATCATAAAATCAATTTCTTGTGCACCAATAATAATTCCAAATACGAGACCCTCCTTTTGGACCTTCAAGCAAATATCACCATGAGAATCAAGAAGATAAATTTTTTTGGCAATTCCTTGCTTATTTTTAACCAAGTCAAGAAAATATATTAGTGCAAGTGTCCAATCTTACAATCATACAAAGCCCTTGTGGAAAAGCTACTAGCTAAAATGAAATGGTACAACATTGAGGTAATCCCTTGATCATCTAGTCATTTTTTAGATACGATGGCTTCTTTGGAATCCTTAATTCCAGAGAACTCTTCAAATGATATCACAATCATTCATGTCAAAATGCTTTTGCAATCAACAATTTCACATGAGGCTTCGAAAGATGAATATATTATCCACATGGTCTAGATTTAACCATACCAAGAATGGTTCTCTCACATACATGAATTTTTGAAATATGCTTCCTAGGGATTTTTGATCCTGAATAATAATTTTGATAACAACACAACAATATATCTTAAGGTTCTCTCAAAATTTGCATTCTTGCATGATGAATCTCAAAAGGAACAAGCAATTCATTCAATCAAGACTCAATAGTTTCAAGATTGGTTCACTCAATTAAAATATTTCCTCAAACTTGGTAATATCCCTTTGGGATTATCACATGCCACAAAATGAACATTCAAACAAAAAGTAATAAAATATGTCTTACTAGGAAACATACTATATCATCAGAGCTCTGATGGTCTTCTCCTTCATTATTTATAGCTCCACGAATATACTTGGGCAATTTTACAAACTCATGATGGTACTTGCAGTGGCCATTTTAGCAACATGGCTATCACTAAGCACATCCTATGAATGGGCTATTATTGAACTACCATAGAGAAATATTGTTGTTCTTGTGTTAATGAAGTGCATGAAATATCAGCATCATGCTAATATTTCACATGTACCTTCTTAGGCCTTACAATTGATTCATTCGATATGGTATTTTTGTAGTTGGGATTTGATTTACTTAGGAAGATATTACCCCTATCATCAGGCCATCACATATTTATCTTAATGGCCATAAAATATTTTACCAAATGGATGGAAGCAATCCCTCTTACCACTACGACTGGACCCTATTTTACGGAGTTCAAACTTCATAATATCATATGTTTTTTTGGTATTCCAATTCAATATCTTCTCGGATAATGGGTCACCATTTAAAAATAAAAATGTGTAAGCTTTTACTACCAAATATAACATTCAACACAACTTTTTTATTCCCTATTATTTGCAAGCTAATGCGCAAGTAGAGGCATCAAATAATACAGTCATTGTTATTCTTAATAAAACCATCAAGGATAATCACAAATATTGGTATCTTCAACTACCTTTTGCATTATGGGCTTATATAACTAGCATTAGGATTCCAACTGGGGTAAGTCCTTTCTAACTAGTATATGGTATTGAGGCCATTATGCCTTTGGAATTGTAAGTTCTTTCATTGTGCATATCACTACAAGAGTTCATCGATGATCATACTGCATGACAAGCTCATCTTTATAAATTGAATATTCTAGATGAACAATGCATTAAAACTCTTGAGAACCTCTACATTTATCAAGATCTCCCTAAGAAAGCCTATTATATGAAATTCCATCTTAGGAAATTCAAAGTTGGGGATCTAGTTCTTAAAGAAAATCAGCAGAACTCCAACTTATGACCGTACTTGCAAGACAAGTTTGTGTCCAATTGGTTAGGCCCATTTATCATCACATAGAAGATAGGGCTAGGGAATTATAGATTAGCTTCTCTTGAGGGTGTTGAGAACCTTGAACCTCTCAACATTCTCCACCTACGGGTGTTTTATGCATGATACATAATGCATATATAAAAAAAATCATAAAAATATTAACAAAACATAAAAACATTACATTCCCATTTGCATTGCATTCCATCATGCATATCATATCGCTACATTTTCTAACTTGCATTAGAACTAGTTTTTTTCCTTGCATGCTAAGATCTAGCACCACACTTGTGTAATTGTCATCTTTCTTAATCAACATTTTCCATAATAATAATTTTTAGTTTTTCTTATGATTTTGACTATTAAAAGGTCCTCGTAAGATAGGGTAGAAACTAAATGAACATCAGAAATGATATTTAGATGACCATTGACTATTTTATGCACACCTCTTAGTTTTCAAAATTTCATAAGGAAAACACACACATCTATCACATCATATACATCCACATTCCCCATCTTAGGTGTTTGTGTTTGTCCCTTCACCTAGTAAGTTGTTATAGAGTGTTCGATAGGGTTTTTGAGTCATTCAACCATTCCTATTTTTCTTTTTAGATTTGGCAAAAATCTATCTTGATTTTTGAGGTAGGTTCTTGCTTTGATAATACCTTGTATATCTCAAAATACCAAACACACATTCACATTTTAAAATCTAAGTTTTTGAAAAATGAAAGACAACACTACAATGTAGTCCTTACTTCCTTAAGCAAAAGGTCTCCCTTGCTCATCCTATTATGCACATGGTCTAGAATGTTGAAAATTGACAAAAGGATGAGCTCCCCCCTATCCAAAGTAATAAAATACCTTTCTCCCAAAAATGAGAAAGCATCCCCCCTCAAAAAAGAAGAGAAAGTGGTTTTCACCACTAAGAAAATGAATCCTCTTGCTCTACATAAAAAAAAGCAAGTATCCCAAAGAAATTAAAAGAAAAAATGGGTAATGAGCTTGAATCACTAGAATACTCAGTTATTCAAAAGCCATGGGATGATCTCCATTACAATAATAGGTTGAATAAAATTTGCTTGACAATGGTGTAGTCTTATGCATAACGATATGTCTATCACATTAGAAACTTTCTTTTGTACAAATCAATGTTAACTTGTAGATGATCTAGCATGTGGGAAGGGTTATTCATATACTACATAAGAAAAATTTGTTTGTCAAACACTCTAAATTCTCTTTTGGTGTTCAAGAGGTTGAGTACCTGGGTCATATAGTATCCTAGGAAGGTGTTAAAGTGGATCCCAATAATATTAAGGTAATTTAGGATTGGACTTTACCTAAAACCATCAATAAACTTCATGGTTTATTGGGTATCACTGGCTACTATAGAAAATTTATGCGTAACTATGGTAAAATTATAGTCCCTCTCACATCCTTAACAAAGAAGTATGCTTTTAATTGGTCAGAAGCAACCACTCAAGCCTTTGAGGATCACAAAGAAGCAATGTGTACTACTCCATTTTTGTCTACTCTATTTTTTTACAAACCATTTTTCATCAAATATGATGCTTTAGGAACAGGTATTGGGGCAGTATTAATGTAGGAAGGTCATCCCTTGGCATTTGAAAGTAAACACCTTTTGGTAAAGAATTTGGGAAGATATACATATGAACAAGAAATATTGGCTATTCTACATGTAGTGGATAAATGGAGACACTACTTAATCAATAGCCATTTCATTATAAAAATAGATCATAATAGTCTCAAGCACTTTTTATAACAAAGGTTTTCTTATCTAGAACAAAACAAGTGGTTGACGAAATTTTTGGGATATGATTTCATTATTGAGTACAAAAAAGGTAAATAAAACGTAGTATCAGATGCATTATCCAAAAAATATGAATATGAAGTGGTCATTAATGTTATTTTAGGTCCTTTTTCTCAATGGGTGTCTCAGTTACATGAAGAATGGGTGTCCAATAGTGAAACAACTCAAATAATTCAAGATTTGTCATTGGGTTCATCCAAGCACCCTATTTTCTTCTATGAAGCAATATATTAAGAAAGAAGAATTGCATATACATTCCACACAATTTGACAATCAAATTAAGTATTCTATAGGAGTCACATGCTTCTCCATCAGTAGGGCATTCAGGTTTTTTGGAAACTTATATGCGGGTTAAACAATCATTTTTTTGGAAGGGATTAAAAGCAAAAGTCAAACAATGGGTAGCTGAATGTGAAGTATGCCAACACAATAAGGGAGAAATAGTCAAATAACTAGGGTTTCTTCAACCATTACCCATTCCTGATCATTAGTGGGAACATATTTCCATGGATTTTATTGAAGGACTTTCTAAATCAGCAAACAAGACAGTAATTTTCATGGTAGTTGTTCATCTCTCCAAATATGCTCACTTTCAGGCTTTACAACATTCATTTTCAGCAAGCAAAGTGGCTAAGGTATTTATGGACTCAATTTTCAAATTACATGGCATGCCAAAAAATATTGTAAGTGATCGAGATCCCATATTTTTTTGGTAAGTAGTGTTTGTATTTACAGCGGGTTTTAACAAGGATCCCAAAACCTGATTACATAAGCAATGGGCCTAGGGCATCAATCCCTTGAAACTGAACACCAAAACAGAAATCCCGCCCAGCGATAACAGTAAGCATGAAACAATCCCTCTCAGCGGAAACAAACAAATAAGAAAGAAAGTAGTTTTGGAGATCCCGCCCAGCGGGGAGTAGCCAAAAACCACCATCGAGAAGATCCCGCCCAACAGGAAGCAAAGAAAAACCGTTATAATAAAATCTCGCCTCGCAGGAAGTAGTCAAAACCACCACAAACAGTCCCGCCTAGCGAGAAGCAACAGGGAAATCTCGCCATCCGGGAAACCAACAGAAAAGAAAGGATCCCGCCTCGCGGGAAAACCGACGGATTTGGCGGATCCCGCCCTATGGAGAAACCATCCCGCCCACCGGGAAAACATTCCGTTCAGCGAGAGCCATCCTGCAAGAAGCCGACAGCCAGCACAGAGAGGATCCAGCCCATCAGAAAGTGACCAGAGAGTTGCACCACAAGGAACCCGCCTCGGGAAAACAGAAGAGGATCCTAGCAGCAGGGACC
The DNA here is from genome assembly GCA_028583015.1 of Wollemia nobilis. Classification (NCBI taxonomy): domain Eukaryota; kingdom Viridiplantae; phylum Streptophyta; class Pinopsida; order Araucariales; family Araucariaceae; genus Wollemia; species Wollemia nobilis. The sequence continues at coordinate 6,367,916 of JAQPPZ010000440.1, read as the reverse complement.
AAGAATCCCGTCCAAGCACAGAGCCCATTGAGGATTCACAAGAAAAAGGGGGAAGCTGTCCAAACCCTAAACCATCACCTCCATCGCATCGAGAAACGCAGGGGACCAGATCCACGCGAATAACCTGCAAAAAAACCCAGGGGGAAGCCTAAGGGAAAAAGGGAAGGGATCCTCAACCAAACAGGGATCCCTGGGAAGCACCAGTCCGAAAAAACAACCAAGGAAACCCTGGCCGGCCGGGAGGGGCGCGAGATAGTGGAGAAGGATCTCCCCCTAGGAGATCATCTGCAAACAACCACTCCCCGGGAGGGATGACCTGGGTTGAGCCAGGGACTGGGTAGGAACCAGGAGCCATGGGAGGGGGAGCAGGGGTGGGACCAGAGCCCTCCCCTCTCTACTTTCTTCCCTCCTACTCCATCGAGATCCCATATTTACTAGTAATTTTTGGAGGGAATTATTTTGACTTAGTGGTACTTGTTGGTCCAAAATCTGCCACAGGAAAGGATTTTACAAATGCACCCTAGACCTGGCCAACATTGAAAGGCTGGAAGCAAGAAATGGCTTCCAGACCAATCTCCAGAGTGGGCTGGTTCCCTTCACTATTCTAAACTTGGTTTAAGATAAGGGTTGCAGGAAAGAGATTTTAAAACTGCAGAAAGAAATGGGAAATATGGCCACAGGCCGAAGTTATAAGACCGGGAAAATAGCAGCAGGAAACTTAAAAATGCAACAACAGAAAGTAATAAAAATTATTAACTTAAACCTTCACACGATGTATGTAGGAAGACCCTCCAAAACTACATTCCAGAAATCATACTCTCACGGCGGTACATAAATCCAATATGCAGAATTTCAATGCAACAGCCATGAAGAAATACAAAGCTATTAGAAATGCAATAGAACAGAAAGGAAATCACCCATACAACCGCTTGACAAATTAGAAGCCAACTCTGTTATTCCTGCAAATGCATCTCCAGTCTCTAGCAGAGAATTTTTCCCAACCTTTGTAAATGAAAATTACATTGGTTTTTATAGAGGGCCGTCCTCTTTGCAGCATTAAATGTTTGCCACCATCCTCCTCGTGATCTACAATTGTGCATTGGAAATTACATACATGATCCCTTGATTACAGCCTCGAAGAAACAAAAATTAAATGCAATGAAACGTTCGCGGTCCTTCATTAAATTTGATTCTTCGAACATGTGCATGAAACCGTTACGACAATCCACGAATAGCAGCCTTGAATGCATTAAATCTTCAATCTTGGTGGCCTGAATGCGTCTTTTACTTTGAATGCTTTGGAAATTCGCAAATCATTAAATTCGGGTCAGCATTAAACCATCGGAAATCAAAAAAATCTCCTCGAGCATTCATACTATGTTCTGGCGGGAAACTGTCACAGGTCACGAAAACATAACGGGTCACGAAATCGTGACGTATTTTCATGCCGTACACTTTTGTCACTTACACCCAAAAAAATGCTCCCTGTCGCGCTGTCGCTACATCTTCGGCTTTGTCTTCTCTATCGCTAGCTTAATCCCGCAAAAATGGCACATGTAGCGATATCGCTACGCATTGCGGCCTTTGGCTATTCCTTCCTTCCTACACCACGAAAATGGAACATGCAGCGCATTGCTGCACTTTTCGGCACTTTGTACGGTCTCCTGGATGGGTCGCAAAAATGCGACGCCTTTTGCTTTTTGCATGATTCTCTTTGCACTCCGCCTTGTCACCCAGAACTTGCAGCGAATCGCTGCACTTTCTATGTCGTTTGTGAAAACAGTCAGCGCATCGCTGCACTTTCTATGCCGTTTGTGAAAACAGTCAGCGCGTCGCTGCACTTTTTGAACACTAAAACCTTTGAAGCCAAACGCCATGAAAATGGAACATGTAGCGATATCGCTACATGTTTCAGGCACCTTGTACGACCTTGAAGACGGTCTGCGAAAACATAACACCTTTTGCACTTGAATGTCTTCAATTCTTCCTTGTCTCCGTTTCGCTACCAATTTGAGCACTTAACCATTTTCATGCTTTTTGATCAATTTTCATCCCCTGCATGATTTCGCTGCATATTCATGTCAGTTGGCCTTATTGTTGATATTGCAGCGAATCGCTACAACTTACTGCTCCTTTGCTTCTTGGACCAAAATGGCCATGATTTTGAAGCATGTAGCGATATCGCTACGTGTTGCTCCTTCCGTACCAATGGCCACTTTGCCATCGTGAAAACACTATAGGTAGTGTGTCGCTACAACTTTCCCATGGCTTATTCTTCTTAACAATCATGCAGCGAATCGCTGCAGCTTTTAACCTTGGGTCTTCGAAGCCAAACACCGCGCGAAAATGAGACGTCGGCGCTGCGCTGCAACTTTTGCTTTGTGTCTTCGGCTGGACTTTTTGTCGCGATTTCACGACATTTTGTCGTTGTTCCTCCTTTGCCTTCCGAAAGTCGCAAAAATGGAACACGTCGCGATATCGCGACGATTCCGCCCAACCTGCCTGCGTTGACCGCGTTGACCGCGGTTTCGCGACATGTCAGCGAATCGCTGCAGCTTTTAGACTTAGTCATTTTTTGCTCATTTTTTCTTCTTTTTTCGCCAAAGCTGCATCAAAGCTGATATTTAAAGGTCAGATTTTCAATAATACACTAATGCATTAATCAATGAGAATCAATGTGGCAAAAATGCCAACATTCTTGGCGGCTCGCGGGGTATACAGCTTGCTGTATGCAAGAATCCAAGCCTTAGTCCATTGGGCACAGAGTCATATCAAAACAGGAAGGTGGCTACTGCAAAACATGTCAGTGGGACTGCTACAAAACTTCTTCTGCTGCTGAAAACTAGAACCGAAAGAACCTGCATAGAAGCGGTTATAAACTGAAGAGATGGAATGTGATGGTGGAGTGAGCTCCTACGATTGCGCAGGCGGTGACTGCAATGGAGTGGTGTGAATAATAAAATGATGGAGCAAAAGTGACGTAATAGACATAACAACAGCATGTTGCTACACTACCAGCGACAATAGATGGAATGAACGAATAGATGGAACATAAATGGAAGTTTTGAAGCGTGAAATGAAAATGAACTAAGCTGGAAAATAAATGCTTTTTAAAACAAAAACTAAACTGGGAAGAAAGGGATAAGAAGAAATGGGGAAAAGAGAAAATGGGAGAAGAAACAACAGCCATGGCTTATTCTTTTTGTTTTTTATTGCAAGAAGAAAGAAACAAAAGAAGGAAGAGGAAGATGAAGAAAGGAAATAGAAAGCAGGGGAGGGAAAAGAAGAATTCTTTGGAAGCCACAAACTTTCGGGAAAGGAAGGACAAAAGGGAAACAAACACCTACAGCCCACAAGCAACAAGAGCCAAGGTGACAACAAAAGACAAAACCTCTATACATACTCTTTTCTTCTTCTTCACTTTTTTTTTTTTATATTATATACAAACTCAAATTGAACTTGCAAATTCATGAAAAGTAGGCTTTCAAATGAAAGCCATTAACTGAAATTGGAAGTGAGCTACCATCCATGTCTTCCAAATAGAAAGAATTAGCTGCACCTGTGCTGGAAATGCGGAAGGGACCCTCCCAGAATGCATCAAACTTCTTATGATTGCCAGGTTTAGCTTTATTCTCATTCCATTTCAGCACCAAATCTCCTGTCTTGAATGTACGGGCTGCAGAATGCTTATAAAACCACTTCGAAATACCTTGCGTGTGCTTGCCAAATTCATTATATGCTTTGGAACGCTGCTCCTCTAATTCCAACAACTGTGCTATTCGCAGATCCAAGGAACTCAGGTCCTGTCTCATCATCTTGAAAAGACTGCAACTGCTGTAATACTGGCAACTCAAGATGAACCGACAACCTTGCTTCTTTGCCATAGACTAGGGCATATGGTGAGGTTTTAATGGACTTCTTGACGAAAATCCTGTCTGCCCATAATGCCTGATTCAATAACAAGTGCCATGATCTTTTGTTCTCTCCCAATGACCTCTTCAAAATTCCGAGCAAATTTTTGTTCGTTGACTCGCCAAGCCATTTCCCTGTGGATAGTAATTGGAAGATGTCTTAAGGAAAATGCCAAACTTGTTAGCAAACTTATCCAGTTCAGCTCCAATGAATGGAGTCCCATTATCTGTAATGATGTCGTCTGGAACACCAAAACGTGTAATCAAACTCTCAACAAAAGAAATCACTACAGATTGATTGGCCATCTTTGTAGGTATGGATTCAGACCACCTTTTGAAATAATCCGTAGCTGTTAAGATGTATCTGTGCCCAGCTGAGGAATTAGGATCAATTATTCCAATAAAATCCAACCCCCATTGCTGAAAGGGTGCTTCAAACTGAACTGGATGCAAAGGCAGAGCTGCATTCCTTACTCTTCCTGCGTATCTTTGACACTTATCACAGGCTTGTGCAATCTTGAAAGAATCTGAGAACAGGGTTGGCCAGTAGTAACCAGCTTGAATGATTTTCAAGGCCATCGGTCTTCCTGCATAGTGACCTCCTGATAGACCAGAATGGAACTCTTCCAAGATCCTATCCTTGTCTGCTTGTTTAACACACTTCAAAAGAACACCATCAATATTTTTAAAAAATAAATCATCTGAAAACAAAACATATCGTAGAGCTTGCAACCGAAATCTCCTCCTCTGAGAAGCAGTCAATTCTGATGGACATCTTCCAGTTGTGAAGTAATCAATCAGGTCCTCTGTCCAATCCTTTTCCAAAATTAAGAAATTCATTAAACTGTCATTACCAGCAAGAGCTTCTCCCTGATCTTCGCATACATCAAATGTTGCCATCTTTGCTAACTGCTGGCACAGAGCTTTACCACGCACTAATTTAGTTGGGTGAATTTCTACATAAAATTCCTGGATCTTGGTGACCCAACCAGCACGTTTATCACCCAACTCTCCTTGAAGAATGAAATTTCTCACATCTGGGTGAAGCACATAAACAAATGTCCTGCTCTAGGAAATAAAATGTTTGAATTTCTTCAGGGATTTCATCACAGCATATACCTGTTTCTCAATAAAATTGTACTTTGCTTCGTGAGGTAAAATGACTTGGCTCAGAAAAGCAATGGGCCTTTCATTCCCATCACCTCCCTTTTGCGTCAAAACTGCAGCATAACTGTCATCTTCTTTGACTGCATATAAGATGAAATCCTTGGAGTAGTCAGGATTAATCAGGACAGGGGCCTGCACTATTCTTTCCTTGATCTCCTGAAATGCTTCCTTTCTTCGAGCTGTCCATTGGAAAACTGCATCTTTCTTCAACAATTCGGTCATTGGTTTAACAACCTGAGCAAAATCAGCAATGAATTTTCTAATGAAATTTATCTGTCCAAAGAAAGATTGAAGTTCCTTCTTGTTTGCAGGGAGTGACAATTTCTTCAAGGCTTCAACACGGGCTGGATCAATTGCTAATCCATATTCAGAAATAACATGACCCAGAAGCTTACCTTCTTTTACAACAAACACAGACTTCTTTGGATTAATGGAGATTCCGAATTCTCTGCATTTCTCAAAAATCAGCCTCAGGTGAGAACAATGGTCTTCCCTTCTATGTGAAAAGACTGTCATGTCGTCAAGGTATATTACAATGATCCTATTCAATAAATCTTTGAAAGCAATATCCATTGCTCTTTGGAAGGTAGCTCCAACATTTGACAGTCCAAAGGGCATTCGCTGATATGCAAAAGTACCCCACTTCGTGGTGAATGCTGTCTTAAACTGATCTTCATCTTTTACCCAGATCTGGTTATACCCAAAAAATCCATCTAACAAAGAAAAACGCTGTGCCCCAGCCACAACATGCAATATTTGATCAATTCTCGGCAAAGGATAATGATCCTTTAATGAAGCACGGTTAAAATTCCTGAAATCAACGCACAATCTAATATCTCCATTCTTCTTACGGACTGGGACCAGATTGGCGACCCATGTGGAGTGCTTGACCGGATAGATGATCTTAGCTTGCAGCATTTTAACAAGTTCAACCTTCATCAACGCCTCAATATTTGGGTTTACAGGTCTCTGTTTCTGCCGAAAAGGCTTAACTCATTCTTCCAGTTCAATTGTATGCTGTATAATCTGCTTGTTGTAGCCTTTCAAGTCTTCATAGCTCCAAGCTATAATATCAGAAAACTCTTTACAGAGCTGCCTGATTTTCTGTAGTTTTTCTGGGGTTGAGTCAGTGCCAACCTTAATCACTTTGTCGAGTCGAAGCTCTAACTCCATGTATTCCTTTCTATCAATCTCCATTCGAGGCTTTCTGGAATGATCATGTTGGTCAAACAAGCTCTCCAGAGTTATTAGACCCTTTGGAATATGGTTATTCCTTAATTGAATAAGACCTTCGGCTTCCTCATCTTCCAAAGTTCTGCCTTCAACAGCTGCAACTTCATGTATCAGGAAATTAACAATCTGCTCATCGATTTCAAAGACCTGCCAGAAAGTTTCCTTATCTGGCACACTGGGTCCGTATACCATTCTCACTTGTCTTGGGCTTGTTCACAACTTGATCAGTAGGGAGAAAAGTTAGCTCCAAGAGATGCTAATAAGTCAGCATGTTTATTCATCTCTCTGGAAACAACTTGAATATTAAGCGCAGTGAAAAGTTCAAACAAATCCCAAACCTGATTACGATATGCTTTCAGATAATGCTGCTTTGAGATGCATCTATTTGTGACCTGATTTACAATAAGCTCGGAATCACCAAAAATATTAAGCTGTTCTATTCCTAACTTCTTTGCTTTCTTCAGACCCAAGCACAATGCTTCATATTCAACAGCATTATTAGTACAACTCCATGTAAGCCGATATGAATAAGTTCTCTGTACACCAGAGGGAGAAATTAACACAATACCTGCTCCGGCACCATTCCTGCATCTAGCTCCATCGAAATATAGTTGCCATAACTGATCTGTAACCTCAGTCTGATCAACTGGGTTAGACAATTCCTGCTTTGTCTCAGTCTCAGGTTTTCGAATGGCATAGCAGCCAATCTCTGTCTCCATCATGGCATTGAAGTTAAGCATTGAAAACTGGTCTTCCAACTGAAGATTGTTTAAAACTTCACTCATTAAAACAACATCTTCAGACTCTTCAGTGAGAATATGGACCGACTGCATGTTTTTTCCAACATCTTCCAACTTCTCAATATGAAAAGGGGAAGGTTTTTCATTCTGTATTCTGAGATGTCTATTCTTAAAAGGAATTTCCAGATGGGAATAATCTAATTCTAGATAACCCCCTAATTTTGCAGTAAATTCCCTAGATAAACACATGCTAAAATAGGGCTCTAAATCTACTACAACAATTTCTTGAATAACAGTGATTTAGGGCATTGTATGCAGGACAATGGGTACATCTTTAATGACACCTACTATTTTTACAGGTGTACCATCCAATTGCGAGAACTCCGGGACTACTCCGGTATACTCCATTCCCATAGCTTCACAGACTCCCTTGGGCATGACAGTGGTTGCAGCTCCAGAATCAATCATACAATTGTGTACAACCCAACCTTCTATTTGCAATGACAAGTAAAAAGGAGGAGGTCTGTTCTTACCAGTAACAGAGGTGGTTAAAGTTTGGGCATAGACGGTCTGGGTAGGCCCTTTTTCACTCTCCTTCACATATTTCAATGACTCTTGTAATAAATCTACTTGACCAGGTAATTGCAAAGCGTCATAAAGGCTTACCTTAGCAAGGGTCTTTTTAAGATCATCAACAATATTGTATGAAACTGCGAAGAGAATTTTTCTTCTCAGCGAGGTTGCTCAAATCCGGTTCCATCTGCTTGTGTAGCTTCCACTCTTAACCTCTTGGTCAGTGATGGATATTTCAATTTTTCACGTGCCTGCTCCTCTGCTTCTGATCTTACTGGTGCAGCTGCTGCCTTTTCTTGAACTCTGTTAAAAGTTGGATCTTTGGGCAAAGACTTTGGAGTTGGCACAGGAACTTTCACTGGCCTCTTCACTTCAGTCGGTACTCTTAACGGCTCTAAGTCAGCAGGATCAACATTCATAGGCTTCTTTCCAGTCCTTGTTAGAACTGAAACTTGATCTTCTACTGCAGTCATCAAACTATGACCAGCTTCTGAGATCATATTAACATGGTCACCTGAAGAGCTGGCCGCCAAGGTTTGGACATAATTTAAGTGAACCATACATGTATCTTCTTTGTGAGGATCATTACAAGTGGAACACCAATATACTCCATCTGCATGGGCTTTCACTACAATTTTTTTGGGTTTTCACTGCAATTTTCTACTTCATTTGACCTTGGTTTCCTGGTGAGGAATCACAGAAGGACGAGGACCTGTCAATCCCGAATGAGTGAAGTATTACAATAGCTTGATCAATTGTCTTCTCAAACGCGATACCCATTATCAAATAGTAGTGCATATATATTTTTCTAATGATTTTTCTTTGCATTTTATTGATTGTTGTTCACTATGAATGATAGGGATCGAGCCGTTTGTAACAATCAATCATTTTGATCTTCCACAAGTGCTGGAAGACGAATATGGAGGTCAGTTGAATTCCCAGATTGTGTAAGACTTAATTATTTTTCTACAGCACACCATACACCATTGCTTATGATCATGGGTATGGTTGAATTAGTGATAAATTCGAAGAGATGATATGTTGTAGGAATGATTTTGCAGACTATGCAGAGAAATATTTTGAGCTATTCGACGACCGTTTCAAGCATTGGATAACTATAAACGAGCCAAATACATAGGGTATTTGAGGATATGATATGGGCATCCATGCTCCTTGAATATGCTCCACTCCTTTTGGAAATTGCACAGCAGGAAACTCGTCCATGGAACCTTACATTGCTATCCACAACATTCTACTTTCTCATGGTGCGGGTGTTCAAAAGTTTAGGAAACACAAGGCAAGTTCGTAATCAACACAATCCCTTCTATTATCATTCATAAAATAGAAAGTGATAACTATTAAAGTAATTCTAATAGGCAACTCAAAATCTAAATTCCTCCATTGGTATTGCGTTGGGTGCCAATTGGTATGAATCGCTTACAAATAGTACTCAGGACTTGGAGGCCGCTACTGGTAAGATTTTTGCCTTCTTTACACGTTTTCATCAAATTTGATACCAAGTATAATGGATGGAAAGTATAATTGATGCCATCTTTACCTTTTGTAGTGCAGTGTCAAATTTTCATCTCGATAGTTTTTGCTTAATGATAAAAGGGTAATAGATCTATCACAGTCGGGTGAGAGAGGCTGATCAATTTCACATTTTACAAAAATATCACTGCCCCATGTTTTATTTTACAAAATCCATATTTCTTGGAATGAATGGCTAGTTGTTGCTGTAAAATTTCAATGTAATCTATGGAATTTTGTAGAATGGAGGCCTTGTCACTCTTGGCCATTGCATTTGGCAACAAAGAACGTAATGGTTCAAATAAGTAAATCATATCGTTGGGTCGCAACCTCTCTATTGCTCTTGATAAAGTTGGCATTGGAATGCTGAGTGTGCGAGAGACTATAATGTTCATCACCACTAGCTGGAAATATTCAGGCATGGAAATTTCATATCCGTACGGATTCATGAAAGCATTGATATTGCATTTTTGAGGTACAACTCTGACATTGGCTTCCATTATTTTCAAGCCAGATTATGTGTCATTTTTTTTATCATAGGAGGAGGCCAAGGCGGAGGGCGGATGCAAGAGTACCCATTCATGCTATGGGCTTCATTAATAGCTGAGGACTCCTCTAGTATTAATTTAAATTTTTTAATTTTTCTGATCACTCGTGGAAACCTTAATTTTTGTGCATTGTTGCTGGTAATTTTTTCACCGTGGGAGCTATCCTTCTCTTCCTCATACACTTCTTTTAAAAAACATTTTTCTTTTTTAGGGTTTATTATATTTTCTCCTTCCAAAAATGCATTATATACCATTTGAAAATCTTTGCCTTCTACCTTTTCGGAAGAATTTTTTTTTCTAGGGTTTTGATTTATTTCTTTCTTCCCGAAAGATGAAATGGATACCACCTGAGATTCAATGACTATGGGCTCCTCCTCTACCTGGGATTCCATGGCTATGGGTTCCTCCTCTACATGGGATTCCATGGCTATGGTTTCTTCCTCCTCTACTTGAGATTCCATGGCTAAGGTCTCCTCTTGCATTTCCATTAAATATTGTATAATATGATCAAAACGTTCCATTTGTTTTTTTTGTTTTTGTTCAATCATTCTTCTAATTTCTGCAATGTCATTTTTCATTTCCTTGACCAATATGGTTGGATCCATAAGGCTCTGATACCAGATGGTAGGAACCTAGGGTTCCTAGCACATAAAATAATAAATAAATAATAAATAGACCTAAAACTAAAAGAATCACCTTTTGTATTGTCGAGAAGTCCCTTCAATAAATTGTATTATATTTCATATTCATGGATGATTGAATGATAAGTTCTTACAATGTTTTATACCCCTCTAGGGTTATAGGTGAAAGGTTGCAATGCTTCCTAACCCTAATCTTATAATAATATAATAAATAATATAATTAATTATTATATTATTTATTATTATATTATTTTATTATTATGACCATAGGATATAATATATTATTATTATTAAGATTATTAATTAATGTTAGGATAGGATCCTAACATATGGTGTCCAACCACTCATCACCCATGTCTAGTGCACCTCAATTGCTCAACCACCTCTATCCATGGTGGGAAATCCATGTATGACTACCATGTCACCTAATTTAACCTCAGTCTATTGAAAGAATTTGTGTAATGATCAATCCTGCTTGAGTGGGATTGACTTTGACCCACCTCCTATGGCATGCAATGGAGGTAATACTAGGAGGATATTCCTTGGTCAGATCCGATGATGACCAAGGAAGATCCTTCGATCTATCCACTTGGATGTGCTCCAACCCCCAGATCTATAGTAGTAAGTTACATCCTAATCCAAGCTTGCATCACTGGAAAATATCATATAGCTCATCATACCAATGAGCCAATAGCATAATCCCCAAGCCATGATCAGAGGATCTTGAGTGGTGCACTCAACCAAACCTTAAACCAGCTCGAGCAAGTTCTATGGGAACCTCACTCTTGAAGAGTTAGGTAATAGAATTTTATTAATGAGTGACATCAACACTACATATCTCGATGTCAACACATTTGCATCATACCATGCCTACACCAACCCTATCACTCCCTAACATACATTGAGCACCCTCTCAATATTCTTTAAATATCCTCTAAAGCACTCTACTTTATTGGGCCAATGTGTGTCAATATGATGGGGTATCCCTCAATCAAGACATGAATAATCCTGTAGACATCCTCTAGAGTGACTATCATCTCGCCAGTTAGGATGTGGAATGTGTTGGTCCTATTTTTGCAATGATCTATCAAGATCATCAGGTAGGCTTGATCTGTGATCATCACCTCTAGCATAGCAACCTACTTATGGTCAATGACCTTAAGCTATTCCCAATTGGTATTAGTCAATGCATCAAGCATTGTATTCTAGATCATGGTATATCTATGGCAAGCCCAGACACACTAAAGATATAAATTGCAAATCTGAAAATCAGGTCAAAACAAATTTAAAGAAAAAACAAAACAACAAAAATAAGTAGTGAGGTCATATAAGACCAATATGATCTCCAGGTGAGGCCATCTCAGGTCGATATGACCTCTATAATGGACATATTTTTAACCATTGGATTTTGAACCATGACCATCACACCCTGATATGGCCCCTAATATCATAAGAGGGACCGTATCACCCTGATATGACCCCCAATTGGGGAAAATTTAAATGCAAATCTAGTATACCCTAAATAAAATCAAGTAACTAAAAATGTAGACACTAAAATCATGTAAATTGGATAATACTTCCAATGTGCCACTTGCATCACTCTAATCGACATCATATGGCTCCATTGGGCAACCCTCTAGGGTAATATAGAGCTCCATAGCACTTTTGGGAAGGTTCCTATCAGTTTTGGGATGTTTAGGGTCATATCATTATGACCGTCCCACCTTGGGATGGTCACATATGGTGACTGTCCCACCCAATGACGACCACTCCTAACCATCCCTAGGTGGGACGGTCCCTAAAAAAAACCTCCAAAAGTTAAAGGGGCAAAGAAATGGTAATCAATTACTGCAATATTCTCCACCCAATCACCAAAAATTGATTAGGAGCCTGTCATGGAGAACAAAAACTCTAAATTAGATGTCCCAAATGGGCAACCTCTCTCACCAATGCATGGGAAAGGTTTCAACAAGTAGTGGAACTTTCCTTACATGCTTGAACTTACCCCTTTGTCCCAAAATCCCTATTTGGTCTATAAATTGAGGTGTGCTCACCCAATTTTAGGTAGAAGATTTGAAGTATTTTTACCACGAAGTGCTGCCCAATTCTACCCTCACCTTTTTCTAGCATATTTGCCCTCACCTTGCCTTGAAACCCTCTTCATCTAAAGGCACTTTTAGGGGCATCCCGAATCCATTAAAACCATTCCAAAACCAGTTAAATTGGATAGTAATTTGGCCATATTTTCCAACACAAAATCTAGGATAGTTTCAGATAAGATCTCTTTGGAATTGGTGGTAAATTCCACTTAAATTTGTAATCGTCCCACCTGGGGACGGTTAGCAGTAGGTAGTTGCACCTGTTAGGGACGGTTAGAAAATAGTAAGGAAATTTGATTTTATTCCACCATATGTCATTTAATAATGTTTATATTAGCCTTGCATCCAAATTGGGTAAGATTTGGAGATGTTTTGATGGTCCAATTAGAGGTTTTATTGTTATAGGTCTAGTTGTCCCTATCAAGGATGGTCATAGTTTTTGCTAAGAATTTCCCTTATATTTATGCTTAGACCTTTCCAAAACCATATAGATAACATCATTCTTAAATTATAGATCATTTGGAGTTGTTTTGATTTACTGCAAATAAGTTTTGTTATTTCTAGATTCATGCTTTCTATGTTTTCAAGGTTTTCTATCAATAAACACATATGCTATTAACCATTTTAAATCTCTTGTGTGTAGATACAAATATTCTAGACATGAGGGAGGAGCTAAGATTCACATAATGATAGGCCCAAGACTAGCTCTTGAGTGTGGGATGTGAAAGGAATGTTGGAGCACACCATTAAACCTTTGAAGGGATTAGATCCCTTGTATCTTGTAGTATTGAAATATATCAAAGAAAAGCACTCAAAGGGGGATGTATTGTAATCACATTGAATCCATGAATAAATAAATATAGTAAGATATCCATCCATTTTATTGCACATTATTCTTCATTTCAGTAGATTACATCTTTATGCACTTTCCCTTTTAATGCTTATTTCAACACGCTTTACATTTCAATAAAGAACACATAAGACGTTCCGTAAATTTTGCTTCTTTAGTGGCAATCATGGTATTTGAGATTATTCATCTATCCCCTTGGAATGTGTTAATTTTGACCTCCATTTTCTATTTTGGATGTTGTAGGTTTTGATCGTTCTGAGCAAAAACGATCCATTTTATGCTAGTTGAACCTGCCAAGGATGACTAGCTATGCGACATAGCCAGGGATGGCTCCCCAACTGCTAACCATCCCTACCTGGGATGGTTACACAACTAGAGGTTTTCTACAAAAATTTGCAGAAACAGAAAGTTACAGGTCAAAAAATACACCTATTCTAACCTTCAATTTGTATTTATACTATTTTAAATTAGCTTAAAATTCAAATTTTCTTATCCTCTTGGTGCATGTGAAGGTTAGATATCATACTTCTAAATTTTTAATTATCAAATCGGGAAAAACATGAAAAATAATAGTATTTTGTATGTTTTATGTCTGGTTTGCCTGCTTAAACTTACCAAAAAGGGTTAAGTTCATATAGGGTGTCAATTTTATAGCTTCCTTTTATTAATACTAATGATTCTGAAATAAAAATGTACTTTCATGCATTTTGTGAATCATCATTGAATGTTGTATTATTTTATTTCAATAATTTAAAAGGAATACACACACACCACGATCTACTTAAACGTTGGTGAGTTGGACTTCATTCCCAACCATTGATAGAGTTCAATGATTGTGGGTTTCATCTCCATCCATTGACTCAAATCCCATGTACCCTATCTTATTGGCCAATAATAACTCCAATATCTATCCTAACCATGCAAAATAGCATGCATTCCTCTTCGAAGGGGTGTATCACTGCGCATGAGGTGTTGGATGAGGATCGATAGGACCTATGCTCCCTGATCGGGTATGGATTTCATCACCATACTTTGGTTGGTTTACGTGACCAAAATTTCATTGCCGGTTGTCGATTTGTGAGTGTATAGGTGAAAACCACTTAAAATTTTGAGTATTACATCAACGAAAATAAAAAATGAGAAGCATTTTCTTTATAAAATCAACACATCTTGAAACACAACAAACAGTTTAGAAATTCACATTTAAATCTTTAAAAGAGATAATCATTTGTATTATTGTGTGTTTCTATTGATTGTGTATTTGAATCTATAAAAATTAAAAAAGATAATCATGTTGTCCACTTTAGGTGTTTCTTTATTGTTCGAATAATCAACCCAAGATCATCGATTTGGGGGGAAAACCTTAATAATAATAAAAAAAGTACAAATCTAATTTTTGATTCTACATCCAAAAAATCGAGAATCTTGCAAATTTGAGCTATAAAAAAAAATTTATTTTGGTTTTATGATTACTCTATTTTTGAAGCCAAAAATAAAGAATAACTACACTAAAATAGTCATAAAATGGTCTAGACAACTCCAAAAATTGCCAAATTTATTTTGTTGTCTTAGTGAGCTCCTTCTGCACCTCCCACAAAAAATTTGAGTCCTAACTATTCATGGTTCAAAAATTCCCAAAAAATCCCAAAAGTGGGCATTTCCCACGGGTCCTGGTTGGCCAAATATTCAAAATTGGAGCTCTAGCCCATTGTGATCAGATTTTCGCACTGATTGTTTTGATATATATTACTTATAACCTTTTTTGGAAGTCAAAATTTTCTTTAGTGTGGGTTTCTTCAGGGTTTGCCTAGTCAACACCTTATAACAACTATGCATAGATGAGCTCAATCATGAGCTAGTGAAGAAGAAAACTTTAGGAGAGGACCTGATATACCTAGGGTAGGGTTGAATGATCATCTTAAGCTTTCAAATTATCCTTCCCCAAGGTATCAAAACCTAGATGAGTATGATACTCGTCACTTCTACCCTACCATTCCTCACTTATGAAGGAATACCTAAGGAAGATCCTAATTAACCTAGGTTACATTATTCCATGCAAGCATGAGGTACCTCTACCAAGAGAACATCAGTGGGTTATTCATGTGATCAAGTGGACTATTCGGTTAACCAACACCGAGTCCAAGCCCAAACTAGAGATAATCAGCCTACCAAGAGTTCTAGTAGGGAAGTCTACACTCCCTCTACACCACCTAGAACTCCCATACAACAAGTGGTAGTAAGCCATAATAGGCCTAACAAAGATCATGTTATATCCTTTTGAAATCAGGATATCAAACCTAAATCTGCCATTTGACCAGACTCTTCTTTGCACATCATTGCGTGCATCAATAGAATCCCCTATAAGCGAGTGTTGGTTGACACAGGTTCCAAAATAAACATCATTACCACAACTACACTAAAACATCTCAATATCCTATATTTACATATTGCAAATTCCACATTCACCTTGAAATCATTTAATTATTCTTTGTCCTCCACTATGGGCACAATAATCCTACCTGTTCAAGTTGGACAAAATACTATTCCTACATTGTTCTACATCTTGGAAGGTGAAAGAATATACAACATATTGTTAGGAGTACCTTGGATGAGAGACATGGAGTGTATCCCCTCCATTGTACATCAATACCTTAAATACATTCATGAAGGTCAGGTCCATGTGGTTGATGCCAACCTAGATCCCTTCAAGTATTACAATAAGGATGATCATCCACAAGAGTCTACTAGTCCATCCACACCTTTGGATACTAAACCCAACGATCTTATCTAGAGTCTAGATTCAACCCCATGGTTAGTCGTAAAGCTACCTTCACCACCACCACTAGTACCATCCTTTATTTATTCAAACAAGGGAGAGTCAAAAGGGCTAACTTCAAAATCCCTCTTAGCCATTTTTAACACATTATAAGAAGACCTTCCCACTCCTACCAACAAAGAGGAACCCACAATGGATATGGATGAATCATATCATATCATACCATCTTCATCTACCATACTTGAGGACACAGTTCATGAAGAACATAAGCTTATACTAAGAGGACGGGGTGAATAGGATAGCACCCACTTTTTACTTTCTTTCCAAACCAATATCAATTAGTGTCCTTAATTGCAATAACAAAATATAGCAGTGTGCATTAATGAAATAGATAGCAATAGTAAGCAAGTGCACAAATCACCACACACAATTGAGACACAATATTTAATGTGGTTCCCCCAATGTGGGATAGTCCACAAGATAATCTCCTTATAATATTTCATAAATAAATAGGGATCCTTATCCCAATATAAATGATTACTTTGATCTACTCAAAGCTAGGCTATCTTGATTTGCTCAGGTGGGCTTCATTGATCTGCTCAGCTAGGCTATCCACTGATCCACTCAACTAGGCTATCCACTGATATTATCAACTAGGCAATCCACTAATATGCTCAGCTAGGCTATCCATCTACTCAGCTAGGCAATCCATTGATCTGCTCAGCTAGGAAATCCATTGATCTGCTTAGCTAGGTAATCCTAATCTACTCAGGTGGGCTCTCCACTGATCTGCTCAGCTAGATAATACACTAATTTTTTCAACTAGGTAATCCACTGATATGCTAGGCAATTGGTGTTGGTATGTTTTTTTTTGTTTCTGTTCTCTCTTTCACTTCTTACAAATCTGCGTCAATGCCTTCTCACAAGGCTCAAACAATCCTGCTCAAATGCTATCCCAAATCTATACTCAAGGCCTTCACAAAAAGGCTCAAACAATGCTGCTCAAATGTTGTCCCAAATATGTCCACAAATCTATCCCAAAAGCCTTCTCAAAGGCTCACTCAATCATGCACAAAAGTTGCCTCAAATCTGTCCAGAAATTCTATCCCAAAAGCCTTCTCAAAGGCTCACTCAATCATGCATAAAAGTTGCCTTAAATCTATCCAAAAATTTTGTCCCAAAAACCTTCTCAAAGGCTCACTCAATCATGCACAAAAGTTGCCTCAAATCTGTCCAGAAATTCTGTCCCAAAAGCCTTCTCAAAGGCTCAATCAATCATGCTCAAGTAGCACTCAAATCTCATCCACAAATAAATGAAGGCAAGGCTCAATGATGAACTCAACAATGAATGGAAATGTACTCTTCAATGGATGACAAAAATGATCCACAATGATATAAAAATTTATGAAAAATAATCTCTTAAATGGATGATAACAATGCTCAACAATGGACAATGAAACATTTAATGAAATAATGGGAAAGGAGCGAGCAGGCGAGAAGCGATGAACTAGGGTTTCTGGAGCTAGGGAAAATCTAGGGCATCAGGTGGGTTGCCAAAGTGTTTTCTGGTTACTGTGGATCTGAAGGCAAGTTTGCTGCCCCAGGAGGGTCCAATGGGGACTCCTCCGGGATCCTCTTATAGGGAGAAATAGCTCTTATGCAGATTTGTTAAAAGATAAATCTCCATCCAATACTGACGAAGCACAAAGAACTGCATTTAAAATGCTCTTTACGGATGCTGGAAATAGATCAACAGCTCAACGAGTTAATGGATGCCTTCCGCAGTCCGAATCAAGGCCCAAGATTGTCATTGAGCCAAGGATGGTCGAAGAAACAGTCTTATACAGAGCCAATCACGATCTGATCTGTAAATTCATGGGTATTCGCCCTACCCTAAATTTTTTGCATTCCTGGGTCCGGCAAAACTGGGAGCCTCATGGTGAGTACTCTTTATGGTTTATTAGCAATGGGTATTTTATTGTTAGTTTTTCTTCTCTGGCCGATAGAAATAGGGCTTTCGAATCAGAAAAGAGGAATCATGGTCCGACAGGATTATTTGTTCAACCCTCGGAGAGTGGGATTCGATCCTCGAATTGAACCCACTGTTGTCCCGGTTTGGATCCGTTTGTATGCACTTCCAATGGAGTTTTGGAGTGAGCAGGTTTTGGAAATTATCGATAATTCCCTTGGAAGACATTTGGGTGTCTCCAAAGACACAATAGAAGGAAACACAGCTGTTTATGCAAGAATATGTGTGGAAATGGATCTTAGCCAGCCTCTACCGATAGAGGTGGAACTTGAACTGGCAGGACTATCTTGGATTCAATAGTTGGATTATGAGGCTCTGCCCTTCAGATGCAGAGTTTGCCACAAATACGGGCATTTGGCCCGATTTTGCCCAAATAATATGAACACAAAAATGGAGGCTCCGCTAGGAATGTCAAATCTTCCTAAGGAGGGTAAGTCAACAATAAACAAAGAACCAACCAATACTTCTCAGGGTAAAGAAGCTCAGAGAGATGGTTTTGAACAGCCCAAAAGAAGGAGAAGGCAAAAGAAAAAAGATGGTAAAGAGCAAACCCAACTCAAGCCCGCCAATAGGTATGAGATATTTAAGACACTAGTGGACCAAGAGGAACAATTCATGGAAGGAGTGGATGGGAATAGTGAAAATAATAACATCCACGTTCAAGCTCCTCTTTCATCTCCCCCCATCATAGAACAGGTAATTGAGCACAGTGAGTTACCACAGTCAGAGAGTGCAGGGGCATTGATAGTGCATAACCAAGAGCAACCAATAATTAAGGATGTCAGCATGGGAATAGCAGAAAAGAACAGAGAAAGGCCAACTTTAGGGATAACTCAGGTGGAAAAGAGATAAAAAAATAGCAACTCTCAAGGAGTGGGTAGAAAATCAAATAAGGAATTGCTAGCAGTTCAAGGAGACAAACTGATCACTGGAGGATCGGTGAGGCCAATAGATTCTTACTGCTCTCAAGGTAACCAATGATTATACAATCATGGAATGTTAGGGGTTTAAATAGTAGAACCCATCAATCTGTTGTTCGAAGACTCTTAGAAAAATGTAAAACAATTTTTTTGCTTATTCAGGAGACAAAAATGTCGTTAGATCTTATGTGTAAAACAGTTAACAGAATTTGGAGGGGTGCTGGTCATATGGAAGTGGCTGCCCAAGGTGCCTCGGGGGGATTGTTACTCTTTGGAACTCTCTTGAATGGACTGCAATAGAACATATAGCTTGGAGGGGTGTTCTCACATCACATTTTAGGAATAATGTCACAGTTGAACATGTTTTAATCACAAATTTTTATGGGGCTCAAAACCTTGATGGTCAGAGGCTTCAATGGAAAGTTGTGCATAACATGAGAATCTCAAGGGAAGATTTAGACTGGATTATTGCTGGGGATTTTAATGCTAAATTATCCTCTAGAGATCAGGAAGGGGGAACCCCAATTTTGGACCCAGGGGATCGACTTATGATTGCCCAAGTCCAGGCTTTACACTTAGTGGATATTAAATGCCCCGGAACCAACTATACTTGGACTAATAAGAGGAGGGAGCCACATAGCAGGAAGGTAAAGTTAGACCGTTTTTTGGTTTCAGAGGAGGCATTTGTAAAATGGAATACAAAATTTCAGATTTTGGAGGGTCCAGCTTTCAGATCACTTTCCCATTTTGTTGGAAGGAGGGATTAAGACAGGGCAGCATCACAAACCATTTAAATTTGAGAATTTTTGGTTACAAAAAGAGGAACTTCGAAAGAAAATTCCACAGTGGTGGGAAGAAGGTCGCCCAACATATGGGACAACAATGTTTAGATTCCACAAACAACTTCATTATGTCAAAGCTCAACTGAAACATTGGAGGCGAGCTAACAAGACAGACTTCCAGGTCCAAAGAGCTCCTTTGGTGGCCAGATGGGATGAGGTTCAAAAACACTTTAGGGAAGGAACAATTACAGAGCAGCTCAAAGCCGAGGATGATGCCTTGCGTAAAGCGGTTGAGGACATTGACAACCAAGAGGAGACCTACTGGAAACAGAGAGCAAGAACCACTTGGTTATTAGAAGGTGATAGAAATACCAAATTTTTCCATCGGATCGCTTGTGCTAGGAGACAGATGAATAACATGGAAGCTCTTCAAGATGAGAACGGACACTCCTTTGATACACTTCCTGGTATGCATTCCCATTCAATGGATTATTTTTCTAAACTATTTAAGGAAAGTATGGTGCAAGATGAAGAGGCTCAAAACGATGTTATTGTTGTCATACCTTCCGTTATCTCTGAAGAAGAAAATCAGACCCTTCTTAAACCCATTGATAGAGAGGAACTGAAGAATGTGGTCTTTGGAATGAGCACCGAAAAAACTCCAGGTCCAGATGGCTTTCCAATTGAGTTTTTTCAGGCCTTTTGGGATAACTTGGAGGAGGATGTAATGGTTGTTATAGAGGAGTCCAGAGGTAGTAAAAGAATGCTTAAAGCATTAAATCATACTTTCATTACCTTAATTCCAAAAGGGGAGGAGGGGGTACATATTTCAGATTATAGACCTATTGCCTTATGCAATGTGATATATAAAATAATCACAAAGGTAATGGCTGAGCGGCTAAAACCTCTTTTACATAACATTATCTCCTCAGAGCAAGGGGGTTTTGTAGAGGGTAGGCAGATCTTGGATGGGGTGGTTCTAGCTCAGGAGGCAATCCATACAATGCAAACATCTGGTAATAAAGGAATGTTCATAAAATTAGATATGTCAAAGGCTTATGATAGGGTGGAGTGGAGTTTCTTGTCAAAGATGATGGCAGCCTTTGGTTTCTCTCAGGATTGGATAGAATGGGTCATGAGTTGTGTTTCTACTCCGACTTACTCAGTGTTAATCAAGGGTCTTCCCTCGCAACCATTTGGAGCCACTCGAGGCCTTCGTCAAGGGGATCCTTGCTCTCCCTATCTTTTTCTCATATTGGCTGAAGGATTAGGTAGACTTTTCTTGAGGAGAAGACAACAAGGTTTGCTAACAGGTATCAAGGTGGGTGAGGAAGTTTTGACTCACCTACAGTTTGTGGATGATACAGGATTGGTGGGAGTGGCCAGCTTCAGGGAAGCAAGAATGATCGGAGATACTCTTAATGTCTACCTTAGGGCTTCAAACCAAGTCATCAATGATAAAAAATCCAAAGTGGTCTTTCTCAATCTTGATCAAAGGCTTCAGGACAGAGTTCTAGAGATCTTGGGATTCACAAGGACTTCTCTCCCGAGTGGTTTATTTGGGGGTCCCTTTGCATTTTAAAAAACTAAAAATAGATATCTGGAGGAATCTTTTGGATTGTATCAAGGATAGAATGAATCATTGGTCTCACAAATGGTTAAGCTATGGGGGTAGATTAACTTTTTTACAGTCAGTCATTCAAGCCATGCCAATTTATAAATTCTCTATCTTGGCTGCCCCACATACTATATGGAAAGAGTTGGACAAGATGGCTAGAAAATTTTTATGGGAAGGAGTAAAAGGAGAGAGGAAATGGGCCTTAGTAGGTTGGGACAAAGTAACCCAGCCCAAGGTAAAAGGAGGTTTGGGACTGAGAAGATCCAAGATAAATAATAAAGCTTTGGCTGGAAAGCTTTACTGGAGGTGGATTTCCCAACCAACTTCCTTATTCAGTAGAATCCTAACTAGTAAATATTTGGGACATGTTAACCCAAATGAGGTGGGCCATTTCCCTTTGGATGGTACTGGATCCTTAGTGTGGCAGGCTCTCAAGTTAGGATCTCAGGTAGTAAAAGATCGATTATTTTGGAAAGTGGGGAGAGGGGAGAAGGCACGATTTTGGACAGATTCATGGGATCAATACCCACCTATCATTGTTGAATTTCTTGAATTGCAACCAATAAAAATAGCCATAGAAACCAAGGGATGGGTCCAAATTGAAAGTTATTTCACCACTAGTCAGCTGGGGAGTATAAGTTTAAGCAGTTTAAGAAGTTGGATGAGTGGCCAATTTCAATCCCTCCGGATTTGGCACCCATCATGACTAAAATCTTGACAGAAATATTTCTCACAGGTAGAGACGAGGAGGATGAATTAGCTTGGGGCTATGGGAGCCTTGGTGTCTACACAGTGAAGGACGGATATGACAAGATCCTTCCAGAGCCTCCCCCTCATACATATCAGGTTGAGGATTGGAGAAAGATTTGGCACTCCAAGGGTTGGCTGAAAGTAAACTTTTTTGCCTGGCAGTTCATGCACAATGGAATTCTCACTTTTGATAATCTCAGATGTAAAGGAATCATCGGTCCATCTCAATGTGTCTTATGCTACAAGAGCGAGGAAACAACTGATCACTTGATGTTTGAGTGCCCTTTCACGCGCCAGATTTGGAAGAGATGGTTTTTATATTATAAAATTCAAGTTAATGGTGACTTGAATCGGATTAATATCTAGGAAAGATGGAAGAGGGGTAGATTTAAATCTAAAGCTCTTCGTATTGGTTGGGAGCTTGGATTAAACTTTATTTGGTGGCAAGTGTGGTTGGAGAGAAATGCTAGAATTTTTAGAGAAACTTTTTCCTCGTTAGATGGAGTTTGGCAGGTCATCTGGAGCAAAGTCACAGAAACTGTGGCCGTCTATGCTAAAGAGGAAACTCAGGTTGTTATTGGGGCAATGGAAGAGGGAGTTGAAGTGCAAGAGGGACAGGACAGAGCTAGTTGGAAACCACCCCTAGAAGGTTGGATTAAAATTAATACTGATGGAGCTGCAAAAGGCAATCCGGGTAGAGCCAAAATTGGAGTGGTTTGCCGGAATCATGTTGGAACAGTGCTCTATTGGGAACTGCAAGGCTTGGGAAGAGCCACAAACAATGAAGCAGAAGCCATAGCTATCAAATCTGCTTCTATTTGGGCAGTTAAACAGGGCCACAGGAGGATAATACTTGAATCAGATTCTCAAATAATGGTTGGAGCTCTAGATTGCATGAGGAACTTTGCCTTGAAAGCATGGAGGTTGAGGATTCTTGTCACTCAAATTAAGGAATTATGGAGGGAATTAGATGATGTGATTCCAGTTTATGTGAGTAGAGATTTAAACAAAGCGGTCGACTTCCTGGCTAAGATGGGTGCTGAGAAGGAGGTAGGGGTTCAGTTGCACAGTGACATGGCTATTGAGGATGAGGCGATTAGGCAGGGTCTTGAAAGGTCCCTGAGCTAATGATCAAAGAAAAAGCTAAGGGAGGGAAGGTGTCACGATATCACGACATGTTGCTTCATCACGGCCAAGGGAGGAAAGGTGTCATGATTTCGTGACATGTTGCACCGTCACGGCCAAGGGAGGAAAGGTGTCACGATTTCGTGACATGTTGCACCGTCGCGGTCACTGGAGGTAAGGTGTCGCGATATCGCGACATGTTGCTTCATCACGGCCAAGGGAGGAAAGGTGTCACGATATCGCGACATGTTGCACCGTCGTGGCCAAGGGAGGAAAGGTGTCGCGATATCGCGACATGTTGCTTCGTCACGGCCAAGGGAGGAAAGGTGTCAGATTGACAGAAAGGTGTCATGATTTCATGACATGTTGCTTCGTCGCGGCCAAGGGAGGAAAGGTGTCACGATTTCGTGACATGTTGCTTCATCGCGGTCAATGGAGGAAAGATGTCACGATTTCGTGACATGTTGCTTCGTCACGGCCAAGGGAGGAAAGGTGTCACGATATCGCGACATGTTGCATCGTCGCGGCCAAAGGAGAAAAAGTGTCACGATATCACGACATGTTGCATCGTCGCGGCCAAAGGAGAAAAGTGTCGCGATATCGCGACATGTTGCATCGTCGCGACCAAGAGAGAAAAAGTGTCACGATATCGCGACATGTTTCATCATCGCGGCCAAGAGAGAAAAGTGTCGCGATATCGCGACATGTTTCATCGTCGCGGCCAAAGGAGAAAAAGTGTCACGATTTCGCGACATGTTGCTTCGTCGCGGCCAAAGGAGAAAAATGTCACGATATCGCGACATGTTGCTTCGTCGCGGCCGAAAGAGAAAAAGTGTCACGATTTCGTGACATGTTGCAACATCATGGCCAAGAGAGGAAAAGTGTCGCGATATCGCGACATGTTGCTTCGTCGTGGCCGAAAGAGAAAAAGTGTCACGATTTCGCGACATGTTGCTTCGTCGCGGCCGAAAGAGAAAAAGTGTCACGATTTCGCGACATGTTGCAACATCGCGGCCAAGTGAGAAAAAGTGTCGCGATATCGCGACATGTTGCTTCGTCGTGGCCAAAGGAGGAAAAGGTGTCACGATTTCGTGACATGTTGCAACGCCGCTGCCCAAGGAGAAAAAGTGTCACGATATCGCGACATGTTGCTTCGTCACGGCCAAAGGAGGAAAAAGTGTCGCGATATCACGACAGGATGCAACGTCACGGCCAGAAGAGGAAAAAGTGTCGCGATATCGCGACATGTTGCAATTTTGGCAAAGGAGAAAAGTGTCGCGATATCGCGACATGTTGCATTTTCACGGCCAAAGGAGAAAAGTGTCGCGATATCGCGACATGTTGCATTTTCACGGCCAAAGGAGAAGAAGGAAAGAGTGTCACGATATCGCGACAAGTTGCATCAACAGACCAAACCGATCCCCCTGTTAGCTAGTTAATGGTTCAAGAGATTTGGCTCCATTGCAAATCTTCTTTTACTATTGTAAGCATGTGTTCTCTCTGATTTCGGCTGGGAAGTGTCTCTTCCCAAATTGTAATTGATCTTTGTTTTAATACAAGTTTTTTCAAAATTTTCAAAAAAAACCAATGCTCAACAATGTATGAAAAATACTCTCTCAAATGGATGATAACAATGCTCAATAATGAACTTAACCATGTATGAAAAATACTCTCTCAAATGGATGATAACAATGCTCAACAATGAATGACAAATATATGGAAAATGAGCTCTCTAATGAAAACCTATCCAAGCAATAACAATAAGGACTTTAACCAACCAAGGACAATCTCCACAAGTGATAGCAATAGGTTATAATTAATATCTTCCTCATGCAATGTCAATAAGCTCTCAAGAAACAAGCACAACTCCCTCAAGCAAAGAGCTCTCAAATAACCAACAATGATCTCCTTAAATGAAATATAAATGTATCCACAAGTGACTAGCAAATGATCTCTTCAATGGTCTCAAATAGTGTCAATGTACTCAACAAGTAACCAACAATAATCTCCTTAAGCAATGTCAAAAACCTCCTCAATAATGGCAATACTCTCAATGAACTCCACTAAAGCAATAATGAACTCAAGCATCAATTTTATCCACAAAATTGATTTTCTAATCCATCCACTTCTTCTTAATAGCCAAGGCACATAATAAAGCAATTTGTATTCAAATTCAAACCCTAACTCATGTGCATGTATTCTAATTCAAGGTGGAAGTTAACTAGGTCTCAAGTTCCTAGTTTAATTTCATAATTAAATCATGCACTAGAACATATAACAAATTTAACACTTTTTAATCTTATGACCCTAATTTTTATTAATACATACAACAAGAACCTATGCTTTTATTTTTAATTCCACACATTATAACTCCACATACAGTAATCACAAATATTTAACTTCAAACCTTATAACTCCCTAAGCACACACAACAATCATTTATCTTAACTAAATACCATATAACTCCCTAGTTGTAATAGAAATGATTTTCAATGCACCAAAACTTTGGCAATATTAAATATTACCATGTGCTAGAGATAAATACCTTTTTATGAAATGCCTTTGCCAAAATAAATGTGCCTTCACCATCTTCGAAATCATTAATGCCTTGCCAAAAACAATGTGCCTTCACACCTTTGATGGAGTCAAACTCTATTCCTTTCACTTAGCGCTATGAAGCTCTTACCATGTGGTCATCAGCCCACATTGAGATTTAATACAAAACACCCAACTTTGCCTGTGCTCAAATCTGAAAACTCAAATTCCCTTCCTTAACAAAACACTTTGCCCCTGGTGGGATTCGAACAGCGAACCTGTCTTGTGCAAAGTTCGTGCGCTACCAACTACACTATAGGCTCCTATGTGATGTCACTTTCCCGTGTTGTCTCCTTGATCTTGCTCTCAAACGAATTTTTTTTTTTTTTATTTCTTTGTTTCTCCCCTTTGGATGATTCTCACTCATGTGCAATATTTCCAATCTCTTATAAACAAAGGTTTTACCCTTTATTTATATGCACCTCCATACCTTCGAATGATGTCGGCGGATTTTATTAATCTCCCCAACCATTGCACGTCGACGAATAATAAAATTCAACTTTAGACCTTAGAATTATTAAATAAAAATTTATAATTCACCTCTTTACTATGAATTGGGATATCTCCTTCATTCTTTTGAATTTTTCCATGAAACTTTTTGCACCTAGGTTTTATTTGAAAAACCTTTTCATCCATAATTATTTGGAGAAGTCTTAGCATAGTGGTTTTAATGAAAAACCCTTTCCAATGGTTTTAATAAAAACCCTTTCCATTGGTTTAAATAAAAACCTTTACCATTTGTTTTAATAAAAACCCTTGCCATTGGTTTTCATAAAAACCTTTACCATTGGTTTTAATAAAAACCATTAATATAATATTTAAAAATTAAATATTATATGCCTCTTGTGCCACAAAACCCTGTATACATCCATGCTCTCAAAAATATCATAAATTATTATTTATGAAGTGCTTTTACCACCAAAACTCAATGTGATCCATGTGACATCAATGACAACACAAAATAACTCAAATTGCCAACAATTCACTTGACCAATCTTTAACTCAATGAATGCATAGTACCCAATGTTAAATTCATGCATATCATCGATTTAATCAAGGATCTAGTTCATCCTTATGTCAAGTTGCCACCCATTGATAGTATGTTTTATGCACCCCCTAAGCATGGGGGCCAAGTAGATCACCTTGGACAAGTTGATGAGGTAGCCATGACTGGTCCAAGTGCCAATGCTTATTCCCATGAGTTTGTGGGAATGATTAATTATGATGATGGAGAACCAAAGCCCTCTAAATTCATCTAGGCCACTTGTGACTCCATCCAAAATTTCATGCATACCACAAGAGATATCATCGATGGATTCGGTCACACCTACTCCATCTCATTCAACATCTCAACAAAATCAAGAACAAGTATACCCACTACACCAAAGTGGACATAATCTAGCTACTCCAATTGCACACTATGATGTGGAACAAGGGAATGAGCTAAATAAAGAACAAGAGCATGTGGATATAGTTACTACCCACAAACATCATGAACCATATGCATTTACTCAGATAATTTTGGGTAGGCTAGCCAATGTTGAGTTACAAGTGAGTCACCAACACAATGATTTACAATAGATATTAAATAGACTCACGAGAATTAATCTACAGTTGAGTCATCCAAAATATCAACCTCCTCCTATGTATTCCAAAGTTAAATATCAACAAAATTTGGGGCAAAGGCCACAACACCATTAACCTCACATATACACATCATTACCTAAATCTTTGGTGTCACTCTTTAATTGATTATGTGAGGCCAAGGCTATCACATTGCTATATATCCGCCATTTGGATCCCAATAGGCACAAACCAATGTGGTATCGAGAGAGCCAACATTGTCCTTATCATCAAGTAAATTGTTGTAACATTAAGTCATGTATTGTCTTCAAGAGCAAGGTACAGGATATGCTTGACAAGAATTATCTTCAAATCAACAATTAATAGATTGACATATGTCAGAACTTGTTACCTATAGATGGGATTCAAGAAGCAAAACCTAAACAGGTGACTAATATGCATACAACCCTGTCACCTCATAAAATGTGGTGACCGCATTCACCTCATTTAAAGCATCAACATCACACCTAGACTCCATTATCTGATCCCATGTCAACCATCCTTTACAACTTAATCAAAGGCAATCATCTTGCTAGATATACCCATAGTCAATACAAATAGGTCTAGATATAGATGATACAAGGAGGATCATTCTTACCTCTATCATCGAATTAGAGGGCATGACATTAGCAATTATCATAATTTTAGATATGCGGTCCAAGATCTTATTGATAGGGAAGTTGTATCCACAAGCGGGTCACTCATTTTACCCCATAAAAATAGTGGTATCATCCATAATCCCTTGCCACAATAGGGGTAGTCCGTCTCTATCACTCCTCCTAGCCAAGCCAATAATAATGCATCAAACACAATACATGTTCAGGGTATCCAAAGTGTCACACCTTCCCCACTAATTACATCATAAGAAATAAAGCAAATTGAGGATTCTAAAGGTATTTCATCTTCCTCACTTCCTTTGATCACCATAAATATTGGGGGTACCCAATGTATTGCACCTTCCTCCTATAATCACAAAGTAATCAAAGTTACAAAAAGACCCAAAGGTATCTATAAGCCCTTTTATCACCATTAAACGCCCCTAGGTAGTCTATGACCATCTAGGTCAACCTAAAATACCCCTAGGCAA
This sequence comes from Wollemia nobilis, assembly GCA_028583015.1. Taxonomy (NCBI): domain Eukaryota; kingdom Viridiplantae; phylum Streptophyta; class Pinopsida; order Araucariales; family Araucariaceae; genus Wollemia; species Wollemia nobilis. Next base: position 6,339,319 of record JAQPPZ010000440.1, on the reverse strand, counting down.
TCTATGACCATCTAGCTCAAAATAAAATGCTGCTAAGTAGTCTATGATTGTCTAGGTCAAACCAAAAAGCTCCAAAGGTGTCTATAAGCCCTTTGGTCATAGTTAAATGCCCCTAGGTGGTCTATGACCATCTAGGTCAACCTAAAATGCCCTTAGGTGGTCTATGACCATCTAGGTCAAACTAAAATGCTCCTAGGTAGTCTATGATTGTCTAGGTCAACCCAAAAAGCCCCAAAGGCATCTATAAACTCTTTGGTCACAATTAAATGCCCCTAGATGCTCTATGACCATCTAGGTCAACCTAAAATACCCCTAGATTATCTATGACCATATAGTTCAAACCAAAATGCTTCTAGGTATTCTACGATTGTCTAGGTCAATCCAAAAGGCTCCAAAGGTGTCTATAAACCATTTGGTCACAGTTAAACACCCCTAGGTGGTTTATGACCGTCTAGGTCAACCTAAAATGCTCCTAGGTAGTATATTATTATCTAGGTCAACCTAAAAAACCCCAAAGATGTCTATAGGCCCTTTGGTCGCCATAAAATCCCCAATGGCATTCATTAAGTCCATTGGTCAACCTGTATATACATATATTAAAAATTTCAAAAAACATCATTAAAATCATCAAAAACACAAAAATATTGCATTTCATTGCATTTCTCATCATTTGCATTATAACACTATGTGCATTAAGGTATACTCATCATTGCATTATGCATCATTCAAAATTGATCACACATGTCTAGCACCATGTCTGTACACTAGGCATTTGTTGCATTCACTATTATCATATGTCAATATTACCACCTGTTTACATTACATATCCCATCTACATTTACATTCCATCTTATATGTTTGTTTCCCATTACTTAGCCACTGTTGGTAAAACATAGTTAATATTTTTTGGTCACTCAGCCATAGCTAGTTTTCTTTTCAGATTTTATAGAAAGCTATCATGACTTTCTAGAAGGTAGAATCATGTTTAGATTATACCTTGTATACATCAAAATCCCAACACATTTTCACATTAATAAATCCAAGTCTAGCACAAGGAAATATGAAACTATAAAGTGGTATAGGTTGCTTTAAGTAAAATAGATTATCTTACTCATCCCCCTGTGCGAATGGTTTAAATATGCTAAGAATTGACAAAAGGACAAGTTCCTCCTTACCCAAAATCCTTTGCTTCACACTGGGGCAAGTATCCAAAAGAGAAAAATCAAACAGTGATTATTATCACTTCAAAATATTCAAAAAGAAACAATGATTATTATCACTTCAGAAAAAGAAAAAAGAAACAGTGGTTCTTACCACTACCAAAATCCCTCAGTCAAAAAAAAAATGAGCAACTCCTTTGAAAGATTCAAAACTTAAAATAAAATAAGGGAGTCTTGAAATTGAATCCTTAGAATTCTCAGCATTAGAGAACCATAAGTTGATCCTCATTACAGGTTTGGTGGATAGCCTACTTGTCAATGGCGGTAACCTTACGCATGATGATATGTGTGTCACATAAGCAACTTGCTTAGGTATAGACCAATGTTTGAATGTGGATGAGCTAGCTTATTGTAGCCTATATTACCTAGTGGTATAATCTAACTAAGTACAAAACTTAGGATAATGAGACTCGCAAGGTGATCTCTAGTACAAGTGAGGTGAGTGAATTCCGTTTGGCATTAAAGTAACTCTATGTGTTATCATAGTAATGAAATCACATGCACACATAGGGATTTTTATTATCTTGGTTATCTTAGTAGGTGCATACTTTGTCAAAACGTCTTGCATAGTTATTATATAATTTTTTATTAGGTAACTAGAGTGTTTGAGTCTCTTAAAAAATACTAAACATATCATATCACATTACATTATTCATTCTATTTTACATCATGTTGTCACATGTTTGTCAAAATTACAAAATCCATTTCACAAGTGTCATAATAACACAAAAATAATAAAGATACATTTTTTACAGTCTATGGTGCTAGCATATAATGCATCAAATAGTCATCATAAATACATCATATAAAATTAAATCAAACCATCGATTTCATTATGCATTTCCATTTATATTTCACGTCATTCCATCATCACATCATAAATAAAATACATACATACATAATAGGCATCCATCAAAAGCATATAAGCAAAGCATAGCATACATATCATAAAGCAGTAAAAGGTTACATGATGATCAAAGCAAAGTCATACATACATACATATATATATATATATATATATATATATATAGATCCATGTGTAAGAATTCAAAAACTATATCGTAGTCCATAAGTTTCCTATAGGCTACAATAAAATGGACCCTCAGACCTCACACTCCGAAAGTAAAAAAATTAAAAATAGATTAATAACATCAAAAATAGGGTCCAAAACCCACCAAAAATAAGGCAAAATGGTCTAAAATTAGCAGGGATCAAGATTACACCAACAAAATTTATGGATGCTTCAAAATTATTTCTTTTATTTTCCAAGAAGTCCTCTATGGCTATACCGCTTCCTAGGAATGAAGTTTTTAGCCTTTTGCTTCCAGAAATGCTCATCAAAACAATAAAAAATACCCTCCAAACAGGTATATAGTACCATGCGTAAAACAGAGAGTTATCCTAAGTCAATCATATGTGTCAAGTGACTCATCACTTTATCATTGGTCATGCCCTCATTGACTCGTCTCTTGAGGGGGTAGTCATAATAACGATTTCATAAATCAAATCAACACTAAAACACTCAAAAGTGCAATTTTCATACATTCAAAAAAATCTTTGCAAAAGACAAATTTTCAAGCCCATGTTGGGGCAAAAAATCAGCATAAGTGAAAAAAATAGGGATTGACCTCCTTGAAGCCTCGAGAATCCACCCATGTAAAGGCTTACAAGAACACAAGGCATCAAAACCTAGTATACCTCAAGCTCGTAAAACTGTGATTACAATGCGAATGAAAGGTATACCCAATTAATACTTCGACTATGTCAAAAGTAAGGATTCCAAGAATTTATGCTCTTTCCACAATGGAGGTATCTAAATTTAGTTTTATTAATGAATAACCTTAATCATTTAAAACTTTATTCATCTATTTTTGCTCAATGCTTTGTTGCACATAGTGTATCCCAAAAAGGGGCATCTATAGACACTAAAATCGCATAAATCGAATAATATTGTCAATGCGCCACTTGCGCCACTCTTATCGACATCATATGGCCCCATTGGGCAACCCTCTAGGGTAATATAGAACTCCATATCACTTTTGGGAAGGTTCCTATCAATTTTGGTAGGTTTAGGGTCATATACTTATGATCATCCCACCTTGGGACGATCACAGATGGTGATCATCCCACCCAAGACAACCACTTCTAGCCATCCCTGAGTGGGATGGTCCCTAAAAATACCCTCCAAAAGTCAAAGGGACAGAGAAATGGCAATTAATTACTACCATATTCTCCACCCAATCATTAGAAATTGATTAGGAGCTTGTCATGGAGTCCAAAAACTCCAAATTAGAGGCCCCAAATGGGAAACCTCTTTCACCCAATCGTAGCAAAGTTTTTGACAAGTGGCAACACTTTCCTTGCATGCTTGAATTTTCCATTTTGCCCCAAATACCCTATTTGGGCTTTAAATTGAGGTGTGCTCACCTAATTTTAGAGAGAAGAGTTGAAGCATTTTTACCACGAAGTGCTTTCCAATTCTACCCTCACCTTTTTCTAGCATATTTGCCCTCACCTTACCTTGAAAACTTCTTCATACGAAGGTGCTTTCAATGGCATCCCTAATCCACTAAAACCATTCCAAAACCGGTCAAATTGGAGAGTAATTTGGCCATATTTGCCAACACAACATCTAGGATAGTTTCAGACCAAATATCTTTGGAATTGGTGGTAAATTCCACTCAGATTTGTAACCGTCCCACCTGGGGAAGGTTAGCAATAGGTAGTTGCACCTGTTAGGGATGGTTAGAAAAAAGTAAGGAAATTTGATTCAATTCCACCATAGGTCATTTAGGAATGTTTATATTAGCCTTACATCCAAATTTGGTGAGATTTGGAGCTGTTTTGATGGTCCAATTAGAGGTTTTATTATTGTAGGACTAGTTGTCCCTATCTAGGATGGTCACAGTTTCTACTAACAATTTCCCTTATATTTATGCTCATATCTTTCCAAAACCATATAGATAATATAATTCTTAAATTATAGATCATTTGGAGTTGTTTTGATTTACTGCAAATAAGTTTATTGTTTCTAGATTCATGCTTTCTATGTTTTCAAGGTTTTCTATCAATAAACGCATATGCTATTAACCATTTTCAATATCTTGTGTGTAGATACAGATATGCTATACATGATGGAGGATATAAGAGGCACAGAAGGATAGGCCCAAGACTAGCTCTCGAGTGTGGGATATGAAAGGAATGTTGGAGCATGCCATTAAACCTTTGAAGGGATTAGATCCCTTGTATCTTGCAGTATTAAAATGTATCAAAGAAAAGCACTCAAAGGGGGATGTATTGTAATCGCATTGAATCTATGAATAAATAAATATAAGGAGAGATCCACCCCTTTTATTGCACATTATTATTTATTTCAGTATATTACATATTTATGCACTTTTCCTTTTAAACACTTATTTCAGCATGCTTTACAATTTAATAAAGAACACATAAGGCGTGCCGTAAATTTTGCTTCTTAAAAAATACATTTTCAAAGCACACAAACAACCTACACTATATTTTAGTCTAAGTTTTGTTCCTTTCCTTAATTTTTTTTGATGAGGTTCCTTTCTGGATTTATAGTGAGGTTCATTTTATTCTGCAAGGTAACAAAGAAGATAATATGGTGTTTACCTTTCTCCTTCTGACTCCTCTAACTATCGAGGTCTTAAGTTGGTCCATGGTGGGATTCAATCAACAATTTAGCAGCACTCCACTTCAAAAATCGATCTCCTCCCACTAGCATCCCTTTTTCCTTCAATTTTTAGTTGTGCAAATGATGTTAGAAAAGTGCTAATTTTAATTTTATATTGTCAAATCTGTGTGACCATCTTAGGGTTAGACGATTGCAATTTTTACAACCATCCCACCTAGAGATTTTAGCTAAAATTGCAAAAAAAATAACCCACAAATAAAAGCTCGAAATGCACCCCATTTTCTTTGGTCAACATCAATTCAAAAGGCTCCAAAGGCACTTAAACCCTTTGGTCAACATCAAATCAAAAAGCTCCAAAGGTACCCAAATTCCTTTGGTTAAAATCAAAAGACTCCAAAGGTACCCAAATTTCTTTGGTCAAAATCAATCCAAAAGGCTCCAAAGGCACCTAACCCCTTTGGTCACATAAAATTCAAAAAAAAAAACTTGAGTGAACCTCATAACTAGTGATTTACTCTAGCCACTTGGTGATTGCAGAAATTGGTTATCAATGCAATTTGGTAGGATGAGTAAACTACCATAATGCCACTCACAAAAATAAAATAAATGGATCAAAATCAAGGTTGTAATGAGGACATGAGCCCTCTAAACTTTTGTAATTTTACTAGAGCACCCAAATCAAATCATCTTGGTCAAGCGACTTGTCACTTTCATGGTTTTTTTATTTTCTCATCGACTCATTTCTTAATAGGGTAGTCATATAACCACAAAATTCATGATCAAGTTAGTAATCAAATACTCAATCATGTAAATTGTGTTCGTTCAAGAATCATTTCCAAAGACAATCATGCCCTTCTTACTTGGGGTAAATAATAAATAAAAACTTATCAAACATATAATAGGTCAATTGAAATTGCATAATTGGTATCCCCAAAGGCTAGAGTCTAGACTTAAGTTTGTCTTCCAATTCTCCAAGGGTTAAAGTGTAGACTCAAGCTTGTCTCCCAATACCCCAAAAGTTTACAAAAAATGCAAGTTCTTCAACTTGTCAAAAACAATGATTCAAAAATACATGTTATTTTCATGATAGGGGTATCTAGCATTGATCAGATTAATGAACATCATCAACCCTCAATTTGACTCTAGGTCATTTATTTTTGCTTCACATTTTTATTTCACACAACCCATCCTAAAATGGGGCATTTGTAGACATTTAAAATGTGTCATATTGAGGAGACTACCTATATGGACTCATTTTAAATCATATGACCCATCTTGGGTAGCCCTATGGGCTAAAATAGTGGTTTTCACCGCTCAAACAAGGGATATTTCTCTTTACAACCCTGGTTGTTCCTCCAAGTGATGGCATCCAAAGGTCATATTACCAAGGGACATCCCCCAATCAGGGTCGTACCACCCTGAGATGGTCATGCCAGAAGTAAGATTAATAAAAAAATAGAATATAACCGGTAGTCAAAATTACCAGTTTAACGCGCACATGAACTTGCACCACAATTTAATGCATGCATGAGCCCATAATAGAACAATCACATGACAAAATAAGTTTGCATTGAGATTCCGAAGATAGGCATTTGATTTTCATAATGCAAACTGCCTCTTCAATTTTTCATGCATAGGGTTGTGCTATTATTAGATCCCTTTTGAGGAATCTATATGATAGTGCTCACCCCTAATTCAAAATAAACCAAGTTTTCTAATTTCTAAGCAATGAAGTTCTATTAGAATCTCACCATAGGATTTTGCATATAGAAGGGTTACCATTCCATATTTTCAACCCTTTCACTATCAAAATCTATGACATTGAATTACTTCATGAACTAAAATTGTGCTTGCATCTTCTACGTGATCCCATATTCCTTCTTCTACTATTGATTGAACCCATCAAGTTGCTTCCACGAAGTGCACCAATACATCGATGAAATATTGAATTGAACCCAGGATTCACCTTGCATCGACCATGAGAAATGGAATTATAGGTTAGTGGTCATCTCGCTCAGAGACGACCCACAGGTATAGTCGTCCCACCCAAAGATGGCCCCAGGGAAATAATCTATTTGTTTGACTTTATTTTAGTAGATGTTAGCAACATTTACTTTATTACTTCTTAGATCAGTTGTAATTTCATTTATGCATGTACTTTTTTTCATTTCATTTATTTATTGCATCTGATATCATTAATATGGGCCTTATTTCAAAAGGCTCTGCACATGCTTTTAACAATATTCAATTTTCTTGTGTGCAAGTTGTAGGTATCTACAAGAGAAGGAAGATTGCAAGAACTTGATATCATCAACCCTTGTGGCAGTCATGAAAAACCTGCTTCAACATGGTTTGTGGGTGTGAAGAAGACCCTACGCATTACATCTAAAATATTCTTAATGTAATTAATTGTATCAAATTGTTAGAAAATCCCTAAGAGGGATTTTTATTGTAACCCTATTAAAAGGAACAAATATTATTATTAATAAAAGGGCACCATCATCCATTTATATTTATCTCGTTCTTAATCTTTGTGGTTTCATTGTTATTGCTATTTTTCAACATTTTGCTTGCTTGGATGTATGGTCTTTTTCTGCATTTTAGTTCTATGAAATATTTTCGAATGAACAAAAAAGACGTTTGCATAAATTGAAGATATGCTATTTTAATGTATATTCTTTTACTTTTTTTACAATTACCATGTGTAGTCTTATGCTATTTTCATAACTTGAGTATTATGTTATTTCCATAACTTGACAATTATGTTATTTCCATTTATATTCTTATGTAATTTCCATAACTTGAGTATTAAGCTATTTTCATTGTGCTTCAGTTTACGAAAGATACATATATGGATGGGTTTAAAATTTTTAGTTTATTCTAAGACAAAGCATAAAACATTAAAATTTATCAACATAGAAAGTTAATACAATAACAAAGCTATGATATAAAATGAGTTATTTCCATAACTTGAGTATTATGCTACTTCATTGTGCTTTCTAAACCATATACAACACTTTTTATAAAAAAATTTACGAAGGATACATGCATGCATGGCTTTAAAAAATTCAATTGATTCAAAGCCAAAGCATAAAAATAAAAATTTGATCATTATAGACAATTAATACAATAAAAAGCTATACAACATAGACAGTTTGATTTTCATTGTTCTTTTTCAACAACATACAACACTTTCTATTAAAAGATATTTATGAAGGATACATGCATGTAGGAATTTAAAATTTTCTATTTATTTAGAGCCAAATCATAAAATAAATTTTTTTATCATCAAATACAATAAAAAAGCTATGATATAAAAAATAAATTATTATCAACGAAGACAAATGACATCAAAATACCATTAAATATATGAATTTTGTAAAATAATTAAAATTTTATAATGGATGAAGTTGAAACAAAAACTTCTCAGCTTCCCCAAAAGAACTTGTAAGCATATCTAATTTTTGCATCTCCACAATATGATTATTGCAAGTGTCATTATCCTCATTATCAATAATATTAGTGATATATCTTCTGTCTTCTAGGGATTTCCAATATGCCAAAGCTCTATCGTAGGGATATGTATCCAACTCATACGATGACACATATTCTTAAAAAAATTCCAAATTTTTGTCCAACCTATTTCAAACTTTTAATTTCACAAAATATAGTGCACTAAAAACTTTTTCGTCTTTGACAGATCCCAAAATCATTGTTTGACTTAATTCATATAAAATGAAATATTCACTCATCATTGTTTGTAATACACTATTTGGATACAATTTTTTCCACAAATGCGTAATGGAACTAGGATCATGTGGGTTACTCAAATGTGCAATTTGACCAACCATTATCATTTCAAAATGGGTTGATTGTTGTCTCAAAATTTCTTTGTTGAGAATACCATTGATTTCAATACCATTCACTTCCACACTTTTAGTGAAATGATTCACAAGAGTGCTCATATATCTTACAAACAACTCACTTTTAGTATTGTAGTCAGAACAAGGATTCCAAAACATGGGGTTAACCACACCCATCGCCTCAAGCAACTCATCTCTTTGAAAATGATCTCTTAATTTCCTTATCAATGATTTTGCAATTTTTATCAATTTAATCTTAGTATTGTCTAAAACTACATAAAATTCGTTGTGTGTAATGGGCATTTGTTCGACATCCTCTCTAACTATATGTGACTGCTTTTCAAATGAATATGAAGGTATCATCTTTCCATGGACAATAATACAAAGATGATCATTGATGTTGAACTTCAAAAAGCTATTAAGATCATTGATGTTAGTTAAAGTATTCCAACTATCAAACAAAGGATCTGTAAAATTTTCTCTTGATAAGTATATCTTATCAATATGCATACTTATTTTTTTCTCATCCTGATGAAATCGACAATATAAGTGGATCTTTCCTGCACAAGTTTAATCAAAGTATTCATTTCTTGCAACAATGGAAGAATATCACCTAATGTGAGAAGTGTTTCCAAGTTAGTCATATAGAATATCAAATCTTTTGCCTTGTCAACATTCCTACGATGTGCATACATAAACCCTACTAAGGATTTATATTCTAAAAAAAATATTTTTGCAATATGAAACAATGAAATCCACCTAGTATCTACATATTTTAACATTTTTTTGCCTTCAGTAACACCTAGAGAAAACCGTTGAAACTCTGCAAACCTTTTTGGATTGCACAAAAAGTAAATATGTATTTCACAGACGATTTCTTCCACTTTTGTAACATTTTCAAATGTGCTCACAATTTTGTATGCAAGATTATTTCTATGAGCTATGCAATGAACGAGAATCAAATATGGGGTAATTAATATCTAAAGTCTAACACAAATATCGTTCCTCTATCCTTACATTGTAGTTGCACCATCAACTCCAACACAAATTAACTTTGTGGTTATTTCTTTTTCATCTATTCCAACAATATCCTTTAAACTTGTTACAACAACATTGTAAATATTTTTTGTATTATAATTTTCCACTATTTTATGTAGTGCTAGTAAATGAGGGTGCCTTAAATGGTTATGGAATGTGTAAACATGCATGCAAATCCAAGATGTGTTGTCAACAACTGTTACCTCATCAATTGATAGTGAAATAAATTTGGTATATTTTACATTCTCTCTCAAGTCTTCCTTAATAAATGATAGACATTTTACCATTTCCAAACCACTTCGATCTGACCAATGGAAACTAGGGAGGTTCTGCACATCAGCTACTTGAAATAGTTTCTTATAATATGCAAAATTAGACATGGGTTTACCCCTGATAAGAATATTGTATACAATAGAAAACTACAAACTTTTAGAAGCTAATGTGGTCTTCTAAATTTTTGAAATTGGGTCTGGATTGTTCCTTCCTTCTCAACATGAGTTTATTCTTGTTTCATTTCTTTTTCACATTCTTGTGTATATCTGACATCCACACAGTTTGATGCATCCTTCCACGTAATTGATTTCATAATTGTTCCATCACTTTATTTTATTGTCTAATAAACTTTCCCACAATGTTTTTGTATTGTGTCTAGCTTTAGTTGTATCTTATGATCCTTTCCTAGTTTCTAACTACAAATAATGAATTGACACTCTATTTATGTGTTATTATTGTTCTCTGGTTGAAATGGCTCAATAAATGGATATGTTGATGACCATTCAAGCTTAAATGTCCTTCCAATAGTCCACTTGGTTAACTTTCTACGTTTAGTTTTTTTACTAGAAGATTCTCCAAAAGTCTACATTTTACTTGAATTATCGTGATTTTTTTGTTTGCATTTCTATATGAGGTACCTCATCAACTGATTGTTGAATGTCGTTATTATGAAAATTATCATGTGGTTGCATTTCATCGCCAGGAATATCTTCAAGTGGAGGCATATCAGGGTCAACAGTGTAAACATCATTCAATGGTTGGTGTTGTATGTCATTTTTGGATGTAAAAAGGTACTATTTTAAATAATTAATAGAATAAATATGCAAATAAACAGATAAACCATTTATTTTTTAATGAAGAAAGGCTTTATATTTAAGAATAACACAATAGAAAAATTAATTGATTAGTTGGTAAAAGGTGTTTGTACCTTCAACTTGTGCAGATGTGGATGCCTCACCATATTTTGATGTGTAAAATATGTCAGTATTGTCTTTTTACCACAAGATTGGCCTCTCTTCTTTTCGTCACCAGTATGCGACATTGTACCTATAAAGAAAAAAACTTTTGATGTTAGGAAATGAATATGAAGTTGAAGAAAAATCTTGCAACAATTATCGATTATAACATTTTTTGCAAACATACTTCCCTCAATAATTGTTTCCATATTTTCTCAAGGGTTAGGGAACCATTACCATTATCCATTACTTCCTTTAAGAAAACAAAAATAACTTAACTCATGCACTTTATTTTTACAAAATAAAGAAGTGACAAGTAATAAACTTCTACAATATGCATTTCTACATAATTCAATTCCATTTCTACATAGTTAATTCTCACAAAATTAGTCATAACATTAAAAGCATAAATTTAAAGCCTTCCTTCAAAGAAACCAAGGTTAAGCTATAATTTTATAATTTTCCCTATAGAATGACCTCTGCCTACATGTTCAGGTAACAACAAAAAAACAATAAACTCCATAAAAACTTACTCTAACACAAAGAAGCAGACTCTAACGACAAGAAATTATCCTAACACACTACACGATGACATGGATACTTGGATATCACAATTGCAGATAGTTCATATATGCTACCTATGAAACTAAAGGAAAAAAGCTTTGGAAAACAAAACAATGGAAGAAGAATACAATACAAGATAATATTCTCAACCCAACACTAAAGGAATACTGTGGACTCCAGCATGGTCAAACTTTGCTCAATTCTAAAGAAACCTTGATGTTTAATATCATTACAATTACCAAGTAAGCATAAAGTTAAAATTATTACTAGAGATGATCCAAAACAAAACAACCATACTGATATATTTGGAATCTTTAACTTTACCTATTATCATAGTCATCATAATTTTCTACTACCAATCGCTACTCCTCTATAATAAGTTTGTGCAACTGATCGTCCCTTTCTCAATTTTTTTTGTAATCGATCAACAATTCTTCATGAATCGATTGACAGTCCTCAAATACCTAGCATTTAAAATTTCTTTGCAATCAATCGATGTTTATCGATAAATAGTCCTCTACAACCAGTAGGTTCATGTTGATAGAAAGTTCTCTACAGCTGATTGTCACTTGTAGCTTCTACAATCGATTGATATCTGTCGATTGACAATCCTCTGCAACCAATTTGTTTATATTGAAAGATAGTCATCTGCAATTGATATACAACTATCGATTGACTTTCCTCTATAGTCAATCGATAACTATCGATTGATAATCCTTTGAAATCGATCATTTTACGTTGAGAGACAGTCCTCTCCAATCAATTATCACCTTTCCAGGCTTCTACCATTGATTGACAACTTTCGATTGACAATCCTTTGCAACCAATAATGACATTGTCATGCTACTGCAATCGATCAAAAAATCTATCGACTGACAGTCTTCTATAATCGATCAATTTGTGTTGGTAAACAGTCCTCTATAATTGACAGGTACTGTGTCACACTTCTTTATAACTGATCGATAAATATTTTTATTGACAATCCTCTACAATCGATCAGAATAATACTCTGCAAATAATAGTGTTTTGTTTTTTTGTCTATTGTAGGGTTTTTGTTGCTTTAGATCTATTTTTGAGGAGTTCAAATGCTTTAGATGTATGTTTATCAATATCATGTTAAGTATTTATATAGGTGGTATAAGAGGCAAATTGGGTAGGATAAATAAAAGTTTTTATAATTTGAAGGTAAAAAGGGTTCTCGATTTAGGTGGGAGTGTTGGCTATTTAAATTAAAAATGGTGAAATTATTTTCAATGTGTGGCAAACCGACCCCAAAAAAAAATTGCTTTCAAAAATTTTGGGTGAATGGGCTGATGTGTAGGGTCCCCATATTCACCAATTTTCAAATTCTAAAATCTTAAATTTTATGAATTAATGATGATTCACCACTATGCATAACACTGTCAAAAGACACATGCTAGCATCCATGGTGATTGATGGCAAGTGAGGGTGTGAGTGTGATGGTGTCTAGAGTGATTTGTATAGAGTCTAGGTATGTAAGTGTGTGATTCTTCTAAATGTTGAAAATGACCTATTTATCGAATTGGCCAAGGTTAAAGGGGTTAAGATGTCTAGTGAGGTGTCCCCTAAGGTGGCATGGTGTTCCATACCTCATAAATGGGTTTGGGTAGAGGAAATTCCTCACCCATCCATATGCAATAAATGGGCATGGGTGCACCATACCTCATAAATACATGGAGGATGAAAGTCTTCACCCATAATGGCATGGTGGATGATGAATCATCAATGCCTTGAATGCCTTGAATAAAAAAGTCTTCAAATGTCATTTATGGCATTGAATGTGCATAGGGATGTGGGGCAAGCAAGAGTTAATATTGACTATGGGTTAAGGGTTGACCATGGTGAGGTGGAAGCTAAGCTTGGGTGGAATCTAGGCTAGTCAAAGGGTAGACTAGGGTGAGGTGACCTTAGACTAGGCTTAAAGGGGTGGTTGCATGGTGACCAAGGGCTAAGTGTAGGAATGGGCTTAAGTGGCCAAAGGGGTAAAGTAGGATGAATATTGTTTTTAGGTAAATTATACAAATTTTGAGGGCTTTGCAAATCAATCGATCGTCAACATTGCATAAGGGATAATGTGAGATTTTGAGGTGTCTATGTTTACCTCTTTTTGTACTATGTTATGTGAAAACATGATGCAATGCAAAAATTATAACATTGGATTGGTGGTTGACTATGAGAGATATGAATTGATGATAGATGGTTATGGTTGACCCATGATTGATTATAATCGATTATGACTTTAGTCATGCTACGAAAATTGTTGAGGGAGGAGATGCAAGATTATCTCAAGTCATGAACAATGTAGGATGCCCCAAATATAGAAGGGATGTATTTTTTTGAAACTTTGTGTTTTATAGTTTATTGAGCTTGATTTGGTTGGGTCAGTTGGCCAACCATTAGTAGGTGTTCTCATGATGCTTCAATTGCAAGTGTTTTTATCCTTTATCACCTTGATGAAGGGAATTCATGAGTAACCATACAGTCATAGGCATGGAGCATATCAAATTTAATTAAATTGGAGTTTGATTGAGAAGAGAAATTTTGAAGTTTGATTAAGAAAAAAAAATTTGCTTTTACTTTTCCCAACAAAGGAGGGCTTGTGATACTCTCAGGAAAATGTTCTTAAACAAACACGATTTTAAGATAGAGTGTTTGAATATTGATCATGCATAATGCAACATTAATGTACAATGTCTAACCCCTCAAATGGTGAGTTGATGGATGAAGAAGCAAAAAAATAGCAGCGAAATTATTGATAAAAATGTCATTGTACAATCACATGGTGGTTAGGAATGACTAAAATGAGAAAATTAGAAATTTTGAAAGTTCTAAAATTTGTGTATAATTGTATAGACTATATGGACAGGTCTGGTTGTACATGACATTATAGACCCATACAATCGAGATGCACACAACTATATAAGTGTGATCGGAGGGCACAAAGCTCATTTGCATTATGTGACTTGAAAGAGTTAGGAGGAGAGATATGGGTGAGGAAGAGTTTGTGATGTGAAGCACTATTAGAGTGGAGATCCAAACTAGTGAGATGGTCAAGGGTGATATGAGAGCTGACATAGGAGGGTGTGTAGTGCCAGTAAGTGGATTGTTGCCCTTATTTTTGCATTTTGGGAATAAAATAAACCCTAGGACAAAAAAATTTGAAACCATAGAAAAATAGGCTAAGTGAGTAAGGAATAATGTGTGTGTTTGTGTGTGTGAGAGATGTGGATGTGTCTTTGAATGTTTATTTGTTTTGTTTTACATGTTTTACAACGCCAATGTGTGTTGTTTGCATAAGTGTATTTTTTTACAAATTTTGCTTTTGATTTTGAATTATTTATTTATTTTGGTTGGTATTTTTGGGCAAATGGGTATCTAAAAATACCCTTTTTTTTGGACCATACATATTTGTATGGTTGTACGAAATCCATAAATCTGTATAGTCGTACAATTCATATTTTTCTACTATGTGATTTTGAGGGAAGATGAGTGATAGGAGGTATTTTATGGTAGGTCAAGGGGTTGCAATTGAGGCATCAATTTAGGCCATTGCTTGATGATATTAGGGATGTGTGGACCATAGATGACTAGGATTGGTTGAGGGTTTTAGGATTTTATGAAGTGGCACATATGGAGACTATCCATTATGACCATTCATACCTATCAACATTATGTGAGCATTGAGTTTTTGACACAAATACCTTTTATTTCCCTATCGGGGAAATGACAATACCATTAGATGATATATATAGGATATATCATTTGCCTATGGAGGGGTGTACAGTGATAGTAACGAGTAGGATGTAGAAGAGGACTATTATGCAGAGGGTCTTTGGAGATGGCTATCGAGCAATGGATATATTAATTGACAATATGTTGTATGGGATGTACTATCATGTGAAGGTATTATCAAAAAGACATGTGTTAGTGATGATCCTTAATTTAAGCTATATGTTTTCATAATCATTAGGAGTGAGGTTCCCATGGAACCTAGTAGGTATTATGTGTGACTTGGTGGATAACACAGTTAGGTATGCATGGGCATCTACATTGTTAGTATATACCTATAGAGAATTGCACAATGTTAAGATGACATTGAAGATAAGGCTAAGCTACATCCTAGTGTTACAATTGTGGGCTTAGGAGCATATTGTAGTAGTAAGGCTTATGGGGTTATTGTATGAGGTACATAGGTTAATGGGATATGATGTGTCATATGCCTTGAGATGGCACACCAACATGGATACACTGGTGAAGAGGTCTCATCAGGGCAATGAATTATATTATCAAGGGGTTTTTGATAGCTTGAGGTCTTAGGACATAAAATGGTGGCCATGGAGGGGAGCACCATTATGGGTAAAGGATGCGAAGGAGCTAGACCAAGTTAGGCATAGGATATGGTTTATTGGTCACCATGGTACTAGGTTAAGTTCTTCCCATACACATGGGTGATGAGATATTTTGGTTTGAGATAAGGTGTGCTTGATCCACCAGTGGTCATTTGGAGGATCAAAGGAGATTTTGGAGCATGACCATGGGTGGATTCTTTGGACATAGAGAGGTATTTTGATATAGCCATACTAGATATTGAGGATGTAGAGACCACTATAGATTATAATTCCTGGTGGATGACATAGAATGGGATCCTAGGCTAGGGATGATAGATGATACAGGTGGAGATGGAGGTATAACGATAGCTAGAGGAGAAGAGATGCCAACTAGTGGATTAGAATGGGTAGCTAGTGGTGATGAGGTAGTGGTAAATTATGGATATGATGAGGAGGCACATGAGGAGTTCTTACTTAAGTGATGAGTACGTTGTCACAAGGAGAGTGGAGTAGACCCATCCAAGATCACCAAGGAGGAGGACTTGGGAGGTACATTAGAGCAAGCACCAAGAGATACAATCCAAGAGGGATCAGGGGATGTATTTTAGGATGTGGATGTTGATGACACCATGGAGATTTATGAGATGATTGAGGCCACATAGAAGGTTGATATGCTAAGAGAGAGGGTTAGGTAGGTGAAGCCACAACTGGTAGATCAAGAGCCTACCTAGACTTTAGAGAGGATGAGAGTAGTTGTTGAGAGGGATGCAATAATAGTGGATAGGAATAGGCCATAGTGAGAGTGTGATGTAGCCACATTGGTGTTGGAGAGGGCTACAATAGATATGCAAGGCTTGTAGAGTTAGAGGGACTCAATAATTATTGATAGAGACAAGCTCCAGGGGTGATTGGATACAATGGTAGTTGAGCAAGGTAGGCCTCAAGTGGAGAGAAAGTAGTTATAGAGAAAGCGATATGTTGTGGTAGTGGAGAGGGACTTGGTTGTGGTAGAGAGGGATGTTATAGTAGTAAAGAGAAATAGACTCGAAGAGGAGGTTGAGCAACTTAGGACAGAGGATGACATGGTAACTTTATAGACAAAGGTGCATTGTCTATGACATTTGTAGGATGAGTTTTAGAATCTCTATTATTAGAAGAGAGATAGGGTATATGTGTGTGACGTGGTGATGTGGGGCATGCTAGTACCATCATATTCAACCTCAAAATATTGACATATCCATAGGAGCACACCATCAATGGTCCCAACAATATCTCGATTCATAAAGCCTATAGCATTATAGGCAGGATGTTTAGCCTCAACACTGGTTGGTGAGAGGTCACATAGGAGTGAAGGTGAGATTCCTAAAGGATAGGAGGGGATTGGGGAGATTCTCCAATGGTCATTAGGGCTGATGTTATTTTTGATTGGGCATGTGTGCCACCATTTTTGTATATCATGGTATTTATGTATGAGAGTTCATCATGATGTACATCACGATATATATGTATGTATAGATGATGTAACCTATAGGCTATATTGATAATATATTGGTGATTTGAGATATATATAGATACAATGAGGATTCATGAACATGTGTTATGATTAACTCCATGGTATCAATACCATCCTCAATATATTCCATTTGGAGTTTAATTATCGAGGAACCATCGATTGCTTTAATGCACCTTATTTCAATCTTCCTAGAATCTGGTCTAAGCATTTTTAATGGTTTACTGAAGGTATTGACGTTATTGTTCACATCGAATCCCCCTTACCCTCCTCATAGAGCCTCTTTAAAACTCGTCGTCTTATACTTCTCTACATTTTCTCTTTTCATTCCTAAATTCTAATTCTTTTACCAACCCTCACTAAAACCTTGAACTTATCTCTACAAAATAAATACTTTTAATTCAAATATTATAAAGAAGATTTGGCACTTATATACACCCAAAAAAATAGAACCAAGAAATAGATCAGAAACCATACCTCAACCACGAAACATAATCCCTTGTCTAACATGTGTTCTACAACTACACCTGTACTTGCACTATAAACCCTTCTATTAAGGTTTCCCCCAAAATTCACCTATAACTCATGTACCTTAGTGTTTTCAAAAACATAGAACTATTATCATGATCAATAATCTCATCCTTGATAATCACTTTTGGTGTCTCTTTCAATCAAACTTACCATATATTTGCTCTTACTCATATTTCCAACTTGAGCATCCATACTTCCTTTTTTTTTAATTTGTGGAAAACATCCCAAAAGGGATGCCACTTTCGGGTAAGACCCAAGGAGGCAGGGGTATCCATTCCGCCAAAAACACCTAGGACTCGGACCTGGCCTACCACCTTTGACATACTCAAGGAGCAAACAAACACACAAAACCAATTTAAAAATAAGTAAATAACAACAAAAATAATAAAATAAAATAAAAAACATGCTCCTTGAGTGTGTCAAAAACAAAAGCACAACCAAACACGCACAATAAGATAAAAGAAACCACAATACAAACCACATAGAAAAACACCAGAACCACATAACAAAACACAAACAAGACAAAAACAACAAAACACGAGCATCTATACTTCCATCTAAAACATCTAACTTCCCATTAAGACTTTCAAAAATATGACTTTCCTTTCATACTCTCTAATAAATATCATATCTTTATGATATATTTTAAATAATTTTATTTATTATTTATTGATAAGGCCACTAGTAAAGGCAATATAGGCAACTAGTAATGTTTTTTTGAGTAATACTTTTTACACATATCCACCATGGGATTGTTTTAATGTTAATATGTGGTTCTTCTTGGTAGTAAGTTAAAAGTAGAGTTATTGCTTTGTTTTTTTTTGTTACATAGATGAATTGGTTACAATCACAATTTTTAGTAACTGTTAGTGCAGCTGGCAGGTTCAAACTAGGAGTGAAGGCTTCCAACACATCCAGTGTCCACCGTCTCGTTAATGGGAACACAATGTGAGATGACCGCTGGATGCATAGAGTTTGCACTGTCTTCGTCAGTTTAGTTCAACACATGACATGAAGGGGACTGTCGGACAAGCAAGAAACAGATCAGTCAGGTGCAACACGCAGAAGAGTCGAATCAGGCTACTTACTATACATGGGCACGCCCATAGAATTGGAACTTAACATGGACACGCCCATAAAATTGGAACTTAGGTCTCCTCTCGGTAAGTGCCCCAACTTACCAATCCACCAAGACCCACAAACTTATTGCTTTGTTTTTTTAATGGGATGTTTTGCATTTTTTATTGTGCGTCTCCGTAGTTGAACGTAGAGTTATTGTCACCTTACATACTCAATATTAAACAAAAACCGTGCCTTGTACGGTCAGTCACAGAGAAAGAAGAAGCTTAAGGTAAGGTTCACGTGAAGTTCAGTTCATGAGCGCTTATTTCACAGATTTGGCGTGGTTGAGTTATTATTAGTTAAAGCCTGTCCCACAGAATTCAAAATAAATGACCAAGCAAACAAGCCTTAAAAACGCTTTCCCGAACCACCAACATGCAATAGACATGTTTTTGTGTTCTTGGGTATTTTTTTACGTTTGAGTTGTTTTGAGTCCTTCCCATGTAAGGTAAAGTTGTACGGTATAAAAGCTTCTTATAACGTTAACTGTCTGCAGATTTTTGCCTGTGGTGTCGTATCAACTGTTTTGTTCTCTCTGTTTTTGGCTGTTGAAAACTGCCTTTCAGAAGAAGGAAGAATGGGTGTTGCCAATTCAGCGTTTATGGTGTTATTCATGTGTGTTTTAATGGCAAAAGTGAGAGTGTTGGTGGTAGCTGTGGAATATGGTGTTGGTGATAATGCAGGATGGATCGTTGGGCCAGTAAATTACACCACATGGGCAGGCCCTAAACAGTTCCATGTGGGGGACACTTTAGGTATTGTGCATCTCATGATATCATATATGGCTTCAAATGTTTTAGATCAAATTTGTTTGTAGGATCAACAGAAACTAGTCATGCTGAGTGTTTACTAGCTTCCAATGGCCCAGCCCTATCTCCTGCTGTTTGGAGATGTTAGTAATAATGCTGATATATTCAGTGTCTATAAAATGGTCTGCTAAGAATGGTAAGTTTATAGACAGTGAATAATGATCAGCTTAGAATGGTAAGTTTTGTTCAATCCAATACGCTAGTTTCATGTGGTCTTGAACATGAAAAGGAAATTCATTGTCTTCTTAGTGTAGTTTGTGTGTTTATGTGTTTATGAATAATCCCACATTTACTGTGTTGTGGGATTTGAGACTTGAGTGGTTTATAAACCCCAACACTTGTCATACTCTTTGCCAATGGGGTAGCATGCTTAAAGGTGCAAGTCCCTGGTCGACTTTTTAATATCGAGTTTGGGCATGTGTGGGGGGCTGGTCATTTTAATTTCTAACCAGTTAATGTGATGATGCAAGTCTAGTAGCATATCATTTCACCTTAATACCTATCTATCTTCATTTAAGTTCTCATTTAATTTACATCATCTTTACATATTTTTTTGAATGGATCCATCTGATTGTGTGGTGTTTACAATGATTCTCATTCATATTTGTTGAAGTCCTTTTATGTCCCATTGATGATCTGGTAGTTTATCATATCATCAAAATAAAATGGGTGTTGCTTGGTATATTTCAACTTATGTACTGATTATGGTGTTGTTCTGATTGACAGTGTTCTCATATAACAAGCAGTTGCACAATGTACTTGAGGTGACAAAGGCCAACTATGACAAGTGCACATCAACAGGACCATTGGCCTCCTACAACGATGGCAACACCACGGTGGTATTGAAAAAAGCAGGCACTCATTACTACATCTGTGGTTTCCCTGGGCACTGTGTGGTCGGGCAGAAGGTAGAGATCACAGTTTTGGCAGCTGCTGGACCTTCTTCTGCACCAACATCTCCAAACACCCTAACATCCAAGGGCCCAGCCCTATCTCCTGCTGTTGCTGTCAAAGGAAATGCCATTACCTCCTCATGTGCCTCCCATTATGTTTCTGAAGCAACAGTTTTTATGGCTACAATATGGGTATTTCTTGTTATGAGGGTTTTATAGACGTCTTACTCATTGACCCTCAGTCTGTCATGTACAAGACAGACTCATTTATATGAATACACACACCTACCCATAATGTTACAACGCTGTTTTTTTCTCTTTTTCCCTACTTTTTAGATTATATCTCTGAGAAGAGAGAGTACTTTACTCCTGATTTTGTTTTATTGAGAACCAAAGTATTCTACCAATAAAAGTAGAGACCATGATAAATGCAAGTAAGCTGTGATGTCAATCTTTTGATATAGAAAGTTAATAATTTCTTTGATTTTCATGGGAGGCCATCCCTTTCTTCCCAGCGCTATGCTTATCTTCAGTTGACAGACCTTATGACTGTGAGTTTTCGATGACTTTGGGCTGTTTTGATTGGCAAGCTTGTATAGTATAAAATCATCTTATCTTAATTTTTAAAAAGTTTATGTCGAGATAATGACAAACTTGCTTGGGTCAAATTTTAGTAAACATTTAAACAGAAGTCTTTCACACCCACCAATTTACCCCTTTATGGGTCAAGAGCTTTTCATTGTCACAGTCGAGTTCTGTTGAGCTTTTCATTCTCACCCTCAAGACTTGTCCCGAGCTTTTGGGTTTCTAACATATTCTGATTTTATGTTTGTGAACACAATATTTCACATTTACAAT
The DNA here is from genome assembly GCA_028583015.1 of Wollemia nobilis. Taxonomy (NCBI): domain Eukaryota; kingdom Viridiplantae; phylum Streptophyta; class Pinopsida; order Araucariales; family Araucariaceae; genus Wollemia; species Wollemia nobilis. The sequence continues at coordinate 6,317,678 of JAQPPZ010000440.1, read as the reverse complement.
TTTCACACTATGTTAAACAACAAAACTTTTTATTTTATTTTCTTAAAAATTCTTCAAATCTGGAGAAAAGGATATACCCTGATAAATCATTCTATCCAATCAAATCAACACAAAAAGCTCTATACTTAATTCTTGTTAGAGCTTCATTTAAAATTCTACTCTTACATCTTAATCTTCGGTTATGCATCTAACCAACTTCCAAACTATCTTTGATTAGGTCTCCAAAAATCCAAACCCAACTAGCAGTCTTATTAAGCTTAGCATAAAAAAATCAACCCAACTCATACTTTATAGTGCTGGTTCATTTTAACCTTATTTAAAGTAAGGACCACCTATTGTCATAGTCTCAGGAGTTCAAGAAACTTAGTGCCAGTAGTGTTTGACATATAAAGATTTGCCCTACTCATCACTCACACAATGGACATGAACTTTGAGTCTTTCACTCTCACCATTCACACATTCACAGGTTAGTCTTTTTTTTGCTGACTTGAACTTTGGGTTTTTTAACCCTCGTCTCTCACTAAATTGTTAGTATCTTTGTTAATTTGAGCTTCGAGTCTTTTATCCTTACCCTTCACTAAATTTTTATGTTAAAAAACTTTGAACTTAAACTTTTTTTTAGATAGAAAACAACCCATATAAACCAATTAATTTTTAACAACCCATTTAAACCAATTAATTTTTAATATAATTATTTGCTATTTTTATTGCTTTAGTGCCTTCCATAGTTGGTTGGATTTAAGGGACACATTAGTGCGTTCAGTTGCAGACCTTTATATTTGTTGTACAGTCTATTTGAACGGCATCTGTTCTCTGATCACAAAGCAGCAATAAAATAACGAGGAGAATGTATGATTTTGGGGGTACTGGTACCAACTTTCTTCACTAGAATTAATGTCTCCTATGTGGACATGTTTTCTTCTTAAATGTGATTCTTCCATATGTACAGTCTTCACATGTGGACTTTAATGGAGTGGGCATGCTGTCCACAGGAGGCCATGTCTGTCACTATTCTTAGCACTTGTTATTGTGGTGTTATTCGTCGCACATGATGTCTGGTTTACGCACATGATATCCTCAGAAGAGGATCAGGAAGACATTGTACAATGTTAACATTGAGAACAACATTTAACATTATAGTAGATAGGTTAACGTGGAACGAAATTCCAATCATGGAATATGCCACTAATTATAGTAGATAGGTTAACGTGGAACGAAATTCCAATCATGGAATATGCCACTAAACTTGCATCATCACATTAACCGGTTAGAAAGCAAGAGGGCCAACCCCCACACACATACCCAAACTCGATGTTAATAGGGGTGAGGAATCCCACAAAATGGGACCAAGGACTTGCACCTTTAAGCCTGCTACCCCATTGGCAAAGAGTATGGCAAGTGTTGGGGTTTATAAACCACTCAAGTCCCACAACACAGTTAATATGGGATTATTCACAAACACACACAAACTACACTAACAAGATAGATAGGTATTAACGTGGAACGAAATTCCAATCATGGAATATGCCACTAGACTTGCATCATCACATTAACCGGTTAGAAAGCAAGAGGGCCAACCCCCCACACACATGCCCAAATTCGATGTTAATAGGGGTGAGGAATCCCACAAAATGGGACCAAGGACTTGCACCTTTAAGCCTGCTACCCCATTGGCAAAGAGTATGGCAAGTGTTGGGGTTTATAAACCACTCAAGTCACACAGTTGCCCAAACTCGAGGGCCAACCCCCCACACACATGCCCAAACTCGATGTTAATAGGGGTGAGGAATCCCACAAAATGGGACCAAGGACTTGCACCTTTAAGCCTGCTACCCCATTGGCAAAGAGTATGGCAAGTGTTGGGGTTTATAAACCACTCAAGTCCCAAAACACAATTAATGTGGGATTATTCACAAACACACACACACACAAACTATACTAACAAGATAGATAGGTATTAATGTGGAACGAAATTCCAATCATGGAATATGCCACTAGACTTGCATCATCACATTAACCGGTTAGAAAGCAAGAGGGCCAACCCCCCACACACATGCCCAAACTTGATGTTAATAGGGGTGAGGAATCCCACAAAATGGGACCAAGGACTTGCACCTTTAAGCCTGCTACCCCATTGGCAAAGAGTATGGCAAGTGTTGGGGTTTATAAACCACTCAAGTCCCACAACACAGTTAATATGGGATTATTCACAAACACACACACACACACAAAATACACTAACAAGATAGATAGGTATTAACATGGAACGAAATTCCAATCATGGAATATGCCACTAGACTTGCATCATCACATTAACCGGTTAGAAAGCAAGAGGGCCAACCCCCCACACACATGCCCAAACTCGATGTTAATAGGGGTGAGGAATCCCACAAAATGGGACCAAGGACTTGCACCTTTAAGCCTGCTACCCCATTGGCAAAGAGTATGGCAAGTGTTGGGGTTTATAAACCACTCAAGTCCCACAACACAGTTAATGTGGGATTATTCACAAACACACACACACAAACTACACTAACAAGATAGATAGGTATTAACGTGGAACAAAATTCCAATCATGGAATATGCCACTAGACTTGCATCATCACATTAACCGGTTAGAAAGCAAGAGGGCCAACCCCCCACACACATGCCCAAAATCGATGTTAATAGGGGTGAGGAATCCCACAAAATGGGACCAAGGACTTGCACCTTTAAGCCTGCTACCCCATTGGCAAAGAGTATGGCAAGTGTTGGGGTTTATAAACCACTCAAGTCCCACAACACAGTTAATGTGGGATTATTCACAAACACACACACACAAACTACACTAACAAGATAGATAGGTATTAACGTGGAACGAAATTCCAATCATGGAATATGCCACTAGACTTGCATCATCACATTAACCGATTAGAAAGCAAGAGGGCCAACCCCCCACACACATGCCCAAACTCGATGTTAATAGGGGTGAGGAATCCCACAAAATGGGACCAAGGACTTGCACCTTTAATCTTGCTACCCCATTGGCAAAGAGTATGGCAAGTGTTGGGGTTTATAAACCACTCAAGTCCCACAACACAGTTAATGTGGGATTATTCACAAACACACACACACAAACTACACTAACAAGATAGATAGGTATTAACGTGGAATGAAATTCCAATCATGGAATATGCCACTAGACTTGCATCATCACATTAACCGGTTAGAAAGCAAGAGGGCCAACCCCCCACACACATGCCCAAACTCGATGTTAATAGGGGTGAGGAATCCCACAAAATGGGACCAAGGACTTGCACCTTTAAGCCTGCTACCCCATTGGCAAAGAGTATGGCAAGTGTTGGGGTTTATAAACCACTCAAGTCCCACAACACAGTTAATGTGGGATTATTCACAAACACACACACACAAACTACACTAACAAGATAGATAGGTATTAACGTGGAACGAAATTCCAATCATGGAATATGCCACTAGACTTGCATCATCACATTAACCGGTTAGAAAGCAAGAGGGCCAACCCCCCACACACATGCCCAAACTCGATGTTAATAGGGGTGAGGAATCCCACAAAATGGGACCAAGGACTTGCACCTTTAAGCCTGCTACCCCATTGGCAAAGAGTATGGCAAGTGTTGGGGTTTATAAACCACTCAAGTCCCACAACACAGTTAATATGGGATTATTCACAAACACACACACACAAACTACACTAACAAGATAGATAGGTATTAACGTGGAACAAAATTCCAATCATGGAATATGCCACTAGACTTGCATCATCACATTAACTAGTTAGAAAGCAAGAGGGCCAACCCCCCACACACATGCCCAAAGTCGATGTTAATAGGGGTGAGGATAATATGGTAATACTTCTTATACACATCTGTCGTGGGAATTGAATCCGGATTACATCATTGATAATGCAAATGGCGTCCTTGCCGATATAACATCATTTATTGCAACGTTTAGATTCAAATTTGGACCGACTTGTAGTGCTTACTAGCATTGTTCTAAACTAGCAAAGACATGCAAATGGTTTTCTTTCACGTCTTCATCTTGCAATCTCTTTTAATGATATTGAGAGATAATTTTTATACAACTATAAATTTTACAGTTGCTTAGACCTTCTTTACAAATGTGTGTGCTTTGTTAAGTTTGCACCGAAAGAAATGTAATAATGAACAAGTGTCTTATTAAAATCGTGAAGTGTCTTTTATGAAGTTAAATGTAATAATATTAATATAAAAATTTAGTTGTATTTTTTAAAATTTAAATAAAATATTTATAATTATTTTGTTTAAATTTATTTTTTATTTTTTAATAAGTTATATGTTTTTTATATCAAGGTTAGATCCAAATACTAAAATATTAGATTTGTTGTTAGGAACTTAGGTAAATTAAATCATATCTAATATGTTTTCTTATCACATATTTTTTCATTTCTTTTTATCAAATATATTCTTATCTTTCTCAAATTGATATGTTTCTACAATTAATTCCTTAACATCATTTTCATTAAGAGATAAAATTTTACTTGACCAATTGCTTTCTAAAAATTGAATTTTACAAAAATGAAGATCAACACCATAATTGGCTAAATTATCTGTTACTCAATTTCCTTCTTCATAAATATGTTTATATTTTCAAGAGATTACCTCCAATAATAGATGATGAACTTTAACAATAGTATTATTTTTTACCCAATTCCCACATCCATTTTTGTTGATAGTATTAATGATAATTTGTGAATTCCCCTCCATTGAAATATATTTCCATCCTTTTTCTATTACAATTTTAATCACTAAGAAGTGCCCTAGCCTTTGCATAGTTGTTAGTTGAACTTCCATATGATTTTGAGTAATGTGGAACAATTTTGGCTTCATTATTTAATAAAAACACCACCTCCACTAATTTTTTTCATATTTCCTTTAGAAGCACCATCAAAATTAATTTTGATAAACCCAATTTCTAAACATTTTTATTTTACCCCATATCAAAGTAAATTCTTTGTTTTAATGCCATTATCATAGATGATTGTTCCTTGTGTGTTCAAATTGTAGATGATTGTTCCATGTGTGTTCAAATCATGTTACCGAGTTGTTACCACCTCTTTTTATACATTTGAGACTTACCATGATGAGCACCATATCTTTTTTTCTTGAAAAAATCAATAATTTTTATTTTTGAGTTTGAAAAAATTACAATGATATGGCTATTTATACCCTCATATAAGTCTTACTAAGCAGCCCCATTAAGAGTTGTTCTAAACCTCATGTTTCTTTGAAAAGTCTATCAAACATGATACATAAAAACTATGAGCATCCTAGTGCCAACCTTCAGTCATTTTATAGAGTGTTATTTTGACACTTCAGCCCTAGGGCCATCAGTCATCTTAGAGATATGACCTTTGATGAGTATCGTTGAGTCTCATCATTTAATATCAATGATTTATCAATCAGAGGTGGTGTCCAAGGCTATTTACGATAGAAGGTTAGGGTAGAGTGCAATTTAGGCATTCAAATTTCAAACATTTATTGGTCAAACGGATTTTGGTTTAGCCTTTTGGTCACACTAAACCTAGCCTACAGAATGAAAACTGAAATAAATTACAGGAATTGAAAACTAAATCTAAATTGCAAAATTTAACAATTAACTACAATTGCAAGAATTAAAAATGGCTGAATTAAAATCTAATCTACTTTTGCAGAATAGAAATAACATAAGTGAAATTGCTAAATTAAAATGATGCTAAAATAAAACTTAAGCTAAAAACACTTGTCAATATCCTGCCACAAAAGGTCGTCAATCTTCTGCTATAGAAATTGACAGCAAAATAAAATCTGCTGAAATTGAAAGTAGTTGAAACATAAAAGCAAAGAACATAAAAAGCAAAAGGAACATGGAAATAAATGTTTAATCTAATTTTTTAGCTGACACATACACATTAGTTGTACAAAAACATAATGAAGAAAACATAAATAACAGAATATCAAATTAAAACAGGAAAATGAAATTTGACAAACAATCTATTAATTCTACTGCAGCTAAATTATAGATTGAAACCTGCCATAAAAATCCTCCTTCTAGATCTAAAAGTGGGCCCATACTTCCTGATCTAGAAGGAGGTTTAAAAACACTATTTAACTAATTAACACTCATAACAAAAATTGACAAAAAGACTACGCTTTTATTACTATCAAAACATGCTAAAAACGGTTACAGATAATTGTTGTACAGTCCTATTTATTGGTGATACTACTATCATCTATTCTAATTCCTACCTAGCTCAACCAAGAAGGGAGATATCCTTTTATAGATGCATAATATCTATTTACAAATATAAAATATACTATTCCTATCTTGTAGATCAAATCCTATTATGCTGCAACATTTCCTGGTTTTATCCTAGAAGAGGATCAATTGATATTTTCCCATGAATGGTGGCTTTTGGATGACAAGGACAACAAAGATAGCTTGGGGATATTTTCTCTTAACCTTCTCAACCTTCTTTCCCTTTTTCCACCATCATAAAATAGTCAAAAATTCAAAAAGTACTTTATGTTGTCAATCCAAAGAAAATTGGCTCAATCCGAAGAAACTGCATTTTGTCAATCTGATGTGAATCCAGCTTCAAGAGGTCAAAACAAAATACCTCCCATTACATAAAAACTATGGTAAATAAAAATAATATGTAAAACCCTCCATTTACATAAAAACTGTAATAAATGGAAATAATCAGTAAAACCCTCCGTTCACATAAAAACTACAGTTCATGGAAATAAACCAGTAAATAATTTATTTTCTCATTCCTGGATTCACTTCCCTTTTACAATGCAATACCAAGGGAATATATATCTCCAAAGAAACCTTAAAATAAAACCCTAAAACTTGAAGCCCTAAAAGAAACCCTAAAAGAAAACCCTAAAGTTTAAAACCCTAAAAATAAAAATAAAAATTATTATTTTCGGTAAATTATTTTTTTCATAAAAAAATTACTTTTTTTAGTAATTACAATTTTTGACAAATTATATTTTGCGTCAAATAATTCCATTTTGAGTAATATAAAATTACTTTAAAACTTCTTTTTAAAAAACCCTCTAAAAATAGAGTCCTGCATCATAATTCGAAGATGTCTGCTCAATCCGAAGCTCTTCAGATTGACTAATTGTGTGGTATTAAGGTGATCTTAGCTACTTTTCTCAGGTGGGTTATCTATCAAGAACTGATTGCAATAGCTTTTATCCTTCTCCATGTGTGAATTCCATGCATTGTTATTCATTGGTAGTTGGCTGGAATTTACATGGTAAACTGTTGTATTTTCTAAATTTGTTGCACAGTTGTAAAATGTTGGCATTTCTTGCAAGTTAAACAAATTAGAACATGGAAAAATAATTTAAATATCAACATAAATAAGTACATCAAGTTGCTACCAAATTTATACACTTTATTCACCAAGTAACCATGCTAAAATAGTGCAATAGTGTTGCACAATTATCCCTGCTCTATTATACCCTGTTGCTGCCTATTTAGACCATGTGGGAATGCTTCTAAATAAGTCAGATGTCTTCTATAGTCCTTCTAAATTTTTTCAATTCATTTTCTCATGTTTTTCTTGACAAATTCAAGGTGCTCCTATAAAGTGACAACTTGTTGATTTTTATATGGTTGTTTTCTACAGATTTCCAAATTTAGAACAATCACAATAATTTGGCTTCAATGTGGACTTCAAACAAGTTAAAGGGCAATAAAACATTCATAAAACATTGTGAAGTTAATGGATATCGGCATACCACATTTGGTGGTTTGAAATGCATATTTTTATTTGCTACTTAATCAAGAAAAAACAATCACAAAATGTTGAAAATAGTCAAAAATAGAGATATAATGCTCCTAACATAAAATCATGAAAACACTTAACAAATATATATTCTAATAAACTATTTGGCATTTAACTTAATAATATGGCAGTTTTTATATATCAAACATAATGTAAAAATGAGGCATTTTTAGGCCTCATCAACCTTAATTATCAATAGAGGTCCAAAAGGAACACAAAAAATAATCCAAAATATTTGGAGACAATGGATTCTCTAGAATTGAAAATCAAAAACAAAAAAAATGGTTGAAGAGTGAATAGAAAATTTGGTTAATTTTAAACAAAATTACACAAAAGGTAATCTTTGAGAAGAGATGTCTAACAGATAAAAATAATATGTGATAAAATTACACAAAAGGTAGTCTCAGAGAAGAGATGTTTGCGAGATACAAATAATTTATGAGAAAATATAGCTTCCCACTATAATTGTGCAAGACCACCATGCAACCATGTCCTCTCTTGAACCTCAATGTCATTGCCTTGTTAAATAAATTACAGGGTAATTATTTTAATTCAACTTTCAATATAACGGTTATGATGGCTTGAATTTCAATATAATGGTTATGATTACTTGAATTTAGAGATAATTATTATGGCAGTTCACCTTTCAAAATAGAGGTTATTATGGTTCTCTATGGTCTACACCTATTCCACAATCCACACTCCATGGTCTGCACCCATTATGTAATTTGCACTCTATGGTCTATGCCCATTTTGTAATTCACACTATATGGTTTATGATGAGACCAGGAATTGCCTCATCCATGGACACTTTTTGATACATTATAACTATTTGACTCACCCTTTTTACTATGTGTTGAGTGGTATTTTCACCCGATTGTGAAAACACACTCTCCGATAGGATTTGGGTTCCAAATCCCCTCTTGCAAAGAAATTAAACAAGTAACTTCTCCAAGGTCTCCGCTATGTTAGCATTTTGTATATGTGTATTAATAATCTCAAATAGAGATATTCAATTTAAATGCTCGGAACACCTTAGTGGTTGCAAGTAACTGTAAACAAGGGGCAATATTGGTTTATTTTATTTTGAAGCTTTAATGATTGTTCGTTTGATCAGAATGAACTCAATGTGATTTGATCTTAGCAATGAAATTATTTTATTTTCAGATTTCGGTATATTTTCAAGTTGTTTATTTTAATGACTGTAAATTAAAATAAAATTTAAACTTTCTGGAAATAAAAGTGCAGAGAAGATAAAATAAAATATAAAGAAAAATGAAACTAAAATACATTCAGGGGATGCAATCCTATTTTGACAAAACCGAAGATAATGAGGTTTTCTACATACAACCTAACCTATTGAACCTGCAAAAACTCGCACAATCCAAATAAGTTAGGTGTTGGTTTCTGGAGTTTTAACTATAATTTTCAGATTTAGACATTCGCATGAAGCAACCAAGAAAACTTGCATTAAACTTCACCTATAAGCCTAGAAATCTGAAAGGGGAAAATAAACATTAAATCTTGCATGCAAAAAATGACTCCTTTCTTGTCAATAAGATGCAACTCTCTAAATTTTTTGTATTAAGAATTTATCAATTTACAATGACAGAAATATCTAGTTTTCTCAAAACCAAAAAAAGGGGAAGAAAAACACTCCAAAGCAGGCCTAGAATGGCTTCTCGCCTTCGGCACTTTGCAACTCGCTCTGCGGCGATTTTCGACCCCTGTACCAATCTGTGCTTCTGCTTTTAAAATTTCTGGCAATGCTCTCTGTTTTGCCCTGTGACGCTTCGCTTCATCTCCTAGATCGCTTCGTTTCATCTTCCCCGCCTCTTTGTCGTTTTTGACTTTCTGCTCTACGTCGAAATGTTTGATCTTCTCTGTGAACTGTAACACTTCCCATGATTCTTATACCTTTATGCCATGTGTTCAGTGCTGCCCCTGTATGTTTTGTAATAGCCCGCCATGAATCATGATAAAAAAAGCATGTCATGATATCATGACATTTTCTATCTGCAGCTTTGTTCTTCCACTTGTATCATGAAAACAAGACATGTCACGATATCACGACGTTTTTATATCCATAGCTTTATTCGTCTTCAAGCACCATGAAAATGAGACATGTCACGATATCATGACGTTTTTCTGTCAGTAGCCTTGTTCACCTTCATGCATCGCAAAAATGAGACATGTTGCGATATCGCAACGTTTTTCTCCTTCGGGCCGTGTGGATGCAACCTATCGTGAAATCGTGACATTTTTCTCCTTTGCTATGTTTTGTTGTACTTAGCCATGAAAACACGACATGTCACGAAATTGTGACACTTTTTCTTTTCGTACCATCTCGCTGCTTTCTGTCATGAAATCGCGACGCTTTTCTCTTTCGGGCTGTGCAGATGCAATCTGTCATAAAATCACGATGTTTTTCTCTTTAGCTCTATCTTCCTGCCTTTGGTCGTGAAAATCCAACATGTCGCGATATCGCGACACTTTTCCTCTATGTTCACATCGCGAAAACATGACATGTCGCGATATCGCGATATCCCTTCATCTCGCCTTCAAATCGCGAAAACATGACATGTCGCGATATTACGACAACTTTAGTGCCTTGCCCGGTTTGACTGGTTTGACCACAATTTTGTGACATGTCGCGATATCGTGACATTTTTTTTATTTTGTCTTCTCTCTCCTCTTTGATCTGCGATTTCACGACACGTTGCGATATCGTGATGATTTTCGGTCAACACTTCTTCCTGCTTGCTTTGACCACGATTTTATGACATGTCGCGATATCGCGACATTTTTCACTTTGTGCTGCATTCTGTTGCTCTTAGCCGCGAAAACGTGACATGTCATGAAATCGCGGCACTTTTTTGTTCCACTATACTTCACTTGTCTGGGCCGTGATAACGCGACATGTCGCGATATCGCGACACCTTTTCATTCCGACGTACTTTGTCGTTCTGAGCCGCAAAAACATGACATGTCGCGATATCGCAACGTTTTTTCATTTTTGCTTTTCTTTGCTCTTTTAACATCTGGGCCACTGCAATCTTCTTGGAAAGCGTGCAAAAAAAAAGGGGTCCCCAATTTTGGGGTGTGTTGTGGATCAGCCACAACAAATGGTGACTCTGTTGGGAAATGCTCCTAAGCATTTCGGTGAGAACCTAACCTGGAAATATACAAGCTTAGATACATGCGTCAACACATAAGAGATAAAACAAATGTCGATAGATCAGAAATACATGAAACATTAGAATCATTAAGTATCAGATCGGTGTGTGCAATGTGCTCCATTTTCTATCATTTGAAATTGATCAACATTCCATTGTTAGTTTTACATGAATGCATATATGAGATTGTGAATGATTTATGCATCCTGGTAAATATGTTTAGAGATGTAGCAATCTGCTTTAAGCTTTCTAATATCATACACAAACATTTAAAATTATCAAACCCTCTTAGGATCAACTATATATATAATGAATTACTTTATTAGATCCCAAAGTTGATTATGAGTCACTACTATCTTGAACCCATGTGCAAGTGAAAGTGAAATCAGAGCTTTGGGGAATCAGATTCCCAACCTAAACGAGATGGGAATTTAACCCTATCCTTACTACTCTGATATGGAATTCATTACCTCACTTTGAGCAAAATGATTTAACTAGTTATGGATGAAATTGTCAAGCTAGTCTATCCGTTTTAGTAGTCAGTGGTCTTACTTTAAATAAGACATGCTGCCACGCATGAGCATACTTAAACCCATAATCCATAATTTGGCTTCATTCATTTTTTTTCTTTTATTTCTTGGACCTTTGGGATGACTACTCATCCTTGCTAGGGACATGTAGTACGATCCTTCCAATCCAATATTAAGATAAAATGGGAAATATTAGTTAATTTTATTTCTTGGAATTTTGGGATGACTATCCATCCTTGCCAGGGACATGTAGTATGATCCTTCCAATCCAATATTGAGATGAAATGAGAAAAATTAGTTTTAATTTTATTGCTTGGACCTTTGGGATGACTACCCATCCTTTGTAGAGGACATGTAGTACGATCCTTCCAATCTAAGATTTATGATGAAATGGGAAAAATGGAAGTTTTGGGGAATCAGATTCTCAACCTAAGCGAGATGAGAATTATGCCCTATCCTTACTACTCCATATAGGTCAAATCAGAGCTTTGGGGAGTTGGATCCTCAACCTAAGTTCGATGAGGATTTAACTCTATCCTTACTACTCTGGTTTTATGCTTTAAGCTTTTATGGGAGTGGTAAAAACCACTGTTTTAAGGATATTGTTGCATGATAGGACATACATGAAATATTCTTTTTGCCTCACCTTTTCTTCCAAGCATGGTTTTGATCATTTTGCCCAAGATCTTCTTTAATGTGCATAGAACATGCTTGGTTCAAGATAGTTCGGGCATCAGTTCCCAACCTTAGGATTTATTTATTTATTATTATTATTATTATTTTTTTATGTTATAGAATAACCCTAAGAGGATTTGACATATTTTCAATGATTGTATTTGAAATGGATATGCAATTAAAATATCATGTGTATGCAAAGCGGGATGTAATATGAATGCGTTGTTTTTCTAACTTGCGGATGGAGTAAAACTGACTACTTTATGCATCACAAGTTTCAAACGATATTATTAAACTGTGTTTTATATGCGGAGCTTTCTACAACACAATTCAATGTTTCATATTTCCCTGATCTAAAGCATAAGTTATCATCTCAAAGAACAATTTTTTTCATCATTTTTTTTTTTACAAACCAAACATGTCCATAGGACCAACACATAACTTTAAATCAAAACTTATTCAATCCAAAACCAAAATGCAATCCAAAAATGAAAATTTGAAAACACAACATCACGCAACACTTGTTCTTTCTCAATGACCTGTTTATCAAAAGCACCAAACTTAGGTACCCAATTGAAAATATGTCCATCCCTTTCAAACCATAAGTCTTGTCTATCTAATGCCTTTTCGTGATCAGTCACTTGGGTTTTCTTGGGTAACGTGAGTTTTTCAATTGGATCATCAATGATATCAGACCCAAATGGTTCAGGTTTTGTAATTTTCTCTTTCTGAAATGGCATAATCGTCGTAGCGCAAGTACGTGGATCAAGATTTTTGATTTCTTTTCCTTCAAAGGGATCTAAAGCAAGTGACTCTCTTCCTTGGTTCATGGTTGTAGAATCCTTATCATGCTCCAAAATTTGATGAGATTCGAATTTCTCTTCCAAAACTTTCTCAAATTGTACAGGATTTATAGTATCCTCATGTGAGGAAGCAATTGAGTTATCCTGCATATTTTTTGACACAACAAGTTTGTTAGAAGATTTAGATTGATAATATTCTTCCCATTTCTTCCACGAATCATAGTAATCATCCTCCAAGTTCAAGTTGTGACGCTCAAGTACTTCTTCATATTCTGATTCATCAACATTTTTCTCATCCCATTCATCTTCACCTTCCTTAGATGGTTCAGTTATTTCCAAAAGTGGGTTATCTCTTGAATTCAAATTGGTAAAGCTATCATAATCCAAATTTGTGACCCATGATTCAATTTTATCACAATTTGGAAGGTGTGGATCCTCTTGGTCATCACTTTTGAGAACATCATCCAAAGTGTCTTTCGAGAACAAGTGGTGAAATTCGATTATGTCTTCAACTTTGTTTGTTGATTTTCTTTCAAATTCATTTTCAACTACTTGTGATGGCTTAGGATCTTCTATAATGGGATCAATTTTTGAATTCCATGTCATATAGTTGATCCAATCCTTTGCAAGTACATCTGACCAAATCATATCCACATAAGTTTGTTCATCCAAATCCTCCTTTTTGGGTAATGATTCTGGATATTTCTTTTCCAAAACAAGATGGTGATCATTTGATTCCAACTTGTTACCCATCCATAGAATTTATTCTCCAAAAACTTCATGCTCTTCAAGACTTTTTGAATAGGTATTTAATTCAACGTGAGTCATCTCAAAATCTCTTGTATCACTTGAAGAAGCATAACATGAAACATCATTAAGATCGGCATTATGAATTTTCTTCCTCGGATAATTTGGATGCATACATTGATGTGTTCGTTTTTGCGGTGGAACATGCCTACATACCTTCTTAACCACTTTCTTTTGCTCTTTTACTTCCGATACGAACTCTTTAGGTTGATTGGTAGAAGTAGTAGGATTAGTTGGATTGATATCCACAGACAATGCTTGAATATTTGTTGCAATGGTTCCATGAGTGACCACATGATTCTCTAATTGAGGCATAGTTGGATGGATGAAAGTACTTGTATAAGCACATGTGGGAGCATAAGTTGGTATGGTAGGATAAATTTGATTGTAGGGAAAAACATTTGATATCAAATTTTGTTGTGCCCACGCTTGATTTACCATCGAGGTTTGATTGCAAGCCCCTAGTTGTCCTACCATAGTTGATTGCTCCATTCCATAACCTTGTGGCCTCAATTGTTGATCTACAATCATAGCTTCTGTGTAGGCCGATGCAAGATCAGTAACCAAGGGATTCATCCTAACAAATATGGCAAATAATGGGTCCAATGCTCGAAAGTATATTTGAAGAGCACCACTTTCCTCAATAGTATAGGGAGAAATTAGTCTCGCATAAAGCTTTCGAAACCTCAAGTTGAAATTTCTCACTGGCTCATTAGGTTCTCTTTTGCAAGAAGTAAATTATTGATATATCGTGAGAGGATCAATGAGTAACCTAAATTGATTGATAAACTCATATTTCAATTGAGTCCAATATGTAATAGAGCCAGTGGGTATATTGATGTACCAATCATATGCCACCTCATCTAGGGTTCCAGGAAACATTCTACATGCCACATCCTCATGTTCGACATTCCATCTAACTAGGATATCCACATAGGCTTGAATATGTTCCTCGGCTAATGTTGGACCATTGTGTTTAAACTTGGGCAAATGTTTTTCTACGTTCTTGGGTAAATCATGAAAATCTCCACTAATGTTCAATGGATTAGCATGTATCCCATACCTGTTGGCAATTTTGGGTACCTTGAGTACATTGCCTTTGCCTAAGTTTAATTGTTGTCATTGATGTCAAGGAGCTCTTGGTAGTTGTTGTTTTTGATGTCAAGGAGTTCTTGGAGCAATTTGTTTTTATGTCTAAGTATGTGTTTTGATGAAGGTTTCAACTGGTCAGTAAGTCTCCAAGAAAATCAGAGTAGCCTAGTTGCAAAATATCAAGAAAAAGATAAGTTAGAAAAAGTTTGCAGGTGGCTGGAAAAACTGTCGTGATTTCGTGACATGTTTTAGGAGAGAGAAAGTTCAGGCAAAACTGTCACGATTTCGTGACAAGTTGAGTTGGCAGTGTTGAGTTGCAGAAAGTGTCGCGATTTCATGACAAGTTGAGTTGGCAGTGTTGAGTTGCAAGAAGTGTCGCAATTTTGCGACAAGTTGAGTTGGCAGCGTTGAGTTGCAGGAAGTGTCACGATTTCACGACAAGTTGAGTTGGCAGCATTGAGTTGCAGGAAGTGTCACGATTTCGTGACAAGTTGAGTTGGCAGCGTTGAGTTGCAGGAAGTGTCACGATTTCGCGACAAGTTGAGTTGGCAGTGTTGAGTTGCAGGAAGTGTCACGATTTCGTGACATGTTTCAAAGAAGTTGTACGGATGCAGAAAGTGTCACGATTTCGCGACAGGTTGAGTTGGCAGCTTGCAGTTGGCAAAGGCATCGTGATTTCGTGACATGTTCCAGTTTCATGAGCAGTTGGCAAAAAAGTGCTTAAGGCAGCGAAAGCGTCGCGATTTCGTGACATGTTCCAGTTTCGTGAGCAGTTGGCAAAAAAGTGCTTAAAGCAGTGAAAGCGTCGCGATTTCGTGACATGTTCCAGTTTTGCAAGCAGTTGGCAAAAAAGAGCTTAAGGCAGCGAAAGCGTCGCGATTTCGTGACATGTTCCATTTTTGCTAGTGCAAACCGAGAAAAGGTTGAAGAAGCAAGAAGTGTCACGATTTCGTGACAAAGTTGCAGATGACGTCAGCAAGAGGCAAAGGTGTCACGATTTCATGACAGAAGTTGAGAAGAAGGCTTTGGAGTCTAAAGCGTCATGATTTCACGACAGAGTTGCTAATGACGTCAGCAAGAGGCAAAGGTGTCACGATTTCATGACAGAAGCAGAGAAGAAGGCTTTGAAGTCTAAAGCATCACGATTTCATGACAGAAGTGAGATGACGTCAACGAAAGGCAAAAGTGTCACGATTTTGTGATAGAAGAGCGAAGGAAGCATACAAAAGCAAAAGCGTCGCGATATCGCTACAACAAGCTAAAGAGGGTGTACGGTAGGTAAAGGTGTCGCGATATCGTGACATGTTGAAGTTTCGTGCCAAAAGCTTCAGGGAGGCAGTGAAGCCGACAGAGTTAAATCTGGGCCGATGCAGCGCAGGGTTTTACAGCCGACGTGATTGAAGGTTGAACAGCCGACTAAGAACAAGATTTCAACTTGAGATTGTGAGTATTAAAGGAGGGTTGTTTGAGCAGTTTTGGTATCGATCGAAGTGTGCGTTCGAAGAGTGGCATTCGTAGATTTAGTGCGACAGTGAGGTTCGATCATCAAAAAAGCAGAGTGCGAAGTTCGATTGTAGTATAAGAGTGCATTTCATCGAATCGTCTAAGTGTGGAAGACTGTGCTGCTGTTCATGTGAAGACTATGCTACTGTATGCGCGAAGAATGTGCTGCTGAGTTTTTCGTAGAAGAGTATAATTTGATCGAGTGCTGTTGTCTTTGCACAGATTGTGAAAAGTTTGTTTCGACCAAGTAGGAACTATAACAGAAAAGAAAAGAGGAAGAGGACAGATTTGTGCCAAACCGAAGGACTGTGTTTTGGTGCAGAAAAGAGGACCAGCTTGCTATGACAGAGTTGAGGACAGAGATCTCCAGCCAGAGCAGGGAAGACAGGTGTCTTCTGTGGATAGAGTTCCACTTGCTAAGGGCAGAAGAGATAGAGGTCTTCTAGAGGATCACCAGCCAAAGTTGAATTAGGGGAAGGTGTCTCCTTTGAGTTGTGGCTCATAAACATTGTAATCGGGAAGGATTCCCGGAGGACTTTGATACAACTTTTAGAAGAAAAGTTTTATCCGTGGAGTAGCCCACCTTGGGTGAACCACGTAAATTACTTGTGTCACTTTGTGGATTGCATTTTGTGCATTGTTTCATCGCTGTTATTTCTGCTATCTTTATTCTGCATGTTAGTGGTTTGAAAGCTTGTATTGAAAGATAAAGTTAAAAAGTGGTCTTATACTGTTCACCCCCCTCTCAGTATAAGCTTGTGTTATTCAATTGGTATCAGAGCAGGTTTCTTCAAAAAGGTTTTACAGCAAGAAGGAAGAACTGGTTAAGAACGCAATGGATTTTTTAGGTGGCAATGCAACACCTATTCTGGATGGATCAGATTTCGGTCTGTGGAGTGCAAGAATGAAAGTCTATCTTATGGCTCTTGGTAATGAGGTATGGGAAGTTATTGAAGATGGATACACCATTCCTGTAAATGGTCCTTATACTAAAGAAGACAGGCTCCTACATCACAACAACTCAAAAGCCATGAATGCAATCCTGAAGGGTTTACAGAAGGCTGATCTTACCAAAGTTATTCACTGCAAGACAGCCAGTGAAATGTGGAAACAATTGGAGGTTGTTCATACAGGTGATGCAAATGTGCGAAAGGCCAAATTGAGACATTTTAAAGGTATGTTTGAACAACTCAAGATGAATGACGATGAAAATATTAGTGACTACATGCTTCGGATGGATGAGATTGTGAACTCCATGAAAGACTTAGGTCTTGAACTTGCTGAAAATGATGTGTGTGATAAGATTTTAAGATCTCTTCCTAATAGATTTAGTGAAAATATTTCTGCTATTGAGGAAGCCAAAGATTTAGATAAGTTGAAAAAGGATGAGCTCCATAGTATTCTTGCAACTTTTGAGCTGAGAACTCAAGTGAATGTTGATATAAAGAAAGAGGCAACTTTCAAAGCTACCAAGAAATCAAAAGGCAAACAGATTCAAGAAAGTGATGAGTCTTCTAGTGAGGAAGAAGCATATTACAACAAGAAAGGCAAATTCTCTAGAAAGCACAAAAGCAAGAAAAATATAAGATGTTTCAACTATGGAAAGTATGGTCATTATGCTACTGACTGTACTATTTCCAAAGATGAAAGTGATGAAGATATACAGGATGTTAAAAGCAAGGATTCTGAAAAGCACAGGTATTACAGAAAGAACAAAGATGATCACAACAATCAAGAAAAGAGGTATTCACACAAGAACAAGAAGAGCTTCTATTTGGACAAAGTAAGTAAGTGTTCTAGCAGTAATAGTGAAAGCTCTTCCAGTGATAATGAAAATGAGATGCTGTTCATTTCAGAAAAAGAGGAAGAACCGAAACATAAATTCACGGTCATGAAATGCTTTAGATGTGGAAATTTTGGGCACCTTGAGGATGATTGCACAAATAATGAATTGGTTGCTAGTATGTATGAGGATGCTTCAAAAAATGATAAGGAAGATGCATGTATGGTTTTTGAAAAGGGTAGCACATCTAGTAATAAGAAATCAGAAAAAGGTCTTGATAATTCAAAGTGCAATCAAATAGAGAATCTTGAATGTGAACTCAATAATGCTCTCAGTGCTTTGGAAAAGGAAAGAAAGAAGAATGATAGACTCAAGGTTAAGTTAGATGAATGTTGTATGGAGAGAGACGATCTTATAGAAAGTCTTGACTTCTCTATAGCCAAAACACAGGAACTCAAGGATGAGTTAGAGTCTAAGATTCTTGAGTATAATGAGTTAGAGCAAAAAATGGTTTCCTTGAAAGAAGAAAATAAATATTACAAGGATAAGCTCTACAGATTTTAGGATAGCTCCAAAAGGGTTAAGTCTCTCATCAAAAATCAAAGAAATCCAACAGATAAAACAGGTCTCGGTTTTGTTGAGCCGCACAAGAAACAGGTTGGGGAATCTAGCAAGAGATTTCAAAAAGAAGAAAGTTCTGATGAAGAAAGTACTTCAGATCATGAGTCTGTGAGTGATAAATGTGCAGGAATAGAAAACAGATTTTTGAATGTGAAACAGAAGTTCTCGGGACCCAAGAGATCGATTAAAAGAATATTTCACGGTAGATGTTTTGCGTGTTACAGTTTTGGACATATGGTCGCACATTGTATGTCTCAAATCAAGAAGGGTAACAATAACTTCAGAAGTCGTAATTTATTTCAAGGGTATTGCTACTCTTGTAATCAGTTCGAGCACAAGGCAATTTTTTGCAATGCAAATAATAGGAACTGGGTTAGTCAGAACAGGCGGAGTCAAAGTACAGCTATGCCTGAAAGAAAAGATGTTGCAGTTTGTTACAAGTGTAACAACACAGGTCACACAGCCAGACAGTGCAGAGCTGATCTTCCAAGGTACAGGAACAGGAACAATGGTATAAACAGGTCCAAGGATCAAAGTGTGGACAAGAAAAATAATGAGAACAAGAACAGGAAAAGTGCCAAGAACAGAAACATTAACAAAGAGCTCAAGAAAAGGCCCGACAAAGAAATTGTAGACACTGATGATGATGAGTGTCTAATGGGGGTTTCACTCCCAACCCTGTTTTAATTCACCTCAATAGGAGGTGGGGGAGGGACTAAGCTAAGAGGCTCATTCTTAGTCCCAAGCCCCATAGGTGACCCTTTGCCATTGATGACAAAGGGGGAGAGATTTGAGTAAGGGGGAGAGATATGAGTAAGGGGGAGAGCTTCAAGTGAAGAGGAAAGCTTCAAGTGAGGGGGAGCAAAACTTCAAAGAGATTGATTTCAGTTTTGGCTCTTTAAGATGTGTTTTTAGTAAAGGGTTGCCATCAATGACAAAGGGGGAGATTGTTGGCAATTTTGGGTACCTTGAGTACATTGCCTTTGCCTAAGTTTAATTGTTGTCATTGATGTCAAGGAGCTCTTGGTAGTTGTTGTTTTTGATGTCAAGGAGTTCTTGGAGCAATTTGTTTTTATGTCTAAGTATGTGTTTTGATGAAGGTTTCAGCTGGTCAGTAAGTCTCCAAGAAAATCAGAGTAGCCCAGTTGCAAAAGATCAAGAAAAAGATAAGTTAGAAAAAGTTTGCAGGTGACTGGAAAAACTATCACGATTTCGCGACATGTTTTAGGAGAGAGAAAGTTCAGGCAAAACTGTCGCGATTTCGCGACAAGTTGAGTTGGCAGTGTTGAGTTGCAAAAAGTGTCGCGATTTCACGACAAGTTGAGTTGGCAGCGTTGAGTTGCAGGAAGTGTCACGATTTCGTGACAAGTTGAGTTGGCAACGTTGAGTTGCAGGAAGTGTCACGATTTCGTGACAAGTTGAGTTGGCAGCGTTGAGTTGCAGGAAGTGTCACGATTTCGTGACAAGTTGAGTTGGCAGTGTTGAGTTGCAGGAAGTGTCACGATTTCGCGACATGTTTCAAAGAAGTTGTACGGATGCAAAAAGTGTCACGATTTCACGACAGGTTGAGTTGGCAGCTTGCAGTTGGCAAAGGCATCACGATTTCGTGACATGTTCCAGTTTCGTGAGCAGTTGGCAGAAAAGTGCTTAAGGCAGCGAAAGCATCGCGATTTCGTGACATGTTCCAGTTTCGCGAGCAGTTGGCAGAAAAGTGCTTAAGGCAACGAAAGCGTCGCGATTTCGTGACATGTTCCAGTTTCGCGAGCAGTTGGCAGAAAAGAGCTTAAGGCAGCGAAAGCGTCGCGATTTCGTGACATGTTCCATTTTTGCTAGTGCAAACCGAGAAAAGGTTGAAGAAGCAAGAAGTGTCACGATTTCGTGACAAAGTTGCAGATGACGTCAGTAAGAGGCAAAGGTGTCGCGATTTCGTGACAAAGCTGAGAAGAAGGCTTTGGAGTCTAAAGCGTCGTGATTTCATGACAGAGTTGCTGATGATGTCGGCAAGAGGCAAAGGTGTCACGATTTCACGATAGAAGCGGAGAAGAAGGCTTTGAAGTCTAAAGCGTCATGATTTCACGAAAGAAGTGAGATGACGTCAACGAAAGGCAAAAGTGTCACGATTTCGTGACAGAAGAGCGAAGGAAGCATACAAAAGCAAAAGCGTCGTGATATCGCTACAACAAGCTAAAGAGGGTGTACGACAGGTAAAGGTGTCACGATATCGTGACATGTTGAAGTTTCGTGCCAGAAGCTTCAGGGAGGCAGTGAAGCCGACAGAGTTAAATCTGGGCCGACGCAGCGCAGGGTTTTACAGCCGACGTGATTGAAGGTTGAACAACCGACTAAGAACAAGATTTCAACTTGAGATTGTGAGTATTAAAGGAGGGCTGTTTGAGCAATTTTGGTAATCGATCGGAGTGTGCGTTCGAAGAGTGGCGTTCACAGATTTAGTGCGACAGTGAGGTTCGATCATCAAAAAAGTAGAGTGCAAAGTTCGATTGTAGTATAAGAGTGCATTTCGTCGAATCGTCTAAGTGTGGAAGACTATGCTACTGTTCATGCAAAGACTATGCTACTGTATGTGTGAAGAATGTGCTGCTGAGTTTTTCATAGAAGAGTATAATTTGATCGAGTGCTGTTGTCTTTGCGTAGACTATGAAAAGTTTGTTTCGACCAAGTAGGAACTATAATAGAAAAGAAAAGAGGAAGAGGACAGATTTGTGCCAGACCGAAGGACTGTGTTTTGGTGCAAAAAAGAGGACCAGCTTGCTATGACAGAGTTGAGGACAGAGATCTCCAACCAGAGCAGGGAAGACAGGTGTCTTCTGTGGATAGAGTTCCACTTGCTAAGGGCGGAAGAGATAGAGGTCTTCTAGAGGATCACCGACCAAAGCTGAATTAGGGGAAGGTGTCTCCTTTGAGCTGTGGCTCATAAACATTGTAATCGGGAAGGATTCCCAGAGGACTTTGATACAACTTTTAGAAGAAAAGTTTTATCCGTGGAGTAGCCCACCTTGGGTGAACCACGTAAATTACTTGTGTCACTTTGTGGATTGCATTTTGTGCATTGTTTTACTATTGTTATTTCTGCTATCTTTATTCTGCATGTTAGTGGTTTGAAAGTTGTATTGAAAGATAAAGTTAAAAGTGGTCTTATACTGTTCACCCCCCTCTCAGTATAAGCTTGTGTTCTTCAATACCACGTTCCTACAGTTGTAGCCATTAATGAAACCCAAAGAATAATTTCAAAACCAATTTGTTAGTCATGAAAGAAGGAAACCTTGAAATGACTAGCAAATATCAAACATGTAACGTATGAATAATCATGTTAGCACCAACCAAGAGATGTATCCATTAAAATCAAATGAAAGTAATTGCATGGAGACAACCTCGTTAGTCCAGAATTTTTTTTTTTTTTTAAATCAAGTCAAAGCACATTATTCCTGTATGAACAATAAAAAAGCGTTAGAACAATGCATAGCAATTGATGTCCTCCTTTTAACACTACAAGGTTGTATTGTTAAAAGAGGGCTATATAATCAATAGGTCATGAAATATTCAAAATTTAAATCCCTATAGCATTTAAATCACTCTGAAATAAACCCATTCAGGCCCTCCTTCTAGCGCCAATCTATTGAGTGGTGTTAGAGGATGCCGAAGATGCTAATCAAATGGACTTGAAATATTTAGCAATATAAAGCTCTTGAACGATTATTAACCTGTAGCATTTAAAATAACGATGAAATAAATCATTTCATGCCCTCATTCTAGCACCAATTTGTTAAGTGGTATTTTCATTCGATTGTGAAAACACACTCTTCGATAGGATTTGGGTTCCAAATCCCATCTTGCAAAGAAATTAAACAAGTAATTTCTCCAAGGTCTCTGCTATGTTAGCATTTTGTATATGTGTATTAATAATCTCAAATAGAGATATTCAATTTAAATGCTCGGAACACCTTAGTGGTTGCAAGTAACTGTAAACAAGGGGCACGGTGGTTTATTTTATTTTGAAGCTTTAATGATTGTTCGTTTGATCAGAATGAACTCAATGTGATTTGATCTTAGCGATGAAATTATTTTATTTTCAGATTTCGGTATATTTTCAAGTTGTTTATTTTAATGACTGTAAATTAAAATAAAAGTTAAACTTTTTGGAAATAAAAGTGCAGAGAAGATAAAAATAAAATGTAAATAAAAATGAAACTAAAATACATTCAGGGGATGCAATCCTATTTTGACAAAACCGAAGATAATGAGGTTTTATACATACAACCTAACCTATTGAACCTGCAAAAACTCGCACAATCCAAATAAGTTAGGTGCTGGTTTCTGAAGTTTTAAATGTAATTTTTAGATTTAGACATTCGCATGAAGCAACCAAGAAAACTTGCATTAAACTTCACCTATAAGCCTAGAAATCTAAAAGGGAAAAATAAACATTAAATATTGCATGTAGAAAATGACTCCTTCTTTCTTGTCAATAAGATGCAACTCTCTGAATTTTCTGTATTAAGAATTTATCAATTTACAATGACAAAAATATCTAGTTTTCTCAAAACCAGAAAAAGAGGAAGAAAAACACTCCCAAGCAAGCCCAGAATGGCTTCTCACCTTCGGCACTGCAACTCTACTCGCAGCGGTTTTCGACCCCTATACCAATATGTGCTTTTGCTTTTAAACTTTCTAGCAATGCTCTCTGTTTTGCCCTGTGATGCTTCGCTTCATCTCCCAGATTGCTTCGTTTCATCTTCCTTGCCTCTTCATCATTTTTGAATTTTTGCTCTACGTCGAAATGTTTGATCTTCTTTGTGAACTGTAATGCTTCCCATGATTCTTACACCTTTATGCCATGTGTTCAGTGCTGCGCCTGTATGTACTGTAACAGCCCACCGTGAATCACGACAAAAACAACATATCACGATATCATGACATTTTCTATCTGTAACTTTGTTCTTCCACCTGTATCACGAAAATAAGACATGTCACGATATCACGACGTTTTTATACCTGCAGCTTTATTCGTCTTCAAGCACCGCAAAAATGAGACATGTCGCGATATCGCGATGTTTTTCTGTCAATAGCCTTGTTCGCCTTCATGCATCGCAAAAATGAGACATGTCGCGATATCGTGACGTTTTTCTCCTTTGGGCCGCGTGGATGCAACCTGTCGCGAAATCATGACATTTTTCTCCTTCGCTGTGTTTTGTTGTACTTAGCCGCGAAAACTTGACATGTTGCGAAATCGTGACACTTTTTCATTTCGTACCATCTCGTTGCTTTCTGTCATGAAATCGTGATGCTTTTCTCTTTCGGGCTGTGCAGATGCAATCTGTCATAAAATCATGACATTTTTCTCTTTAGCTCTATCTTCCTGCCTTTGGTCGCAAAAATCCAACATGTCGCGATATCGCGACACTTTTTCTCTATGTTCACTTTGGCTGCTCTAGGTCGCGATACTCCGACATGTTGCGATATCACGACGTTTTTTCTACTTGCTCTTCATCTCATCTTCAAATCGGGAAAACATGACATGTCATGATATCGTGACAACTTTAGTGCCTTGCCCTGTTTTACTGGTTTGACCGCAATTTTGTGACATGTCACGATATCGCGATTTCACGACACGTTGCGATATCACGACAATTTTTGATCAACACTTCTTCCTGCTTGCTTTGATCGCAATTTTATGACATGTCGCGATATTGTGAAATTTTTCACTTTGTGCTTCATTCTGTTGCTCTTAGCAATGAAAACGTGACATGTCATGAAATCGTGACACTTTTTCGTTCCACTGTACTTCACTTGTCTAGGTCGCGAAAACGCGACATGTCACGATATCACGACACCTTTTCATTTCGAAGTACTTTGCCGTTCTGAGCCACGAAAACATGACATGTCACGATATCGTGATGTTTTTTCATTTTGGCCACGACAGAGCAACATGTCGCGATATTGCGACGTTTTTTCATTTTTGCTTTTCTTTGCTCTTTTAACATCTAGGCCACTACAATCTTCTTGGAAAGCGTGCAAAAAAAAGGGGTCCCCAATTTTGGGGTGTGTTGTGGATCAGCCACAATACTATGTTTTTATGTTAATTATGGGTAAAATGCATTATATAATGGTGTTTGCATATTATAAAATGACAAAGTGTATATACTCTGATTTACTATTTTTACTGCAATTTCACCTGTTTTTAGTTCATTAATCATTAGTATTGTAGTAATTCAGAATCATAATATAGACCTTGTTGAATATATGGTGCTTAAAAATATTGTGTTCCTCTATTTAAACTAATTCAAATGGAAAAAGGCACCAAGAAATTGTCCACTGTAGCTGACTGTGCAGGAAAACAGGCTGTGACTGTGACAGTTCTAGCCAGCTGTACATATACAGCAGGGCTTGGAATCAGTCACTCCATCACGTGCCACCAATGCAAAAGGATGTACAAGATAAGGGAAAACAATCCAAATGGTCAAAAACTTCCTCCCTATGTGTTTGGAGCATAGATAAACAATGAATTGTCACCTGCCTGTTATTTCGAAGCAGCGTAGGAATAAGCGGCACAAGAATAGGGAATAGCACAAGAACAACCAAAAATGGTCAAAATGCCCCAAAATCATGGAAAGTATGATTGGAAATTGACCAAGCAGTTAGTCCACCCTATTTGGACTTCGTTCCTTCACCATAGGCGGACCAACTAGGATAAAGGGATAAAGGTTGACAAATTATAACCCTGCATTCCAAGAAACTATTTTGTAAACAATTGGAAATCCTTGAAACCCAGCAAATAGATATATCAAATTTATCTTATAAATAAAGCTCCCAACACGGTTGAGAAGAATATATATAGATATATAAATAGAGAAATAGGGATAGAGGAATAGGAGATAGTTATTAGTAGAAGATAAAGTCTTTGTAGCATTACAGTAAATTGTAGATTTTTCATACAGTACTATAATGCAGTTTCAGATGAAATAAAAGGTGCATTCTTTAGATTTTATTGGTATTTGATGGTTGATAGTGCACATTTAATTTACCTGGTATAATTCTTCACCCTCTTATGGTTCTGGAAGCAAGGGCCACTTGTAGGATCAGAGGAAGGGCAGCACAGTGATAGAAAAATCTTGCTGATTTCTTGCTACAGCAGATCAGTAGAATTTTGTCACCATTTATTTGCAGAATTAGTTTCATTTCAGAATTGCACCATAGCATCTAGAATAGGTTCAATCATGTGTTAGAACAGTATTTAGCATTTGACCTGTAATGGCATCATTTTCAGCATTTTCTACAATTTCCAGAATTACATCATTTTCAGCATTTTTTGCAATTTCCATAATTATGTCATTTTCAGTTTTATTGCAATAAACATTAATTTGGTTTCTTAAATTCAAATTATGTTCAAAAAATTGTAAGTTTTATCATTAGTTTAATTTTTACAAGCATGTGTGTGAATCTCCATTCTGTAGTTTCATTTTCATGTAATTTAAATTTAGCTTTAGATTGTGCAATTTGAGTTCCTTTGTTAGAAATTAGGAAGATACAACAACCCCCAGCACTGCTAATAAACCTACCAATAAAAGCCTGTTCTTGGATAAACTGAACCTGCAACTGTGACACCTCTTATTGTATACAACCTTTGGACACCGCCCTAGACTGACATATAATTACTAAATGATGAATGATCAATGACCTCATCATTTTTGGCACTGTTACCGAGGAACACACGGTGTTGTTAGGAAAAGTGAAACAGGTCAAGAATTGTGTTACAATTTTTGAAATGCTGCATTTCAGTTTATTTAGTGAATAGACATGAATGCATAGGCCAAGAGACGAAAGAGGGAGGTTTATCAAAACTAGTTCTGAACCACCAAGGCATTCTTCACGATCAGATGAAGAATTGCCTGTGTATGAAATCCCTGAGAGACTTAAGCAAGACATACCTTCTTCATCAACTAAAGCTTTGGAAATATTAGAACAAGAGATTTTTGAAGCACTTGCTGCTAAACATTCCCCTAAGCCTGAATAATCCACATCAGACTCAAGAAAGAAAACAACTATGGCAGCAGTAGCACCACCACCAGGTGGGTATGCTGATGATCCTCCCAAGACTTTTGAATACCCCATACAGTTGGATCCAACTCTAGATGCTCCCATGAAAACTATTTCTCCTTTCATATTGCAAATTTTTAGGGGAACTATTTCAAAAGATCCTGATCAATTTTTGTTTGAATTCAAAGTGTTATGTCAGAATTATGACTACATAAATGATAATCAGAAATTGAAATTGTTTCCTTCCACGCTTAAGGATGTTGCTCTCCGATGGTTTATGAGTAATCTTGAACCTAATTCAATCCATAATTGGGATGACATGGAGACTGCATTCTTACATAAATATCAAGATTATTGTAGAGTACAAAATAGGAAAGATGAGTTGTTTCGGATCAAGCAAGAAGAAGATGAGAGTTTAGAGGATTATCTTGATCGCTTTGCCTTTGTCCAAAAGAGATGTGGTCTTGTAGAACCGGATTTCTTAAAGCCTATCTTCTTAAGAGGATTGCAGGATGAATCTAGAGAAGTGTTAGATTTAATGGGAAAAGGAGACATAGATCAACTTGACATTGAAGATATTGTGGAGTTATGCAAAAATTATTCCCGCACTCACCAACGAAGAAAGAAGCGAAATTCTAGCAATAGTGACATAAAGGAGTTGATGGAGGAAATGGCTAATTTAAAAATTGATATCCTTGTTCAACTTAATTCTACATTAGGTGAGAGAAACATAAAACCCAATTCTACACCACCTTTGGCAATTTATTTCCCGAGATGTAGAAATAAGCATGCCTTGCAGGATTGCCCTTTAAACAAAACTTCTATTTGTGGAATTTGTTCCAAGGAACACTCAACAGATAAATGTCCTTTGTTGCCTCATCTAAAATCTGTTTTGGGCACCCAAATAGAAGAACTTAATGCTATTGGGCAGAGATCCGGTGGTGGCTATGCACAATATCCTAATGCTCCTCAATTTCCAAATTGGGGACAATCTCCTTGGAATATGAATATGCCATGGGGACATGCAGAAGTCTCTGCACAACCTTGGAACCAACCTTGGACAGCTCCTCCAGATTGGTCACATTCTGGGTGGATGAACCCATATTGGCATACAATTCATCCATAATGGACACAACAAGGAAAAATATGGGGACAACAATATCCACCATATCAAGGACATCAAAGGTATCAAGGGCAAGATCAAAAATTGTTGCCCGCTCCTAATCCAAATTTTTAGGGAAGAGCACAACATCAAAAAACACAACCAATGAAACAACCTCCACTCCTAGCTCAGCCTGTGACTAACCCAAATAATACCAGACAAACAACCCCTGTTTATGAGGTTGAGTCTGAAGACTCTATTGCAGTTCATGTACTTGACTGTAGTAACATCCAACTACGTTCAAGGAAGGTTTTACCTGAACCGATTCCACCCACCATTGAAGAAATTAGTGAGAAACAAGAACCTCCAAATCAAGAGACAGTGCAACAAAAACAAAAAGAAGAAATAACATAAAAAATGCAGGAATCTTCTCTAGTAGCATTACCATACCCTGAAATATTTGATCATATTAATACTGCCCCTGAATCAGAATTAGTGACAAAACTTAAAAAGATGTCAATTTCTCTCCCTTTGTTACAAGTAATAAGGGATGTGCCTTTAATCAAAAAGACTATTCAAGAGTTATGTATCAAGAAACTTGGTAAAAAAAATAAGGCCTTTCCTAAAACTGTTCAGGTAGAAGGAAAATTAGCTGATTTATTGTCTGGGAAACTAGTTCCTCCCAAGTATAATGACCCAGGTAGTCCAATAGTTAAAATTACTATTAGGTTAATGCAAATTTCTAATGTGCTAATTGATCTTGGAGTTGCAATTAATGTAATGACTAAGGACACAATGCAAAAACTATAGCTCAAAAATCTTAGTCCTACCACCATAGTTTTGGAAATGGCAGATAGGTCAGTTGCTAAACTAGAAGGTATCCTAGAAGATGTAGCCATTGAAGTCTCTTCTTGGGAATATCCTATAGACTTCTTAGTGTTGCAGCCTAGAAATTTAGTCAATGGATACCCTATCATTCTAGGATGACCTTGGTTGGCTACTGCAGCTGCTTTTATAGACTACACATCAGGGGAAATGACCATTTCTAATGGTGTTGACCTGAAGAAAATTTCTTTGTATCCACCAACTCAACCTTCAACTAAATTTTTTGGAAAAATTTGGTATTTTGAATCTGATGAAGAACAAGAAACCATTGCCACTTTGGCTACAGTTGTAGTGAAGGAACATATTGAGGAAATCACTACACCAGAAAGAGAAATATTCGAGAATGAAATTGTCCTAATTGAAACATTACAATCAGAAGGACTAACTGATGATCAAATTCTTGTTCATCGGTTGTCATGGAAAGAGGAGGAACAAATTTTAGAACCTTTTTCATCCATGCCTAGTTAGGAAAGATCATTCATACTACCACATGGATGGCATCATCATCTCCTTAACACCTTCAAATGTCCTCTGATTCCATCAGGTATCATCTCTGAGATAGATTCTAGAGTATTTCATACTCTACAACCACATCATTGTCTATTAAATGCATTAATCAGTAACTATGAAGTAGCTAGTTCTGTCCATCCAGGGATCAAACAAATTGAAATACAGCCAGGTAAATTTTTGAACATTAATAGCTGGCTAACTAAGGACCAAGAAATCAAATTGTTTGAAGTCTTATAGAAACATGTTCAAGCTTTTGCATGGAATTATAAGGACATGACAGGCATTCATCCTGAGGTATGTACACATAGGATATACACAGAAGATGTAAAACCAGTAAGGCAACCTCAAAGATGCTTGAATCCTACTCTGAAGGAGATTATGAAAGAGGAAATTGAAAAACTCTTAGATGTTGGATTCATTTATCTAATTTTAGACAGTAAGTGGGTTTCACCACTGGTCATTGTTCCAAAGAAAAATGGTAAAATGATAGTATGTGTGGACTATAGGGAGTTAAATAAGGTCACACATAAGGATCATTTCCCATTACCATTCATAGACCAAGTATTGGATACCCTTGCTGGAAAGAAAATTTTCTATTTTCTTGATGGTTTCAATGGGTATAACTAGATACAATTTGTGCCAGAAGATCAGGAAAAGACTACCTTTACATGTCCTTGGGGAACCTTTGCTTACAGGGTTTTATCCTTTGGGTTATGTAATGCTCCAACAACATTTTAGAGAGTTTTTTTAGCAATTTTTTTTTATTTAATAAATGAAAGTGTTGAATTGTTATATAGAATAGTTTTTATTGAGGGGCGGGAAAATGAGCTATGGCGATTTTTTCCTCTGAACTAGGGTTTCTGGAACTTCAAAGATTCTTGGGCATCAGCTGGATTGCAGAAGTGCCTTCGGGGTACGGTGGTTCTGAAGGTTAGATCGGTGCCCCAGGAGAGTCCAATGGGGACTTCTCCGGCTCCTTTTCCAGGGAGTACCAGCTCTTATGCAGACTTGTTTAAAGAAAACTCTTCCCCAAAAAATGTCAAAGCTTAAAAAATGGCATACAAAATGCTCTTCACGGCTGTTGGGAATAAGTTAGCAGCACCTCGTGTGAATTGCTATTTGCCGTAGGCTAAAACCAGGCCAAAAATAGTCATTGAACCAAGTATGGTTGAGGAATAAATCATCTACAGAGCTGATCACGATCTAATATGCAAATTCATGGGGATACGTCCTTCCCTAAATTTTTTGCACTCCTGGATCTGCCAAAATTGGGAGCCTCATGGTGAGTATTCATTATGGTTTATTAGCAATGGCTATTTTATTATTAGCTTTTCGTCTTTGGCCGATAGAAATAAGGCTTTTGAGTCAAAGAAGAAAAGTCATGGCCCGAAAGGGCTATTTGTTTAGCCATGGAGAGTGGGATTCGATCCTTGAGTTGAACCTACTACTGTCCCAGTATGGATCTAACTATATGCTCTCCCAATGGAATTTTGGAGTGAGCAGGTGTTGGCAAGGATTGGCAATTCCATTGGTAGACATCTGGGTGTTGCTAGAGACACACTTGAAGGGAGCATGGCGGTGTATGCTAGAATATGTGTGGAGATGGATCTCAGCCAGCCTTTGTCGCCAGAGATGGAGATTGAACTGGCAGGTCTCTCTTGGATTCAACAACTGGACTATGAGGCCCTACCCTTTAGATGTAGGGTTTGTCACAAACATGGATATTTGGCCCGTTTTTGCCCTAATAATATGAATGCTAGAGTGGAGGCCCCTTCAGGAGTGCCAAACCAGCCTAAAGAGGACAAGGCAACACTTAATACAGGTTCTAATAGGACCGTTCAGGGCCAGGAAGCTCAGAGAGAGGGTTTTGAACAACCCGAGAAGAAAAAGACGGACAAAGAAAAAAGAGGGAAAGGAGCAATCCCATCTCAGACCTGCCAATAGGTATGAGATATTTAAGTCACTGGTTGATGAAGAGGAACAATTTATGGAGGGCATGGAGGGTTTTAAGGACACTTCTAATATTCCTGGGCAACTCCCTCTCTCTTCTTCTCCTGTCATACAGTAGGTAGTTGATCATTACGAGGTATCATAGCCAGTGTGCTCAGGTGCTTTGGTAGTGCATAACCAGGAGCAGACAGTATATCAGGATGTCAGTATGGGAATACCAAGGAAAAATAGGGAAAGGCCAACTCTGGGGATAACCCAGGTAGAAAAAAGATAAAAAAATAGCAACTCTCAGGGAGTAGGTAGAAGATCCAATAAGGAGTTGCTAGCAGCCCAAGGAGACAGATTGATCACGGGAGGATCGGTGAGGACAATAGACTCTTATTGCTACCAGGGTAACCAATGATTATACAATCATGGAATGTGAGGGGTTTAAATAGTAGAACCCATCAATATTCTATCCGAAGACTTTTAGAGAATCACAATACTGATTTTTTGCTTTTACAGGAGACTAAGATGTCTTTAGATCTTATGTCCAAAATAGTCAATAGAATTTGGAGGGGTGCTGGTCATATGGATGTGGCTGCCCAAGGTCCCTCAGGGGGGATTGTTACTCTGTGGAACTCTCTTGAATGGTATGCAATAGAACATCTTGCCTAGAGGGGGGTTCTCACTTCTCTTTTTAGGAATAATGTCACTGCAGAACACGTTCTAATCACAAACTTTTATGGGTCTCAAAACCTAGATGGTCAGAGGCGACAGTGGAAGGCTGTGCAAA
Organism: Wollemia nobilis; assembly: GCA_028583015.1. Taxonomy (NCBI): domain Eukaryota; kingdom Viridiplantae; phylum Streptophyta; class Pinopsida; order Araucariales; family Araucariaceae; genus Wollemia; species Wollemia nobilis. The sequence goes on along the minus strand of JAQPPZ010000440.1, from coordinate 6,285,574 downwards.
ACATGTGAACCTCAAGGGAAGATTTAGACTGGATTATAGCGGGTGAATTTAATGCTAAATTATCTTCTAGAGACCAGGAAGGGGGAGCTCCCTTTTTGGACCTAGGGGAGCGATTCATGATTGCCCAAGTCCAGGCTTTACGCTTAGTGGACATTAAATGTCCTGGCATTAACTTCACTTGGACTAATAAAATGCGGAAGCCATATAGCAGGAAGGTTAAGCTTGATCATTTTTTGGTTTCAGAGGAGGCGTTTGTAAAATGGAATATATATTTTTAGATTTTAGAAGGCCCAGTCTCTGATCACTGTCCCATTATGTTGGAAGGCAGGACTAGGATGGGGCAGCATCACAAACCTTTTAGATTTGAGAATTTTTGGCTTCAAAAAGAAGAACTTTGAGAGAAAATTCCATAGTGGTGGGAAGAAGGCCGCCCAGCTTATGGGAGAGCAATGTTCAGAATCTACAAACAACTACAATATGTCAAAGCTCAGTTGAAGTGTTGGAGGCATGCTAATAAAACCGACTTCCAAGCCCAAAGAGCTCCATTGGTGGCCAGATGGGATGAGGTCCAAAAATAGTTTAGAGAAGGAGTAATTATAGACCAGCTCAAAGCTGAGGATGATGCCTTGCGTATAGCGATGGAGGACATTGACAACTAGGAGGAGACCTATTGGTGGCAGAGAGCAAGAACCACCTGGTTATTAGAAGGGGACAGAAATACAAAATTCTTTCATCGGATTGCTTGTGCTCGAAGACAGATGAATAAGATGGAGGCCCTTCAAGATGAGAATGGTCATTCCTTTGATACACTTCCAGGTATACATTCCCATGCTATGGATTATTTCTCAAAGCTTTTTAAGGAAAGTGTGGTTCAAGATGTAGAGGCCCAAAATGAAGTTATTTCTGTCATACCTGCTATTATTTTTGAGGATGAAAATTAGGCCCTCCTCAAACCCATTGATAGAGATGAATTGAAAACTGTGGTCTTTGGAATGAGCACTGGTAAATCTCCAGGTCCAAACGGTTTCCCAATTGAGTTTTTTCAAGCTTTCTGGGACTACTTAGAGGAAGATGTTAGGGCTGTTGTTGAAGAATCCAGAGAAAATAAGAGAATGCTTAAAGCTATAAACCACACTTTCATTACCTTAATTCCAAAAGGTGAGGAGGGGGTTCATATTTCAGATTATAGGCCTATTGCCTTATGTAATGTGCTGTACAAAATAATCACAAAGGTAATGGTTGAGCGCCTAAAAACTCTTCTTCACAACATTATCTCCTTTGAGCAAGGGGGTTTTGTTGAGGGTCGACAGATTATGGATGGGGTGGTTCTGGCCTAGGAAGCAATCCATTCAATGAAAACTTCTGGGAATAAAGGGATGTTCATAAAACTGGACATGTCAAAGGCTTATGACAGGGTTGAATGGAGTTTCCTGGCCAAAATGATGGCTGCCTTTGGTTTCTCTCAGGATTGGATAGAGTGGGTCATGAGTTGTGTCTCTTCCCCGACTTACTCTGTTCTAATCAAGGGCCTTCCTTCACAACCTTTTGGAGCTTCTCGGGGTCTTCGCCAGGGGGATCCTTGTTCTCCTTATATTTTTCTCATTTTGGCTAAAGGTCTTGGCAGACTTTTCTTGAGGAGAAGACAAGGAAGATTATTGGGTATTAGGGTGGGGGACGAAGTTTTAATGCACCTGCAGTTTGTGGATGACACTGGTTTGATGGGAGTGGCCAGCTTCAGGGAAGAAATAACGATTAGGGATACTCTTAATGTCTATCTCAGGGCTACTCAATAGGTCAATAATGACAAGAAATCCAAAGTGGTCTTTTTTAATCTGGATCAAAGGCTTCAGAACAGTTTTTTAGAAATCCTGGGATTCACTAGGACTTCTCTCCCTATGGTTTACTTGGGGATCCCCTTGCACTTTAAGAAGCTGAAATTAGACACTTGGAGGAATTTTTTGGAGTGTATCAAGGACAAAATTAATCACTGGTCTCACAAGTGGTTAAGTTATGGTGGTAGATTAACGTTCTTACAGTCAGTCATTCAAGCCATGCCAATCTACAAATTTTCTATCCTGGCTGCCCCGCTTACAATATGGAAAGAGTTGGACAGGATGGCTAGAAAGTTTTTGTGGGAAGGAGCTATGGGAGAGATAAAGTGGGCCTTAGTGGGCTGGGATAAAGTCACCCAGCCCAAGGTAAAATGTGGGTTGGGACTGAGAGGATCCAAGTTAAATAATAAAGCTTTGGCTGGAAAGTTGTACTGGAGGTGGATTTCCCAACCAACTTCCTTATTCAGTAGAATCCTAACTAGTAAATATTTGGGTCATGTTAACCCCAATGAGGTGGGCTATTTCCCTTTGGATGGTATTGGATCCTTAGTGTGGTAGGCTCTCAAGCTAGGATCTTAGGTTATTAAAGACCAATTGTTTTGGAAAGTGGGGAGAGGGGAGAAGGCTCGTTTTTGGACCGATTCATGGGATCAGTACCCACCCATCATTGTTGAATTCCTCGAGTTACTACCAATAAAATATGCCATAGAAACCAAGGGTTGGGTCCAAATTGAAAGTTATTTCAACACTACTCAGTTGGGGGAGTATAAGTTTAAGAAGTTTAAGAGGTTGGAGGAGTGGCCAATTTCAATCCCCCCGGAGTTGGCACCCATCTTGACCAAAATCTTTACAGAAAGGTTTCTCACAGGGAGAGACGAGGAGGATGAATTAGCTTGGGGCTATGGGAGCCTTGGTGTATACACATTGAATGATGGATATGACAAGATCCTCCAAGAGCCTCCCCCCCATTCTTATCCGGTTGAGGATTGGAGAAATATTTGGCACTCCAAGGGCTGGCCGAAAGTAAAATTTTTTGCCTGGCAGTTTATGCACAATGGAATTCTCACTTTTGACAATCTCAGATGTAGAGGAATCATCGGTCCATATCAATGTGTTTTATGCCATAAGAATGAGGAAACAGTTGATCACCTGATGTTTGAGTGGCCTTTCACGCGTCATATTTGGAAGCGATGGTTCTATCACTATAAAATCCAGGTTAATGGTGACATAAATCGGACTAATATTTGGGAAAGATGGAAGAGGGGTAGATTTAAATCTAAAGCTCTTCAAATTTGTTGGGAGCTTGGATTATACTTCATTTGGTGGCAAGTGTGGTTGGAGAGAAATGCTAGAATTTTTAGAGAAACCTTTTCCTCGCTAGATGGAGTTTGGCAGGTCATCTGGAGCAAAGTCACAGAAACTGTTGCCATCTACGCTAAAGAGGAAACTCAGGTTGGTCCTAGGCCAATGGAAGAGGGAGTTGAAAAGCAAGAGGGACAGGACAAAGCTAGTTGGAAACCACCCCCAGAAGGCTGGATTAAAATAAATACTGATGGAGCTGTAAAGGGCAATCCGGGTAGTGCTAGAATTGGCGTGGTCTATCGAAATCATGAGGGATTAGTGCTCTATTGGGAACTACAAGGCTTGGGAAGAGCCATAAACAATGAAGTAGAAGCCATTGCTATCAAATCTGCTTCTATTTGGGCAGTTACTCAGGGCCACAGGAGGATAATTCTTGAATCTGATTCTCAAATACTGGTTGGAGCTCTAGACTGCATGAGGAACATTGCATTGAAAGCATAGAGGTTGAGGATTCTGGTCTCTCAAATCAAGGAATTATGGAGGGAATTAGATGATGTGATTCCAGTTTATGTGAGTAGAGATTTAAACAAAGCGACTAATTTCCTAGCTAAGATGGGTGCTAAGAAAGAGGTAGGGGTGCAGTTGCACAGTGACATGCCTATTGAGGATGAGGTGATTAGGCAGGGCCTTGAAATATCCTTGATCCAATGATCAAAGAAAAAGCAAAGGAAGGTTTTTGTCATGATATTGCAACCTGTTGCGCCATCACAGCCATTGGAGGTAAGCTATCACGATATCACGACATGTTGCACCATCGCGGCCACTAGAGGAAAGCTGTCATGATATCGCGACATGTCGTGCCGTCACAACCGTTGGAGGAAAGTTGTCATGATATCACGACATGTTGCACCATCATGGTCATTGGAGGAAAGTTGTCATGATATCGTGACTTGTTACGCCATCACGGATGTTGCAGGAAAGTTGTCACGATATCGTGACATGTTGCGCTGTCGCGGCCCCTGGAGGAAAGTTATCGTGATATTGCGACATGTTGCGCCATTGCGGCCGCTGTGGGAAAGTTGTCACGATTTCGTGGCATGTTGCACCATCACGGTGGAGGAGAGTTGTCACGATATCATGACATGTTGCGCCATCGTGGCCGCTAGAGGAAAGTTGTCATGATATCGTGACTTGTTGTGCCATCGCGGTCTCTAGAGGAAAGTTGTCACGATATTGCGACATGTTGCATCGTCACGGCCGTTGTAGGAAAGTTGTCTCGATATCGCGACATGTTGCACCGTTGCAGCCATTGAAGGAAAGTTGTCACGATATCATGACATGTTGCATTATCATGGCCGCTAGAGGAAAGTTGTTGCGATATCATGACGTGTTGCGCTATCGCAGCCGCTGGAGGAAAGTTGTCACGATTTCATGACATGTTGCGCCATCACGACCAAGGGAGGAAAGGTGTCACGATTTCGTGACATATTGCTCCGTCACGGCCAAGGTTGGAAAGGTGTCGTAATTTCGTGACATGTTGCTTCGTCGTAGCCAAGAGAGTAAAGTTTTCATGATTTCATGACATGTTCCTTCATCGCGGCCAAAGATGGAAAGGTGTCATGATTTCATGACATGTTGCTTCGTCGCGGCCACGGGTGGTAAGTTGTCGCAATTTCGTGACATGTTGCTCCATCGTGGCCAAGGATGGAAAGGTGTAGCGATTTCGTGACATGTTGCTCTATCGTGACCTAGGGAGGATTATTTTCGTGATTTTGTGACATGTCACGATTTTGTGACAGGTTAACTTTTTGTGGTCAATGGAGTTTTGTGTCGTGATATCACGACTTGTAGCTTTTTTGCGGCTAAATGTGAAGTCTGTGATAGTGGCACGATTTTATGACAAGTTGTTGTAACAGACCAATCAGCTCCCTCAGCTTACTTGTTATTGGTTCAAGAGATTTGGCTCCATTGCAAATCTTCCTCTTCTCTTGTAATCATGTGCTTTCTTTGTTTTCGACTGGGAAGTGTCTATTCCCAATTGTAACTGATATTTGTTTTAATACAAGTATTTTTCAAATTTTTCAAAAAAATAAATGAAAGTGTTGAAATTTATATGGATGACTTCACAGTATTTGGAGATAGTTTTGAATATGCATTAGAACAGCTTGAAAAAGTGCTGATTCGTTGTGAAACATACCACCTCTCTCTTAATCCTAAGAAATGCTTCTTAATGATGGAGGAAGGAATTATTCTTGGACATCATATCTCTTCTTATGGAATCAAGGTTGATCCTAATAAGGTTGAAGTCATCAAAAACCTCCCTCCTCCACAAAATCAGACTGATGTACGCAGTTTATTAGGACACATTGGTTTTTATCGCAGATTCATTGCTAATTTTAGTACCATAGCGAATCCCATGTTTGCATTACTCATGAAAGATTCTAAATTTGTTTGGTCTTTTGAATGTCAAAATTCCTTTGAAGACTTAAAGGAGAAGTTAACCACTCCACCTGTACTAAGAGGTCCTAATTGGGAGTTACCCTTTCATATTCAAACTGATGCTTCCAATACTACTATTGGAGTTATGTTAGTACAGTTTGAAAATGGAGAACATTATGCTATTTATTATATCGATAAAAACTTGACAGGAGCTGAGAAAAACTACACTACCATTGAAAAATAATTCTTGGTTGTAATCTATGCTATTAAAAAATTCTGACACTATATCACAGGGTACCAAGTATTCATCCATACGGATCATGCTGCAATCAAATATTTGATGAATAAACCATTGGTTAGTGAAAGAATTATTCATTGGTTGATTATGTTGTAGGAATTTGATGTTACAATAGTGAACAAACCTAGGAAATCTAATGTAGTCTCAGATTTCTTATCAAGAATACCAAATGCAGATATAGAAGAAGTGGTGGAAGATACCTTTCCAGATGAAAAGTTGTTTGATGTCTCTGTACAATCTCCATGGTTTGCAGACATAGCTAATTACTTAGCTACAGGGAAGATTCCTCTTCACTTTACCCCTAAACAAAAGAAACAGTTAATCAAGCAAAGCTCTTCTTTTAAATGGATAGAAGGATTACTGTTTAAATGCAGTCATGATCATGTTTTATGTAAGTGTATCTTCCAGGATGAAGAATATGATATCCTACGAGCATCCCATGATGAACCATCAAGAGGGTATTATTCAGTCAAAAGCACTATTCATAAAATTTTAGGTATCGAATACTATTGGCCATCTTTGCACAAAGATGTAAAAAGGTACATTAGACATTGTGATGTCTGCCAGCGAATGGGAAAACCTACCTTTACTAATGAAATGCCATTACAACCTCAAATAGGAATAGAACCATTTGAAATATGGGGTTTAGATTTTGTAGGACCCATTAATCCTCCTTCCCAAGGCAAAGTGCATATCTTGGTATGTACTGATTATGTTACCAAATGGGTAGAGGCTCGTGCCTTTAAGCATGCTCGAGAAGAAAAATTTGCTGATTTTTTGTATTCATAGATTTTTTTGCATTTTGGAGCCCCACAATCTATCACTACAGATCAAGGACCCCATTTTACTTCAAAATTTATTGAAGCCTTCACTAAACTTTATCAAGTCAAACACAAAAAGTCCTCACCTTATCATCCGCAAGCCAATGGCCAAGTTGAAGTGACTAATAGGGAATTAGAATGAATTATGACCAAAACCATAGCAGTCCATAGAAGAATTTGGTTGGACAAGTTACCAGAAGCTATTTGGGCTTATAATACTAGTTGGAAATCTACCATTGGATTTACGCCATATGAATTAGTTTATGGGAAAAAACCTCTTTTGCCTATTTATTTTGAATTACTAACTCTTCGAACTGCTTTGGAAGTAGGTATTGATCTATCACAGGCATAAGAAGATCACATTATGCAACTTGATGCATTGGATGAACTATGCATGGATGCACTACATCAGACAGAGATAATCCAAGCACAACGAAAGATGCGGCATGATAGTCACATACAATAGTAAAATTTTTAGCAAGGTGACTGGGCCTTGTTGTTTGATTCACAATACAAGGATTTCCCTAGAAATTTGCAGACCATATAGCTTGGACCATACCAAATTGAGGAAGTGTTTGACAATGGAGTTGTTTGCCTTACACCTATTGTGACTCATGATGCAAGTTGTTGGTGAATGGACATCGTCTTCGTATGTACCATAAACCACACAACAGGGGTGAATTTCTCAAGCAAGTGGAAAATTTGGATGTACACATTTGGGAAGAAAACACTTCTTCCATATCGAATTCAGCAGATTGACACAATTTAAAAAAAAACCAATAAAAATTTAGAAAGTGAAAACCTCTTTGAGGCGCTCTAGAGTTGGGTTTACATGAAAATCGGTCTTTCGACATGTTTACCTAGTTGGTTTCACCGCCATTGTTCAGTCTTGTCTCATGACCGTTGTTTCATATGTTTTCAGATTGCACCTACCTTAGTTCAAAATATTGATTAGCTGAAAATCTCAGCAGGAGCACCCCGAAATGTAGATAAAATGGTTATAACAGGTATGTGTATTTTTCATTTTCTGAATAATGTAAATCATTAGTATATAGTGTATATATCCTTGATTAATATAAAACATATAAAAGGGGAATCAAAAATGAAAATTTCTTGTCAATGTTTCAAAAATGCCTTTGCCTAGTTCTGCTCTAACAAAAGTGCACCAAAATAAAAAAGGGAAGCGCAGGAATAAACTGTTTATATTCCAAAGTGTAGGAATGATTCATCAAGCACAAGAATAAGTTGTTTATGTTTTAGGTGCAAGAACGAGCTATGTATAAGTGCCAGAATAACTTATTAAGCGTAGGAATAGACCAGTTTACTCTATGCTCCAAAATAAATCACTAAGCATAGGAATGAAGTTTTGTGCAATAAATTCTACGACACATTGTCTGTAGTGATTTAATTGGCTTTGAAAAAGGATAGGTCTCATATTCAAGGTGGCATGTGATATCTGGCATCCATAACAAAAATGAGAAAAATTAAGGGTTGACAACTTCATGTACGCTGCCACATCACCTATCCTGATTACTCTACATGTTTCAAAGCAGTTCCTGCGTTGCTATAATTATTCTTGCTAAAACGATTAAAACCCTAAAAATAGATGCAATCTCATACTATCCAAAAATTCATAGACACCATAGAACAGAAGGTAGAAAACTACACCATGGGTGGAAAGAAAATTAGAGCCAAACTCGAAAATATTAGCTACCTGGAGAGCGATCCTGCATCTCTACAAATCTTTACTGATGGGGGATTTCTACCGTTCCTACAAAAATTTGATGGTTATTCAGAGGGCTTGGCGGCAGAGTTTGCATGCACCTTCCACAACAACCGAGTACACATTAGTGGGATGACCATCCAGGTAACTCTCGAGATACTTAGCCAAATCACTGAATTACCCCTTTAGGGTTTGCAGATTGTGAAAACTAGGAGGAATATTTTAGTTGACCTAGTTAATCAGTTTAAGAAAGAAGGGGATGGAAAAATTGAATTCTTGATGTATCAGAATGTTTGTAATGGGTTAAAAAGACCTAGTTTACCGTCCCCTTGGGATGAAGTTGCAATATGGGTTATGAGATACATTACTTGTGATGGCCAATTTCTTGTTGTATCTGGCCCACACCTTCGTATTCTAAACCATCTACACCATGGATCGATCAAACCAGAATATAGGGTCAATATTCACTTATATATTTATCAGGAGCTAAAATCTATGGCCCTAAAATACCAAGCAAGGAAGGGAAGCCCTAAACACCATGGGCTCATCAAACTCATTTGCAGGTATCACTTTAGGGGAAACCCTAGGAATTTTGACCGCTTATTCTCTCCTTGGGCAGAAAAAAATGATTCTAACTCTGCACTAGAGGAAGAGGAAACAGAGGAAGAATATGAAGAAAAACCTAATCCAGAGCCCTTCGAGAGCAGAATTTCCCCTTCTCCCGATGGTCCCCCATATTCATAAACTAGAAAACAACAAGCATCCACATCTAGTTCCCAGTTAAAAATAAGGAAGGTAATATTTACAGAAACTATACAACCCAGTAGATAAATTGGGAGTTCAAGTGAACATTCATCTACTCTGAAATCAATAGTAGAACCTATATCTGCTCTTGAATCAACAACAAAATCTGTAGTTGCTCTAGAACATCCAAAAACTACACCTGCTAAGGAATATCCAGGTTCTACAGGGTTAAGGTCTACTAGAATTCAAAAAATTAGAACTCTACCAGAGACACCAATAAATATCATAGAACCAATCAGTCTATCAAGTGAAGGAGAAGTTAGAATAGAAGATGCACAGGAAAAATACATTGAAACAGAAATTACAGACAAAGGGATACAACCAATGGAACTGGACACAACTATGGAAGAAACTCCAATAAGCCCTATACATCCACTAGTTGATTATGCTGACTCTGATCCTGAGGAGCATTTGAATTCTGATTTTGAACTAGCTAAGGTTGATGTGCACACTCCAGTGCATGCTGAGTTTGAGAAATATTCTGAGTCTGAGTCCACAGAAGAAATTGATATCCACACTCAATTGCATGCTGCAAAGAGTGTCATTAAAACCCATACCCATTGGATTGAATAGGCTGAAGAAGCCATAAAACATAAAGATCAACAAATTTCTTTGCTTCAACAGCAAATTCAAGATCTGTAGAACAAATTGTTTCATCTGGAACATCAATCTATAGGGTTAGCAGAGGCATCACCTGATGAATGGGCACATATCCTCTTTTATTTAGCTAAATAATCAAAGATTAACACAACACCTACACAAAGATCACCTATTGGAGAAGAAGCAAGAATAGAAATATCTGATAGTATGATTCAGCATGAAAATCCATCAGGAATTCTGATGCAAAATGAAACTGCCCTTCAGTAGGAAACACAAACACTTTCTGTGGAGGACCAAGAGGTTGCAGCTCAAGACCAGGTATCCACACTCTCTCCTCTTGTTTCTACTAAATTAAATCCAATTATTATAGTTATAGCAGAACAAGGAACACAAACAAATTTGCCATTTGCAACACCAACTATGGAAGTTGGTGTACAAGTAAATATAGTGGCACAAATGTAATCCATTGTGAGGCCTCCAGACACAGTGTATTTAATTAGGTACAATGAAGACCTAGCATATTGGATGACACAGTGTCATTAGTTAGAGGGAAAGGTTGCCACTTTGAACTTTGCAACAGCCAAATTAGCATAGAAGGAAACAAAAATTAATCGGTTAAAAGCACAGGTGCAGGATGTATGCCAGATTGCAGAGTATGCAGTACAATGCAGAAGACCAGATAGGTTTTATAGCCTCCTACTCAAGGAAAGATACCTTTTCTGGAAAATCATGAGACTTTTTTCTGAGCTACCTCATCAGTTCAAAACTCCTGGAGAGTTTGTGGAGGAATTTATGCAGAGTCCAACAGAGCAGCAACACCTATTATGTGAGTTATTTTTGCATAATTTATTTTTTCCAATAGAAAGTATGTTTATGCCTCATATTTATACAAGTGACTTACAGTTGAGAGCCTTCATATCCACTCTACAAAATCATATCTATTGGGACACAAAAGAAATTAACTAAAGAATTGGAATCACAAGTTGTTTTACTTATCAGTCCTGCTCCCATGAATCACAGGGATTGTACAAGTAATCATTATACCTTCATGTAGAATACTAGAATGAAACAACTCTATCTAGGGAACCTTGAAAGATGTATAACTCAGTTTCAGAGTTTTTGTGCAGACTTCTTTGATGATGCTTTGGCAGCCTGTAAAAACAGAAGGGGTGAGTTATCTATCTCTCTACAGAAATGGGAGCCAATTTCTCCCACTAAATTTGTTGTGGTCAAGGAAAAGGGCAAAAGGTATTGTCCAAATTATTTTAGAAATCAAGGAGCTTTGGATAGGTCTAAGATACAGGATGCCTATAATTATCACTCTTGTCCCCTACTTCTTTGATAATGACCCACAACCTGATATGCACTTCCAACAGTGGTTTCAGTCCATAAAAGCAATCAGAGGATTCTATGTAGTTGGTGGCATGTGGTTAAAATTTCATGAGAGATATCTAGACCTGGATCTGTGTGCCTCTGTAGCTACATAGAATGCATGAGGGCATGCATTACCATAAGTTGGGGGGAAAATGATGAGGCCAAGAATTGCCTCATCCATGGAAACTTTTTGATACATTATAACTATTTGACTCACCTTTTTTACTATGCTTTTATGTTAATTATGGGTAAAATGCATTATATAATGGTGTTTGCATATTCTAAAATGACAAAGTGCATATACTCTGTTTTACTATTTTAACTATAATTTCACCTGTTTTCAGTTAATTAATCAGTAGTATTGTAGTAATTAAGAATTATAATATAGACCTTGTTGAATATCTGGTGCTTAACAATATTGTGTTCCTCTGTTTAAACTGATTCAAATCAAAAAAGGCACCAAGAACTTGTCCACTGTAGTTGACTGTGCAGTAAAATAGGTTGTGACTATGACAGTTCCAGCCAGCTGTACATATATAGCAGGGCTTGGAATCAGTCACTCCATCACGTGCCACCAATGCAAAAGGGTGTACAAGATAAGGGAAAACAATCCAAACGATCAACAACTTCCTCCATATGCGTTTGGAGCACAAATAAACAACAAATTTTCACCTTCTTGTTATTCCAGAGCAGCACAAGAATAAGCGGTGCAGGGATAGGGAATAGTGCAAGAACAACCGAAAATGGTCAAAATGCCCCAAAACCATGGAAAGTATGATTGGAAATTGACCAAGGAGTTAGTCCACCCTATTTGGACTCCGTTCCTTCACCATAGGCGGACCAGCTGGGATAAAGGGATAAAGGTTGACAAATTATAACCCTGCATTCCAAGAAACTATTTTGTAAACAGTTGGAAATCCCTGAAACCCAACAAATAGATATATCAACTTTGTCTTATAAATAAAGCTCCCAACACGGTTGAGCAGAATATATATAGATATATAAATAGAGAAATAGGGATAGAGGAATAGGAGATAGTTATTAGTAGAAGATAAAGTCTTTGTAGCATTACAGTAAATTGCAGATTTTTCTTGTAGTATTGTAATGCAGTTTTAGATGAAATAAAAAGGTGCATTCTTCAGATTTTATTGGCATTTTATGGTTGATAGTGCACATTTAATTTACCTGATATAATTCTTCACCCTCTTCTTGTTTTGGAAGCAAGGGCCACTTGCAGGATCAGAGGAAGGGCAACACAGTGACAGAAAATTCTTGCTGCAGCAGATCAACATAATTTTGTCAACATTTATTTGCAGAATTAGTTTTATTTTAGAATTGCACCATAGCATCTAGAATAGGTTCAATCATGTGTTAGAACAATATTTAGCATTTGACCTGTAATGGCATCATTTCCAGCATTTTTTGTAATTTCTAGAATTACATCATTTTCAGCATTTTTTGCAATTTCTAGAATTATGTCATTTTTAGTTTTACTGCAATAAACATTAATTTGGTTTCTCATATTCAACTTATGTTCAAAAAATTATGAGTTTTATCATTGGTTTAATTTCTGCAAGCATGTGTGTGAATTTCCATTCTGCAGTTTCATTTTCCTGTAAATTAAATTCAGCTTTAGATTGTGCAATTTGAGTTCATTTGTTAGAAATTAGGAAGATACAACCCCTAGAACTGCTAGCAGACCTACCAATAAAAGCCTATTTTTGGATAAACTGAACCTGCAACTGTGACACCTCCTATTGTATACAGCCTTTGGACACCGCCCTAGACTGACATATAATTACTAAATGATGAATGATCAACGACCCTCATCAGTTTACATTCATTTCACAATCCACACTCCATGGTCCATACATAGTTCAATTTTATCTATTAAATTATAAGTCTGAGTTTGTTTGTTAGAGTTTAAGTCCAAGTATATCTATCAAAATTAGGTAATCTACTTGGATTAGTCAACCCCCCTTGAGAAGCAATGTTCCTAATTATACCAAGGTTTGGTACCAAGTGTGGAAGTTCCTTTTCTATTTCTGTTTCTATGTCTGGTGTGAAGTCCACAAGTGGGATTGGAAGAGCCACATCCATAGGCACCAAAGGTTGAAATCCAAAACACATATGAAAGAGGTTGTGTTAGGTAGAGCTATGGAAATCCCTATTATATCCATGTTGGATGTATGGTAGGCTCTCAATCCATATTCGAGGATGCTTTAAATTGTACATATGCATCATATGCATGATCAACTTATTGATAACTTATAATGGGCCTCGCTCTACCATCGAGCTCGCCTATTGAGGTGGATTTGGTGGCGTCCAAATGTCACCATCTCGTCCTTCGGGCGAGCCAAAAAAAGTTGGCTCTGATGCCAATGTAGCAAATTAGGTGAAACAATATTGAGATTAATCAAAATTATTCATTACTAACATTAGCATTAGGACTAATGTTATATAATACATAAAATAGCAATGCCAACTAATTCTCCCTTAACCACGCTAACAAACATGCCTGGTCAAGTATAGAGTTAGGTTTAGGATTGACTACCTAGGATATTTAGGATTTAACCTACTTACCATTAGATATTTGAAACAGTAAATATCTACATGGTAATAGTACAAAGTAAATGTAATAATCTATGTAGTATAATGCAATATACTACCTATTTTACCCTAACAATTACGAGGATGGAAAGCTATGGATTTGGTGTGCTTTAGATCCATCATCTTCTATAGAGTGTTCTAAAATGTGCTTAAGAACCTATTATCCTTGTTTGAGACAATGACTTTTGGTAGGTTGAAATGAAGCCATACATGGCTAGAATACAATTTTATAGTCTCTTCAACTGAGAGGAAATCCATGGAGACGGATTTCCAAGGCTTAACAGGTACTTGTAAGGCAAGAATAGGTGCTAAGCATATTTGAGCTTTTGGCTTCTCAAAGGTTGTCTATTATACTTCTCCTCATTAGAACTTGGATTTGGATCCCCTTTTGGTTACCTCACAATGGAGTGGCACTTCTATAGGTGATTTGAAGATATCTTCATATTCAGTTATGATCTGGTCTATTTGTCATTGTTGTGATGACTGTGTAGTCATAGTAGTAGCAATTATCTTATTGGTAGATTAAGCTTTGATTATAAAGAGAACAAATTACTTTGTTTTTTATCATCGTTTTGCATTTCTAGGCACTAATGAGGGAGACAAAGGTGGAAGGAGTTACCTCTGATATCCTATATTGCCAATCCCTAAGGGTGATGATGACTTTGTGAGATCTTGACTCATACACATCATGTCTCTACCACATATATGGATGGCCTGCAAGGAGCACATCATAAACATCCAATGGAACAATATCACATAAAAATTTATCTCTGAATGGTTTGATGGCATAAGAGAGAAGATACTATTGAGTGACACTGATACCTCTCCCTTGATTCAACCATTCAATGTTATATGACTATGGGTGAGGCTTCACAAGAAAATTTAGAGCCTTAATAATACCAACAAATATCAAATTATTTTGACTCCCACTATCAATAATGAAATGTAAGGGCTTACCATTTACCCAAAATTATGAGTGAAATAATTGCTCCTCCTCAAGTAGATCCTTTGCTTTGATTTGTGTAGTAGAGGTAGAAATAGTCACATGTGGTTCAAATTCCATGATTTTCTTACCTTTATCCTTGGCTAGGGGACATATTGGTTATATGGATGTAGAGGGTTGTGTCTCAAAAAATAGAGATTGAATTGCTCAACACTCTTCTTTGGAATGTCGATTGCTCTTACGATATTCACACCATTTTCTAGTCTTAATTTTTTGGAGCTTGTTGTCTTTTAACTCTTTCTTTTGCTTCTAATTTTAATTTTATTGTTGAACTACTTTGTCTTGTTGCTTTTGGGAATAACCTTTCCCTTTCTTAGGATGACCCTTGGTTTTTTAGTTCTTGTCATTTGAACCATCTTTTTTTTTGCATTTATACTTTTATTAAATCTTGATGGGAAATTTGTATGCTTCAACCAAGGTATTGAACTCAAAGAAGTCCATATCCTCCCTTATGTAACAATGTAGGCCACTATGATACTTGATAAATCAATACATCTTGGTATCTTGGATTCCAAGTTTTGTAGACAGTGAATGAAAATCATTGGTATATTCTTGAACAAACTATTTTTACCTTGATCTAGTTTTTGTCATTGCATATATAGATCTTCATAGTTTCCTATTAGGTAGTATTCATTCTTGAATGCTTCTACAAAATCATCCCATGTAGGGTCTTCTGCATCTTCTTGGTTCTACTTGTGTGCTTCCTAATAATTTCATACTGGTATTTAAGCTTTTAGTAGGGAAAAAATGATATTCTATTTATTAGAGAAGCAATTGCCAGTTTCTCATTCACTTTTGAATTGATTCTTTCTTCAAATATAGGAATATAAAAGTTTACTTAAACTTTGAATGACATTGGGGCATTGAATTATTGTGTTGTAGTGTTGGTAGATGATAACCATTGAAAAATATAGGCAAATTGATCTAGCATATTACTCTTCTATCTTTCAAGGGATTCATCCACCATTTGTTTGAAAGGATATATTGTCTTTATGTTGTTTACCATCTAATATCATATAAAATAGCTAGATAGATAATCAAATGGGTTGCATGCCTGACACCCAAGCTTTTGATAGCTTGATCTCATATTTGGGATCATACACCTACAAAAATATTACTATGATACCACTAATAAAAAATATTCAGAGACAATGGATTCTTTAAAGTTGAAAACGCACAAAAAATAGGGTTGTAGAGTGAATAGAAAAATTTATTAATTTTAAATAAAATTACATAGAAGATAATCTTTGAGAAAAGATGTTTGCTAGATAAAAATAATCTATGAGAAAATTACAAAAAAGGTTGTCTTTGAGAAGAGATATCTACTAGATAAAAATAATTTGTGATAAAAGATAGCTTCCCACTACAATTGTACAAGAGCACCATGCAACCACATTCTCTCTCAAACCTTAATGTCATTGTCTTGTTAAATGAATTATAGGGCAATTATGATGACTCGAATTCTAAGATAATGGTTATGATGACTTGAATTTTGACTTAATGGTTATGATGACTTGACTTCCAATATAATGATTATGATGGTTTGACTTTCAATATGGTGGTTATGATTTTTCTCCATGGTTTGCACCTGTTCCAAAATCTACACTCCATGGTCTATACCCATTTCATTCTGCACTTTATGGTCTATGCCCATTTTATAATCTACACTCTATGGTTTACACCCATTTTGGAATCTGTACTCCATGGTTTGTATGTAGTTTGAGTGTATCTGTCAGAGTTAAAATTTGAGTCCATTTATCAAATTCTGAGTCCAATTTTATCTTTCAAAGATCCATAGTGCGTTTATCAAAATCAGGTAATCTACCTAGATCAAAAATTATCCTAAACCACATATTCTATAAAATAGAAACAAGTATAAAAAAGGACAAATTGTGGTGGAATTACAGTACCACACACTACTCCTTTTAACCAAGTACCAACTAGAATATCCAAGGCAATTTTGGATAGACCATTTACTTTCTCATTTAATTCTCTATAAATTTGATTATAATAGATCTCTACAAATGTTGATTTTATCAATTTTGTCTGCTCATAATAAGGTCTAAGTATCAAATTTTGCATCCCCACCAATCCTAAAGTCCAATCCACCACCAATTTGGAGTCACTATAAACTTGGAGTTTTGTTATGATGAGCACCATCTCTATACACATTCTGTAAGAGATGCAACAATATGATTCTAAACTTGGGCATGAATTTGAGACTTATTTTTTAAAATTTTATTATTCCTTTCAAGTCATAAATTCCAACAAATAATGGCAGAACCAATCCTATATAAAATACATAATGCTTTAGCTTTGAAATAATCAATACAACATTTTGTCAACTCTTTCAATGTTCATGGAGATACTCAATATATTTTTATTTATTTAAAAATGTAACCCCAAATGGTGTGAGCAAAGGGACTATGAAAAATTAAATGGTATGATGTTTCTAAATCCTTTTCACACAATGCAAATCTTAAAGGTCCATGATATCCTCTTTTTTGTAGACTATCTCCTATAAGAATATTACTTTGAATTGCTAACCAAAAGAATGTTGAGGCCTTAGGTAGAGCCTTTAGTGACCAAACATTCTTCCAAGGAAAATAATTAGAAGTAGGAAAATTTGATTGCTCCAAATACTCTTATCCCAACTTGATCGAGTATCCACCATATTTTGATTGATTCTAAACCAACTCATACTTTTGTGTAAAAATTAATAAATAAGAGTTTTGAAGCATCTTTTGAAGTTCACTTGTAATTTTTTTTTCTCCTCTTCAACTAGATTACTAAAAGAAACCCATGATCCAGAGTTGTTTCTCATATTAATATTGACCTTTGTACCTCTACAAGTAAGGCATAACCAACCCAATGGTTACCATTTTGAAACAAAGTTAAGAGGATAAGTCTTCAACCAAGCATTAGACCAAACATTTGCATAATTCGTCTCATTGACTGACCATATAATATTTTTTTGATCAATTGCAAGCTATATGATAGGAAATTCTATGTTTATGATCCTTTTGGTAGGGTTCTTTTCCTAAATAATTTCATTGCATCAATTTAACCTATGCATTTTTGAAGTACCATTTTTTCCAATTATTTCATTGATATTTAAATAATTTCATCCAAGCTTTATCCTATGGACAAACTCATAAGTTTGTAATTCTACAAACCTACTCCTTCAATGTTCTTTCCTTTTCAAATTCTATTTCACTAAAGAGGAAACCTAAAATTTTCCTTGCATTCTTTCCAAAGAATGTCTCTTTGAATTTTATCAATTTTTGATGCTATACCTATTGGTAATCTTGAAAGTGACATAATATAGATAGGGATGGATTGCATTGTAGTCTTTATAAGTTTTAGCCTTCCCACCATGGTTATGAATATACCTTTATGACCTACCAAAAAAGATTTCATTCTATCCAAATAAGAGATCTAAAGCTCCTTTTGATTTTCTTTATGATACAAAGGAATACACAAGTAGGTTGAGGGAATATTTTCAATTTTTTTTTTTGATTGGTTGAAAGGGTGTTGAAAGGTCCCTGAACCTTGTACAAGTATTTTTACATGTTTTCCAAACTGACCGAAGAGGCCCATGAGCTAAATATCAAAGAAAAAGCAAAATACCACAAGAAGAAAGGTGTCGTGATATCGCGACATGTTGCATTTTTGCGATCCAAAGCATAGGGAAAAAGTAAAGAGGAAAAGGTGTCACGATATCGTGACATGTTGCACCGTCATGGCCAAAGGAGGAAAAGATGTCACAATATCATGACAAGATGCACCGTTGCGGCCAAAGGAGAGAAAGTGTCACGATATCGCGACATGTTGCAACATCGCTACCAGAAGAGAAGTGTCGCGATATTGCGACAAGTTGTGTCGTCGCGGCCAGAGGAGGAAAGGTGTCGCGATATCATGACATGTTGCATCGTCGAGGCCAAAGAAGAAAAGATGTCGCGATATCACGACATGTTGCATTGTCACGGCCAAAGGAGAAAAAGTGTCACGATATCGCGACATGTTGCACCATCGCGGCCACAAGAGAAAAAGTGTCACGATATCGTGACATGTTGCATTGTTGCGGCCAAAGGAGGAAAAGTGTCACGATATCGTGACATGTTGCAATGTCACGGCCAGAAGAGAAAAAGTGTCATGATATCACAACAAGTTGTATCATCGTGGCCTAAGGAGAAAAAATGTCACGATGTCGTGACATGTTGCATCATCACGGCCAGAGGAAAAAAAGTGTCATGATATCGCGACATGTTGCAGCATCGTGGCCAAAGGATAAAAAGTGTCACAAAATCGTGACATGTTGCATCATCTCAGTAAAAAGATAAAAAATTTCATGATATCGTGACATGTTGCATTACCGCGGCCAAAGAAGGAAAAGGTGTCGCAATATCGTGACATGTTGCATCATTGCGGCCAAAGAAAAAAAAGTGTCGCGATATCGTGACATGTTGCATCATTGCGGCCAAAGAAAAAAAGTGTCGCGATATCATGACATGTTGCAATGTCATGGCTAAAGAGAAAAAGTGTTGTGATATCATGACATGTTGCATTATCGTGGCCAAAGAGAAAAAGTGTCATGATATCACGACAAGTTGCATCATCACGGCCAAAGAGAAAAAGTGTCGCGATATCGTGACATGTTGCATCATCGCGGCCAAAGAGAAAAAGTGTCACGATATCGTGACATGTTGCATCATCACGGCCAAAGAGAAAAAGTGTCGCGATATCGTGACATGTTGCATCATCACGGCCAAAGAGAAAAGGTGTCGCGATATCGCGACATGTTGCAATGTCATGGCCAAAAGAGAAAAAGTGTCGTGATATCGCGACATGTTGCATTGCCACGACCAAAGGAGGAAAAAGTGTCATGATATTGCGACAAGTTGCATCATCGCGACCAAAGAGAAAAAGTGTCGTGACATCGTGACATGTTGCATCATCACAACCAAAAGAGAAAAAATGTCGTGATATCGTGACATGATGTAACATCGTGACCAAAGGAGAAAAAAGTGTCGCGATATCACGACATGTTGCAACGTCACGGCCAAATGAGAAATAAATGTCACGATATCACGACATGTTGCATTTTCATGGCCAAAAGTGAAAAGTGGCACGATAATGCGACATGTTGCATTTTTGCTGCCGAAGAAGGAGGAAAAAGTGTTGCGATATCGTGAAAAGTTTCATTAGCATACGAAACCAATCCCCTGGCAACATCTCACATTGTGCAAACATTGAAACTTGTAGGATTGTTCCTTAGGCTAATGGGAAAGGAGTCTCTCCACACTTGAATGTCAGATTCGTCGACTCCCTTGTTAGCAAGCTAATCTGCAGCTTTGTTTCCTTCTCGGTATTGATGCTTAATGACTAATTCTAGGTAATTACCAATTAGGGCCTTGCATTCTTGGAAAATCGAAGCAAGGGGCCAGGGAGGCTTAGCGGTACCATTGAGCTAGTTGATACAGTGCAACGAGTCTCCTTCGATGATAAGTTTATTGATGGTCAACCCTTCCATGAGGATAAAACTTTGGAACAGAGCCCGCATATTTGCCATATTGTTGGATTGAATTCCCAGGTTCTGGGCAAAGGCCAAAATTATTTCTCCTTTGTGGTTTCTAAGAATTCCTCCTCTGCCAGCCACTCCTGGGTTGCCTTTAGCCGCACCATCGAAATTGAGCTTGTGCCACCTAGTAGGTGGTAAGACCCACTTGATGATAGACTTGTCAACAAAATTATGGGGCATGACAGAGATGTTAGACAGATTGAAAAGTTTGGTTAGGTTTGATTCTAAGACAGGAGGGGGAGGTTTTGGAGATGAAATAAGAGAGGCATTCTTCATAGCTAGGGCCAAGATTTTGACAGTGATTTTTGAAAATTTTGGCATTTCTCTCGAGCCATATCTGCCACAAGTAATGGTGGAAGCAAGCTTGCCACATGAATTTTAGTTGGTTGCTCTTGAAATGCCAAGGCCATTGCTTAATAAGGAGGGGAATGGAATGTGGGAGGACTGTGGAGATGTCAAATGTGTTATGAACCTGGTTGAGAACTTCTAAAGAAAGGGGACATTCCAAAAAAACATGTGAAGTTTACTCACAGGCGTTTTTGCACAGGATACACCAATTGGGAATGAGTAACCCTCTTATTATCAAGTTGTCAATGGTGAGGATTCTGTTTTGGATGGCCAACCAGCAAAAGAATTTGACCTTGGGAATGATCTTGGGAACCCAAACCTGATTTGATAAGTCCCAACCATCTGTGGGAGTTTCTTGACTGTAGTAAGCTGATTTGATAGTGAAATTTCCAGATTCTTCAAGGTTCCAGACCATTGAATATTTTCAATTTTATCTATAATAATTCATTGTAAATTTGGAGGAGTGTTAATGATTTTTTTTTGGATTTTTTAGTATTAACCAACTATCGAATAACCTTATCATAGCATGATAGTAGTGATGTAAATTGGAAATATTTCAATTCTACAAGGTCATGTTTATTAGTTAGGTTCCTAATTAATTGTTATGAGGCTTTAATAAGACCTCATTATAATAGGTTATTTTAATGTGTAATATCATTTCATGTTCATTTGAATTTCATGTAATATGGATTTGGGAACCCTAACCCTAATATCATTTTTATCAATATATAATTCCATAACACAAAGGGAGAGATGTGATTTTTCATTATCTCCATTGTTGAAAATCTTATTTTTTCTTGTTTCATGTGGTTGAGCTTGGGCACATAACATTGATCCTTGCTACAAGTGGTATCAGAGCTTGGATACTTGCTCCTACCACAACCAAGCTTGGAGAAGCATTGCATTTACCTCCTCTCCTCCTTCACAAATTTATGTGTTGAGTTGAAGTAGAGCATGAGGATGTTGCATGAGGTTTCATAAAATCTCCATAGGTTTTCTTTTTATTGCAAATATTAGCTTGTATCTTTGTTTGTAGGTATCCAAAATCTAGATTTGACCGAGTTCGATGGCCCCTATGTAAACCAACTATGTTCATTTTTGACATAGCCATACAATATTAAAATTTGAATTTGACCAAGTTTGACAATATATGTGTAAACTAGTTGTGTTCATTTTTACACAGCCATATAGTATCCAAAATCTAGATCTAAATGATTTCGACAACCTCTGTGTAAACATATCATGTTCATTTTTACACAACCATACAATATCCAAAATTCAAATCTGACTAAGTTTGATGGCCTCTATGTAAATTAACCATATTTTTTTTACAACACAACAGGATTCTAGCCTCTCCATTGTACTTGTATAAGTGGCTTACAAATTTTTCACATTGATTTTGGCTAACTTATAGCCCTCATTTATAAAAGTGATTCCACCTGTACGATGAGCAAGGTTGAATGGATCACACCTAACATACATACTACCATA
This sequence comes from Wollemia nobilis, assembly GCA_028583015.1. NCBI lineage: Eukaryota > Viridiplantae > Streptophyta > Pinopsida > Araucariales > Araucariaceae > Wollemia > Wollemia nobilis. The sequence goes on along the minus strand of JAQPPZ010000440.1, from coordinate 6,263,348 downwards.
TTAGCACTGTCATAGCAATCCATTTGCACTCTAAGTCTATTTTAAATTTTCATTTGCTTTATTTCATTACAAATCAATTCACATCTTTGCATCATCCCTAAAAGACATGCATTTGATGACTCATTGCATAGCGTAGCCTCATGACAAGGTGCCACTTCCTTGGTGGTGGGAAATTTGCATTAAAGGCCTTATGATTCAAAGCTGGACTAGACTTAACGAGAATACATAGTTAAGGGGGTTATCCATACCCATAAACCTTTGGAAAGGGATCATCCTTTCACCTATGCTCAAAAAATTGAAAACTCTTCATCAAGATTAAAATTAATCTAGTCCAATATCCTTTATAGCTATGGAATAGAGCATGTACATCTCTTCAGATAGTATATCACTGACCATAGTAAATCAAGTGAGGACTAGTAGGACTTGGGCTCCATCATGAATTGGATTTCATCATCGAGCATCTATATGTGGGCATCCAGGTGAAGACCTTAATTTGAGACAAGCTCATTATACCTCTCCAAATTTTAGTACCTTACCTACTTACAATCATAATATTGAGGTTACTAGTTTTGCACATCCCACACTTTGGTATTTAGTTGTGTAATATAGTGTTGGATATATTAGCCTGCACATTCATCTGTTGGATATATTAGCTTTTACATTCATCTATAGTATTTTAGTTTGGGCTACACACTTTTTTTTTGTACTTTATATTTAGCCACCTCATCATCCTATTACATAAAAAATCATAGCCACTTACTTGTACAACTCATAATTTGTAAAAGATATTCCACTTGGATGGTGAGCAAGATATAGTGGATTGTATTCATTCATTGTCATCACTTGGCTCATTATTTATTGGAACATTTTGCCTCACTTAGTAATTTGTTCCTTATTCACACCTTGACGTATCTCTTTTAGGTATTTGTAGTGTCACAAGTCACAATGACTTCAAAATTCAAACAAAATGTTGGATGTACCCTCAAATGTAAGGATAATTGGGATCAATTGTTCACAAATCTTAGGATAGCTACAAAATTTGAGAACCTATTGCATAACTATTTGGACACAAATCCCACACCACCCACAGATGTTGCTGATATAAAAAATATATAGATATATGATGATTGAATTCATGTTGGCATCCTACTTGTCACCGAATGTAACCTTCATAATTTGATTGATGAAGCCAAGCATGACATGAGTGGTTAATTCTCAAAGTCTTCAAGATAAAATTTGACACAAAATTTGACCTAGAATTTGTTCATCTTGTCCTCAAGATGAATCAAATAAAGATACAAAAAGGATACCCCAGTTCCACCATCAACCTCCTTCACCCTATTAAACAAGTCACTGATAAAGACTTCAAAAATTAATGTATCACATGGAATTTTCTCATTCAGTCTTGTCTTCACATTCTAGACTACAAGAAATTGTTTGCTAGTTTTTTAGCTAGTGGAACCTTAAAAACTCTCAACTTTGAAGCCTTAGCAAAAAATTCCATTTAACTTGCTAAAACATTTGGCACAAACTTCACCAATTCTAACCTTGGTGACTCAACCTTTCAGGTGGATGAAGACGTAAATTTTTTAAAAAATCAAGGTAACAGAAGTCATGGCTGAGGTCGTGGTCAAGGCAAAGAGAAAGGACAAGGACAAGGTTCTAAAAATGGTCAAAATAAACACTCATGACATCAAACTAGTCAAGGATAAATAAAACAACTTAGTACGTCTTAAGGAACGAACAACTCAAATATCATATGCAAACATTGTAACAAAAAAAGGTACTATGCCACTGATTATCGAACTACCACAAATAATATCAAGCAGTTTTAAAAGCATAGTGCACATAATGTAAATGAAGATGACTATGATCTAGACATCTTTCATAGTGCTCAATTTGTGCATACCCAAATAATTAGCACACGAGAACCTATATCACCATCTGTTGACCATCTCAAAATATTCAGAGCAAGGTTATGCATAAGCACGAAATATTGTAAATTGGCTATATTTAGAATTTTTGAAATTTTAAATTTGCTAATTTTGGAACATTTCACTAGGGGCCATTCACCCAAAATTTACGTGGTGGAAGTTTTTTAGGGTAAATTAGCCCATCGTTGACAATTATTATCCTATTTTTATTTTTAATTCATCAACCACTTTCGTCCAATTCCATGAACAATTCACCTTGAAATTATAAATTATTTTATTTTTCCTGCCTAATTCACCTCATATGCTACCTGTATATATATTGTAGGGGGTACCGATAAAAATACATGTAGAACACTCTAAATTGAAAATAGATTTGAAATAACGAAAAACTTGACAAGGTTAGAGAGAAGTGTCTATCGACATAAGTCGATCGGTTGCAGAGTGTCAATTGGCATATGACTATCAGTTGTAGAGAAGTGTCAATTGGCATAAGATGATCGATATAAGTTGATTGGTTGTAGAGTAGTGTAAATCAACATAAGTCGATTAGTAACTCGGTTATAGAGGAGAGTCTATCGGTATAAGTCGATCGGTTGTAGAGAAGTGTTTGTTGGTATAAGTCAATCGGTTGCAGAGATGTGTCTATCAGTATAAGCTGATTGGTTGCAAAGGAGAGACTATCAATATAAGCTGATCAATTGCAAAGAAGTATCTATCAATATAATTTTATTTATTATAGAGACATACCTATTGACATAAGCTAATCGGTTGCAGAGGATATTCTATCGGTATAAGTCAATAGATTGTAGAGAAGTATCTATCAGTATAAGTTGATCAGTTGCAAAGATGTGTCTATTAGCATAAGCCGATCAGTTATAGAGGAGATTCTATCGATATAAGCCGATCGATTATAGAGAAGTGTCTATAAGTATAAGTCGATCGATTGTAGAGATGTTTCTATAGGCATAATCTGATCGGTTGTAGAGGGGAGTCTATCGGTATAATTCAATCAATTATAGAGAAGTATTCATTGGTATAAGTTGATTAGTTATAGAGGCATGTCTATCAGCATAAGTAGATCGATTACAGAGAAGATACTGTCAGCATAAGATAATTAGTTCCAAAGAAGTTTCTATTAGCATAAGTTGATTGGTTGCAAAGATGTGTCTATCGACATAAGTCGATCAGTTGTAGAGGAGAGACTACCAGTATAAGTTGATCGATTATAGAGAAGTATTTATCGGTATAATTCAATCAGTTGTATAGATGTGTTTATCATTATAAGTCGATCGGTTACAAAGGAGATACTATCAGTATAAGTCGATCGGTTGTAGAGAAGTGTCTATCAGTATAAGTTGATCGATTGCAAAGACATGTCTATCGGCTTAATATGATTGATTATAGAGGAGAGTCTATCAATATAAGTTGATCAATTGTATAGTAGGATCAATCGACATAAGTTGATCGGTTGTAGAGGTATGTCTATCATCCTAAGCTGATCCATTATAGAAGATTTTCAATTAGCATAGGCCAATCAGTTGTAGAGGATTGATAATTGGTTGTGACCAAGCAGTTGTAGACTAGTGTCAATCGGCCATGATCGAGTAGTTGCATCGTAAATCAATGACAAAAAGTTTTGATGACTATGAAAATAGGTAGAGTATTCTTCTTCCACTATTATTTTATCCAAATCTATTTTTCTTCTGTTTCATAAGCACTATAGATGCACTATATGCAACTATGGTAGATAAGTATCCATGTCATCTGGTTGTGTGTTATGATCATTTTTATTGTCAGAGGCTGTTTCTTATTTGTTAGAGTATATTTCATAGGTAGTGTAGAAGCACTATCTACAACTATGGTCGATAAGTATCCATGTCATGTTGTGTGTTCGGAGCATTTTTCTTGTCAGAGACTGCTTCTTATCTGTCAGATGTCATTCTATAGGGCAGTGTAGGTTCATATGAAGATTCATAGATTCTTTATAGCTTAACTTTGATTAATTAGAAACACAAATTTTTATTGAGGGAAGTATGCTATTTTTATTCAATTTCATATTTATTTTCTAGCATCTAAAGGTTTTTTCTTTACAGATACAATGTCACCTAATGAATATGGAAATAATGAAGGCCAATATTCTGGTAAAAAGATAATTCTAAAATGTTAGCGTACTATTTCCTATTTTGTTTTATTGCACGCATTTGTTATTCCTGTTGTAACAAATGCTATTGTTGCTACACTGTTACAACGTAACAGTTCAGTTACGCCGGATGTTCTATTCCCGGCACTGTAACATATTATTTAAACTCTGATGAATAATACAATAGCTAGTTCCGTATTTTACATGGCATCAGAGCCAGTGGCGTGAAGGGAGCAGCGCAGCGGCAGCAGAGAAGCTTGGACAGCAGACGGAATTTTTTTTATTTGCCAGACGGGAATTTTTTTTCTCTGGGTTTGTTGTAGCAGAGGATTCCTCCGACGAGAAAAAAAAAAAAAAAGACGCGCAGAGCTGTGCGCGTCGTGACACGGGCCCCGTGCGCAGACGCCCGGGAGTCCGGTCGGTGGCCAGGACGTCACGCAGACGTCCATTGGCGCTGCGTCCGAGGAGGCGCGTCCCCAGAAGAGGACGCAGCCAGCTCGCAGCCCCCCAGGCAGGACGCGGCAACTGCATCCCGAGACAGTCCACTCGCGGCCCCCCAGGCAGGACGCGTCGGCAGGAGGAGAGAGCGCCCGCGCGGGATTTTTTTTAAATTCCCGCCGCGCAGGAGGTGGCCCCCCCCTCCCCACCCCCACCCCCTGCGCGACGCGCGATCTGCGCGCGCGCGCTCCCCGAGGGCACCCCCCCCTCTCCCCGCCCGCGGAGCGGGAATTCAAATTCCCGCCCGCGCGGGAAATCGGAGGGGGTATAAACCCCCCCACCCCACCGTTTTGCGCACAGTCGCGCAGGCCCTTGACGGATTTTTTTCAAACGAAAAAAAAAAAAGAATTGCCGGATTTTTTTTTAAACGAAAAAAAAAAAAAAAATCGCCGGATTTTTTTTAAACGTGAAAAAAAAAAAAATCGAACGCCCTCCCCCCCTTCGGTGGATTTTTTTTTTGAAAACGCCGGGAGCAGTGGGAGCAGGGCTGTGGTCGCAAGCCGAGGCCGAATTTTTTTTTTCGAGCAGTGCTGCGGTCGCAAGCCGAGGCCGTTGCAGAGGAGGAGACAGAAGGAGGGGTTGAAAGAGGAGCAGGTCCACTGTTCCTTTCGGATCAGCCCGCTGGCTCACGTGGTCGTGAGCCGTGCGGTAAGGCTCAGGGAGCCTGCAAGTCGGGGGTTCAAATCCCGCCGACTCCCCTCAGGTATATTTTTTTTTCAAAGTAATTTTTAATTATTATTATTTTTAATTAAAATTTTTAATTTTAATTTTTTTAATATAGTTTTAAACTTTATAAATTAAAATTTAATTTTAATTTATTTTTTCTAAAGTTTTTAAAACTATATAAATTGAAATTATTTATTTTAATTTTTAAATAAATAATGATTATAAAAATGCTTTGTTAAAGAAAGCCTTTTAAGGGGGGATATTTTTCAAAAATCAAAGGGGGATAGAGAGTAATTTTTAGAAAAAATAGCAATTTGGCATTGTAAAAGGTGCATTTTCGGCTGTGACCGACACCTTGTGGGTTATTCTTGTGGGAAGTTTTTTCATGTTGTATGTTGCATATTTCATTTTTGCACTATAACATTAAAAACTTAAAATCAAAACACTCCCTAAGTCCCCGGAATATAAAACCCATCTCGTGCAATTTATTTGCACTGCAACATTCGGTATTTGCGATACCTCTGGCCAGCACTTACAGTAAAGCTGTCGTGATTTGGCTACTGTATCCGCCGCCTAATATAGCTGCTATAACGACGTCTGAGCTTGTTCTCTATAAATCGTCGGGGAGGAATAAGTACGCCATTTTTGCATTTTTTACTCCATCCACTACCCTTTATCGCACTTGTGTTTAGGCGTAAATCCCGACGAAGTATTCTTCATAGTGTTTAGGGGAAGTTACGCCCCACGCATGAGAAGAATCTTCTATGGTAGGTGCCATCAACAAGGCGATTCCCTTTCAGTACCGCTTATGTTCCACGTATCGTATGATCTCTAAATTTCACCTATAGTCTCCCTCACGTAAGGGCGGGTGATTTTTGTTGATCTTTCTAAATACCTATAGTTTCCCTCACGTAAGGGTGGGTATTTTGTACGGTATATTGGCCTAGCAAAAGGTATATAGAAAGGGGGACCAATTTGGTGATATAAGGAACCTTCACTATGGCCGCTGTTGCAAAATTGATGACTGATCCGCATCAGTTATTGAAAGGTCCAAATTATACACCATGGAAACATAAGATGAAGGCTATTCTCCAAATGGAAGATTTGTGGGATATTGTTACTTGGAGTAGCAACAAGGCCTTCACCAAAAGCAGGATCCACAGGTCCTTCGACAGATCGGATTGCTTTTGACAAGAAAGACAGGAGAGCAAAGGTGCTCATTTTGTTTGTCGTTTCAGATGAAGTGCAACCTCATATAGCTGATAAAGCAAGTGGTAAAGAGGCATGGGATGCCCTTAGAACCATCTATGAGGGGAAGAATGAATCCACCATTCTTCATCTTCAACAACAACTTCATAACCTGAGTTTGAGACAGGGTGAAACAGTTGAACTCTTTCTGTGCAGAGTGTCTGAGTTGAAAGAGAAATTGAGTTCTCTAGGAGATACTGTGGACGAAAAGCTTCTCATTTCACTTATGATGAGAGATTTACCTTCTTCATTTGATATGTTGATAACCTCCATCCAGGTGTCCCAACGACAAATTACCTACATCGAGTTGGTCAATCTGCTCCAACAACAGGAGGCACGCCAACTTCACAAGGATGATTCTTCCAATACAACCCTATACACCAACGAGCGGTGGTTCTAGGAAGAAAGGTAATGGGCAAAAAGGAGGCAACTTTCGGAAAGGAGGAAATTCTCAACAGGATACGAAAGGAAAAGGCAAGCAACCTCAACGTAAGAAGAGGTGGTGCAAGATCCGTGAGAAAGACAACCATGACACCAACAGGTGTTGGCATAAGAACAAGCAAAAAGGCCAAAACAAACCACAAAATAAGAACAAGCAACCCCAGGTGAATGTTGCTGTTGAAGAATCTGACTCAGATTCTGAATGGGCACACAAGGTGCTCATGAATACCATAGATTCCACTCAGAGGGATCCTATTTGGTATGTCGATTCTGGAGCTAGTAAACATATGACTGGCGACAGATTGTGGTTTGAATCATTTGTGGCCAAGGAGGGCAAACCTGTCACCATTGCTGATGATAAAACCTACAGGGGTTCGGGGAGAGGGTACGGTTTCGACCACTCTTCCCGATGGCAAGTGTCGATTGACAAGGTCCTCTATGTTCCGGGATTGGCCAACAATTTGTTGTCGATGACACAAATCCCGGACAGAAATATGGTTGTCAACTTTCGTGTTGAGAATGGAAAGAAGTGTTGTACAATTACCAGGAAGGGTAAGCAGATTGCAACGACTTCATATAAGCATGGCTTATTTGCACTAGATGCTATCTCTACTCCACATGTTGCCATGTCTGTCTCTACCAAGGAGGCAACTTCCCTATGGCACAAGAGATATGGGCATCTTATTTCTGGCTACTTACTTTAGCTCAACAAGTATGAGATGGTAAAGGGTCTTCCTTCCCTTTTGCCACATTGCCGAGTGTGCTCCGACCGCTGGCGGAAAGCAGCATAGAGTACCATTTGAGAAGAGCTCTACAAGAGCAAGAAAACCTCCGGAGCTAATTCACACCGATCTATGCGGTCCTTTCACACCCAAGAGTGTTGGAGGGAAGAGGTACTTTCGAGTTATTCGTAGATGACTACTCACGAAAGATGTGGGTTTTGTTTCTCAAACTGAAATTTGAAGCTTTTGCATTCTTCCAACAGTTCAAAAAATCCATTGAGAAGGATTTATGGGCTTCTATCAAAACCCTCCGCTCAGATCGAGGGGGAGAGTTTACCTCTAATGAATTTTTTGCATTCCTAGATAAGCATGGGATCAAGAGACAGTTAACAACTACCTATACTCCTCAGCAGAATGGAGTTGCTTGAGAGAAGGAACCGTTCTATCATGGAAATGGTTCGTTGTATGCTCATAGGTGCAACTCTTGGGCAACAATATTGGGCGAGCCGTCACCACTGCAGTGTATCTTTTGAATAGGGCACCCACAAAGGCCCTAAAAGGAATGACTCCACAGGAAGCATGGAGTGGTCAAAACCCTCCATATCTCATCTACGTATTTTCGGATGTCAAGCTTTCATGCACATACCGAAAGAAAAAAGGAAGAAGCTAGATGAGAAAATGCTGAGATGTATTTTTCTTGGATATTCTGAGCACTCTAAAGGATATCGGTTGATAGATCCTTTGACCAAGAAAATTCATATCAGCGAGAGATGTTGTCTTTGATGAAGCTTTCACATCACAGAGCACATCTACAGTACACCAGGATATTGTGGAACCAAAGGAAGAGGAGATTCCTTCGTCAACACAGACAGGAGGTCCTTCTACATCTTCTTCACCACCACCAAAGCAGAATCCTAAATGGTGTACAAATACAATCAGAGATGCAAATTTATCCACTCCCCCCAATTTGAATTTGGATAGACCTCGTACACACAGTATGGCTCAAAAGGAAAGAGAAGCCAGAGAAACTGGTGAGGTTGATGATCTTTGTCAATCTTTTGAGAAACTTTCTGTGACTCCAAGTAGAGAAGTTGAGGATATGGATATTGATGATGACAGGGCATTCATGTCTACCATAGATAGTCTTGAACTCGCATCAGTGCAAGATGCTCTCAGTGAGCCTCAGTGGAAGCCCGCTATGGATACAGAGTATGAGTCTCTGATGAAGAATAAAACTTGGAAGCTTGTTGATCTGCCGCATGGAAAGAAACCTATTGGTTGCAAATGGGTATACAAAGTCAAGTACAAGGCAGATGGAACAATTGATAAGCATAAGGCCCGACTTGTTGCAAAGGGCTATGCTCAAAAGGAAGGCATCGACTATGAAGAAAATTTTGCACCTACTACTCGGATGACCACAATTCGGGTTATGTGTGCTATGGCAGCACAATATGGGTGGAAAGTTCACCAGATGGATGTCAAAAGTGCCTTTCTTAATGGTGATCTCCAAGAAGAAGTTTATATGACTCAGCCTGAAGGATTTGAGGTGGAAGGCCAACAGCAGAAAGTTTGCAAATTGGTCAAATCCTTGTATGGTCTGAAACAAGCTCCTCGAGATTGGTATATAAAAATGGACAATCACCTAATGCAACATGGATTTAAGAGATGTCCGTCAGATGCAAACCTCTATTTCAAGAAACAGGGTTCTGAGATAGTGTTGCTTGTACTCTATGTGGATGATCTCGCTCATTACAGGGAGTTCGAAGATATGATCTCTACCGTCAAAAGAAACTTGTGCAAATATTTTGAGATGACAGATCTCGGACTTCTCCATTACTTGTCTTGGTCCGGAATTCAGTCGGAAGGAGCACACCATCAAAGTGTCTCGAAAAAAGTATGCCAAGACATTGCTCGATAAATATCGCATGACTGACTGCAAGCCAATGGCAACTCCTATGGAGAATGGACTTCAGTTATCGCGATATGATGACTCACCTCAGGTAGATGGCACTCTCTATCGACAGTTGATTGGGAGTCTCATATATCTGACCAATACTAGGCCAGATCTCGTATTTGCTGTAAACTATCTTTCGAGGTTCATGCAGGAGCCTAAGACTACTCATTGGAAAGCAGCAAAACGTGTTCTTCACTATGTCCGTGGTACTATATAATATGGCCTAGAATACAAGAGGAACAACAAATTCTTCTTGCAAGGATACATGGACTCCGACTATGCCGGATCATTTGATGATCGCAAGTCAACTTCTGGATACATTTTTCATCTGGGATCCGGTCCTATCTCTTGGCACAGCAAGAAGCAACAGGTGGTTGCTATTTCTTCAACAGAGGCAGAATATCGTGCCGCACGTGAAGCTGTGTGCGAAGTGATATGGTTACGTCGCATTCTAACAAGTATGGGCCATCCATCAAAATCTCCAATACACTTGTTTTGCGACAATCAGGGTGTTCTAAACCTCGTCAAGAATCCAGTCCATCATGAAAAAACAAAGCACATTGACACACAATGTCATTTCATTCGAGAGGAAGTTCCAAAGCACCGAATTCAGCTTCAGACATTCCCACCGATGCTCAAGTTGCAGACATTTTCACTAAGGCACTTGGACGTGTCAAATTTGAATTGTTTCGCAGCTCACTTTGTATTGCAAAATAATGTAAGGGGATGTTAGTATAGCTATTAGTTATTACATTACCCAAATAATGTAATAAAGGGGGATGTTAGCATACTATTTCCTATTTTGTTTTATTGCACGCATTTGTTATTCCTGTTGTAACAAATGCTATTGCTGCTACACTGTTACAACGTAACAGTTCAGTTACGCCGGATGTTCTATTCCCGGCACTGTAACATATTATTTAAACTCTGATGAATAATACAATAGCTAGTTCCGTATTTTACATAAAATATTTTACACAAATATCAAAATGCAGTGAGGCATCAATATCTACACAACATGTAGGTACAAACACCTTTTACCATCAAATCATTAATTTTTCTCTATTATTCTTAAATATAAAGCCTTTATTTATTAATAGATAAATCGGTTGTCTACTTATCTCCTTTTTTTAAATGCTTTGTAAAATTGTATTATGTTAATTCTTTAAAATAGTGCCTTTTTACATCCAAAAATGATAGAGAACACCAAACATTGAATGCAGTAAACACTGTCGACCTTGATGTGCGTTCACTCGAAGATATTCCAGCGGATGAGATGGGACCACATGATAATTTTCCTAATAACGACATTCAACAACCACTTTAGGAGATGTTTAATTCAGACACATCAACCAAAAAATAAAATGATAGTACAATTAAAATGCAGACCTCTAGGGAATCTTGTAGTCAAAAATCTAAACATCAAAATATAAGCGAATGGACTATTGGAAGGGATTTTAAAAATGAATGGGCATGGTTATACCCCTTTATTGAGTGAGATGAGACACAAAAAGTGTGTAAATGCGTTATTTGTACTTGGAAGCTGGGAAAGGATCATTTGTTGCAAAATAAGAAAGACACAATAGAAAAACACTATGGGAAAGTTTACATCAAAGAAATACGAAGTGATGGAACAATTAATAGATTTCATAGGTGGAAGGATGCATCGAAATGTGTGCATGTGAGATATGCACTTGAATACGAAAAAGCAATGAAACAACAACAAACTCTCATTGAGAAGGGTGGAACAATCGAGGCCCAATTTCAAAAAATTAATAAGACTGTATTAGCCTCAAAAAATTTGTAGTTTGTTGTTGTATACAATATTCTAAAAAAGGGTCGACCCATGTCTGATTTTGTTGATTTTAAGCAACTACTTCAACTAGTCGATGTACAGAACCTTACCAGTTCACATTGGTCAGATCAAAGTGGTTGGAAAATGGTAAAATGTCTATCACTAGTTGAGAAGGAGGACCTGAGAGAGAATGTAAAACAAGCCAAATTTATTTCACTTTCCATTGATGAGGTAACAATTGTTGACAACACATCTTGGATTTGCATACATGTTTACACATTCCAAAATCATTTGAGACAACCTCATTTACTAGCACTACATAAGATGATGGAAAATTGTAATGCGAAAAACATTTATAATGTTGTTGTAACCAGTTTAAAGGATATTGCTGGAATGGATGAAAAGGAAATTACCACAAAGTTAATTTGTGTTGGAGCTGATGGTGTGGCTACAATGCAAGGACAAAGGAATGGTCTTTGTGTTAGGCTTCAGACATCAATTGCCCCATATGTGATTCCCATTCATTGCATGGCTCATTGAATGAATCTTGCATACAAAATTGTGAGCACATTTGATAATGTAGCCAAAGTGGAAGATCTCATCCGTGAAATACACTCTTACTTTTCATGCAGTCCAAAAAGGTTTGCAGAGTTTCAACAGTTTTCTCTAGGTGTAATTGAAGGCAGAAAAATGTTAAAATATGTGGACACCAGGTGGATTTCACTATTTCTTCTTGCAAAAAGGGTTTTTCAGAATATCAATCCTTGGTGGGGTTTATGTATGCACATCGTAGGGATGTTGACAAGGCAAAATATTTGCTATTTCGTATGACTGACTTGGAAACTCTTCTCACATTATGTGGTATTCTTCCATTGTTGCAAGAAATGAATTCTTTGATTAAACTCACATAGGAAAGGACAATTTATATTGTCGATTTCATCAGGATGAGAAAACAAATATGTATGCTTATTGACAAGATTTACTTATCCAAAAAAAAAATTGAGGATCCCAAGTTTGATAGTTGGAATACGTTAGTTCAAGTCAATGATCCTAACAACTTTTTAAAGTTCAACATCAATGATAATATTTGTATTGCTATCCATGGAAATATGATTCCTTTATATCATTATGAAAAGTGGTTAGATACACTTACAGATGATGTTGAACAAGTGCCCGTAACACATTCCAGATTCGATGAGGTTTTGGATAGCACTAAGAATAAATTGAAAAGAATTGCAAATACATTAACAAGTGAAATAAGAGATCATTTTCAGAGATATGAGACACTTGAGGCCATGGCTGTTGTTAATCCCATATTCTGGAATCCTTGTGTTGACCACAGTAGTAGAAGTGAGTTGTTTGTAAAATATATGGGTAATCTTATGACACATTTCTCTAAAAGTGTGGAAGTAAATGGCATTGAAATCAATGGTATTCTAAATAAAGAACTTCTGAGACAACAATCAACCAATTTTGGAATAACAATGGATAATCAAATTGCACATTTCAAAAACCCACATGTGATAGGTTCAATCACGCATTTCTGGCAAAAATTGTATCAAAGTAGTGTCTTACAAGAAACTATGAGTGAATACTTTATTTTATATGAATTATGTCAGACAATGATTTTGGGATCTATTGAAGACGAAAGGGTTTTCAGTGCACTATATTTTGTTAAATCGAAAGTTCGTAACAGGTTGGACAAAAATTTGGAAAATTGTTTGAGAATGTATGTGTCATCGTACGAGGTGGGTAAGTTTCCCTATGATAGAGCTATGACATATTGGAAGTCCCTAGCGGAAAGGAGAGGTCTCACTAATACTATTGATAATGATGAAAATGATTCAGCTTGGAGTGATGATGAGATTATGGAAACGCATAATTCACAAATGATTCTCAGTTCTTTTGGAGAAGTCGATAAGGCTTTGTATCAGCTTCCAGAAATGTAAAATTTCAATGAGTTAAACAAATTCATATAATCAATGATTTTTTGGATTTGAAATCATTTGTAAAATTTTAGTGATTTGAAAAAATTCATATTATCAATGATTTTTCGTATTTGATATCATTTGTAAAATGTCAATGATTTGAAAAATTTCATATTATCAATGATTTTTCGTATTTGATATCATTTGTAAAATTTCAATGATTTGAAAAAATTCATATAATCATTCTATTTTCAATGATTTCACATATTTGCTTTTTAATGTTATTGACTATCTATGTTGTCAAAATTTATGATTTATGCTTTAGCTTTGAGTAAACTAGAAATTTGAAAACCATGCATGCATAATTATGCTTTGTTATTGAATTAACTATCTATGTTGACAAAATATAATGATTTATGCTTTGAATTTGAATGTATGTATGTGTGTATCATTAGTATCATTAGTATGTATGCTATGACTCTAGAAGTGTTATTGACTGTCTATGTTGACAAAATTTTATGATTTATGCTTTAGCTTTGAGTAAACCATGCATGCATACATAATTAGTAAATATTTCTTTTACAATAGTAGAAAGCACAATGCATTTAGCATAAATCTCAAGTTACGAAAACAACAATTCAATACAATAATGCTTTGTTATTGAATTAACTATCTATGTTGACAAAATATAATGATTTATGCTTTGACTTTGAATGTATGTATGTATCATTAGTATCATTAGTATGTATGCTATGACTCTAGAAGTGTTATTATGTTATGTTGAAAAATTATGATTTATTCTTTAGCTTTGAGTAAACCATGCATGCATACATAATTAGTAAATATTTCTTTTACAATAGTAGAAAGCACAATGCATTTAGCATAAATCTCAAGTTATGGAAACAACAATTCAATACAATAATGCTTTGTTATTGAATTAATTATCTATGTTGACAAAATATAATGATTTATGCTTTGACTTTGAATGTATGTATGTATGTGTATCATTAGTATCATTAGTATGTATGCTTTGACTCTAGAAGGCAAAATGCAAATAGCATATTACTCTAGATATGGAAAATGAAAATTTAAACCCATTCATAGATATATCCATCATAAACTCACTTTGAAATATAAAAACAATATAGCATAATACACAAGACAATACTTATTTTTATACAACAATAAGAATGACTATGAATAAAATGAAAATTTAAACCCATGCATAGATATATCCTTTGTAAACTCACTTGAAAATTGAAATATAAAAACAACATAGCATAATACACAAGACAATACTCATTTTTATATCACAACAAGAATAACTTTGAATAAAATGAAAATCTAAACCTATGCATACATATATTCTTCGTAAACTCAAGCATATTTGAAACCCCATAATACTCAAGAGATGAAACTCACTTGAAAATTGAAATATAAAAACAACATAGCATAATACACAAGACAATACTCATTTTTATATCACAACAAGAATAACTTTGAATAAAATGAAAATCTAAACCTATGCATACATATATTCTTTGTAAACTCAAGCATATTTGAAACCTCATAATACTCAAGAGATGAAACTCACTTGAAAATTGAAATATAAAAACAACATAGCATAATACACAAGATAATACTCATTTTTATATCACAACAAGAATAACTTTGAATAAAATGAAAATCTAAACCTATGCATACATATATTCTTTGTAAACTCAAGCATATTTGAAACCCCATAATACTCAAGAGATGAAAATAACACACTATTATAAATGTAAATAGTATAATAGTAAAGTAATAAAAGCAAATGTCTTGTTTTCAAACGAAAACATATGAATGTCATAAAATTATCTTTTTGAAAAATCAAATTTTCAAAAGTAGTTTTAGGCTTCAACATCTTTTTCCTGTTCCACTCCTTTTTCCTTTTCCATGACTTCCACATTCTGCATTCCAATGGCTCCTCCCTCGGGCTGGGTAATAGTACTCTCAATTGCTCCAGAACTGACAAGGATGTTCTCTACACTTTGCAATCCTTCGAGCATGGTGTTTTCCTCTTTCCCAACATCTTCGGATATTGGTGCAAGAACTTCTTTACCCTTCTCCTTTAGTAGAACATCAGGATCCAATCCATTTCGGATAATGATTCTTCAAAAAGTATTGTTTTGTCGAATTGCTTCTTGAGCTCTTTTTTCATTGCCATAGAAGCATTTAAGAAATCCTTTGCCATATGGAGATAGTCTTGCAGGTTTTGAACCTGCTTCTTGAGATTATCATACTTTACCTGCAAAAGGAAAAATAAGTAGTCAACAGATATTTACATTTTAAAAAAGAGAACAAAAATAAATTTAGAACACATTAGTCAAACCTCGGCAACATTCTTTGCAGCTACAGCAACAACAACCATTTTCTTATCACATGCCCATTCATTATAATAAGCTTGGGCCTCAGTGTTTATGTTCTCCAATCTGTTCAACATAAACCTTAAAGTTTCATCTATGTAAGATGTAGTAACCTGCACAATGCCATATTTTTCTTGATGTAGTAGAACCTCCATATTTTTAGGTTCATTTTCAACTAAAGAAAAAAGTTTTCTTTTTGAAATTTTTTTGAATCGGGCATTTATTTCCTTTATCAACACTTTGGCCCGATACTCCCATTTTTCATTTTTGTTATATCTGGAAGTAGTGAATCTTTAATGGTTGCTTCAACTTTGTCAGAAACTAAATATTTTTTAGAAATATTTACTCTTTCATCCTCTGGTAGAGGATGAGCCTAAGGGGGGTTGGTTTCCCTAGGAGGAGATTTTCTTGAACATTCTGCTCCTTCATTTTGAGGATCTCAAAGCAGTTTTGATACTTGAAAAGTAGTGGGTGTGTTGGCTTGTAAAAATAAATCTTGATCAAGTGGAACATTATCCAACCCAACACCAAAAGCTTCCTGTACACCTATAAAATTACCAAAAGATATATGTCTGAATCCTAAAAATTGCTTTGTTGCTTCTCTCTGTGGCCTAGATGGAAGAATGTGTTTTCCACCTGGGAAGCATTGACCTCGCATCTGAGGTTGGCATGGTGGAGGAGGGGGTAGCATCGATGGTTGATTTCGATGATGCAATTGTTGTATAGGAACTTAAAACATCAAAATAAAAATTGGTTACAAAATTTGTGAAGGTAGATTATAAAAATTGGTTACAAAATTGGTTATAACACTTATTGATAGAAGAAGAGACCTCTTGCATAGCCATAGATGCAAATGGAATGTGGGTGCATTGTACATCTAAAAACACAATATAAAATTTAATAAAAAATAGTAAAATTTGGTAATAAATTTTGTGAAGGTAGATTATAAAACTTACTTCTCGAAGATGAGACCTCTTGCGCAACTACGCCCATTGGTAGTGGACGTGTAGGTGGAGGTTGTCGAGGATTAGGAGAACTAGATCTTACATGTTTCCTTGTTGATATTTTTCTTAGTGGTGGTGTTGTTTCCTCTGTAGGTGTTTTGGAGTCTCTTGATTCCTCTGGATTATAACCTTTGAAAGCAACATCCCACTTTGAAGAGGAAGAGGATGCCCTTTTCTATGTTTTGTATAAAATGTTAAAATTATAAAAATGACAAACATATGAAAAATAAAAAATATTACTTTAATATTAACTAAAAATTACCTGAACCTGTTGTTCTATCATGGTTGCATTGGCTAGGATTGAGTGCCAAGAAGTCGGTACTTGAGTGTTCTACAAATGATAAAAATATTCATAAAAAACCAAGAATATAGTTGCATGTGCTTATTTTTGATGAAGGTGAAGCATGGGTTATCATGTTCTGGATATCCATTCTGATCTGATGTGAGACATAGGTGGACCAATCAAATTTTTGGTGTGCAATACAATGAACCAAATATGCTAAGGCCCACATCAGAATTTATGTCGATCTTCCTTGCAGAATGAGTCTAGAAAGGAAGAATTCACAACATGCCCAAAGAAAGTTGTTCTCAATAGCTGGTATAGTCAAACCCCTTCTGGACTTGGTGGTCGTAACTACAAAAAAACAAAATTAGTAATTGTAGACCCTAGAATTTAAATTCAATTAAATAAAAAAATGTAGTTATACCTTGAAAATATTTTGACTACACATTGAAGGTGGTCTCTAGGTAGAGTTTATCATCATCAGTTAATGTGAATTTGGATGTGATTGGATCACAACCGGTGTGGGACAATGTTGTCAATCTAGTGATGTCAGAGGTTGTGAAAGAAAATATGATATTTTTGTTGTCAATGACAACATGTACCTTACCCAAATCAATGTTGTAACCTACAATTATCTTCTCTAGCAGTTTAGTGTCCATGTCAAACTATGACATCGAAACTAGACCTCAAAGACCAGAGTCCATTACCCATGACATGTCGTAACCTGGTGTTGATAAAATTTTAGAAATTAGGGGACAAACAAGGTTTTTGAAATTAATTTTTGATATTCTAGGGGTGATAGGGGATGCCATTGGGTTATTTCATTGTGTACGAGAGAATATGGATCAGAAGGTATGATGGAAGGTATTCGAAACTTGATAAAAAGTGTTAAAAAAGGGTTAAAATGGGAGGAAAAGGGTTAAAACTACATTAGAAAAGGTAAAAAAATAATTGTTTATGCCTTTATATAGACTTTTCTACATGCAATCAGTTCATGGATGGTTGACACGTGGCATCTACATGCAATCATTTCATGGATGGTTGACACATGGTACAGATGCACTACATCATCAATGCAAATGATCGGGTGTGCTGCAATCGACAAGGTGTGATACAATAGATCAGATTTTATGTAATTGATTAGATTTATTGAACCTGATCAAATTTATTATAATCAATCAGCTTTGCTACAATCGATCGAATTTGTTGCAACTGATCAACTTTATTGCAATTGATCGATTTTATTGCAATCGATCAAGTTTGTTACATTCGATTGACTTGGATGTATATGATAGGCATCCAATCGATATTACTGTAACTGATCGGCCTAGTTGCATTTTATAATCATTAATGTAATGCATTGGCATTGTTACAATTGATCATCATGCTTGCGGCCCATCAAAATTATTGTAACCAATCAGTTTTACTGTAATTGATCGGCATTGCTACAATCGATCGACATTGCTACAATTGATCGACATTACTGTAATCGATCGGCACAACTACAATTGATGAATCAACATTGTTGCAACCAATTAGTATTTTTACAATCGATCAACATTGTTGTAATTTATTGGCATCGCTACAATCGATCAACATTATTTCAATTTATTAACATTACTATAATTGTTTGGTATTACTGCAATCAATCAGTATTATTGCAATTGATCGGTATTCTTGCAACACATCGACGATCATCATTTTTTGATTGACATGTTTGCAATCGATTGGTATTTTTTGATCATCATGTCTGCAACCAATCATCTCAGACCAATCATCATAGCTTTTCCTAATGGCACTGTCCTATAGGCATAGGGTGATCGACATAGCTTTTCCTATCGGCATAAAGCCTTTAAGTTTGTCGTACATTGCTAGAATTTGTAAACCGATATTCATAGCCCCCAACATAGAAAAAATCGCCATGGTTTGAAATTTTTTGGTGAAAAATGAATGCAATTCGCCATGTCTCCTTGGACATAATTCATCGGGATTTCGAGATAATTCACCTTGATTTTATAAATAGATTTTGGGGTCAACCCCTTATGCATAACCCTAATTCAAAGACACATTCAGGATATGTTGGCTATGATATTTCTCATCCCACATCATAACCATTGGAGTTGCCCATAGTGTAGCCCCCACCAGTAGTTCATGGATCATGGATACTGGAGCCACCCAACACATGACTTCCAACAAGGACTTCTTTGAAGAATTCAACTCAAAAGTACTTGATGTAGTTCACATGGTTGACAAATCCTCTCAACCAGTTGAAGGAGTTAGAACTATTTGATTGGAACTTATTTAACCTAATTTTTGGCTACTTGATGTTCTCTACATCCCTGATCTGAAGAAAAATCTATTGTCACTATACACACTCATCTACCATGGATTTGATATATCACTACCAAAGATAAAACTCTTCAAGTCATTCATCCACCCTCCAAAACAGTGGTCAAGACTAGTTCCTTAGATGGAATACTCATCAAACTTGTTATACATCCTGCTTCTGAATTTCACATTGCCTAAGATGACATGGCACTTAATGCCACCTTGACTCCCAAGAAATTTTCTATTGATGTATTATGGCATACTCGTATGGGTCATGTCAAACTTGATCGATTGAGACAAATGGAGTCCACCATTGCAAGGGTAAGACTACCCTTAACTCTTTCTCAACCAGATAACAACCACATACACAGAGATAATCATATATTTCCAATTAATAAAATAAACACAGTATACAATCGAGAGAACAAGAGTAATGCAAATAAGAATGTAATAATCCTTTGCCACTCAAGGAGGGCAGATCCTCACCGCACTGGGCAAAGTTTTACGAATACGCAGATGAATAGAAAAATCAATTAATTTTTTTTTTTTACTAAAAAAATTTAATATAATAAATATAAAATATTTCACATGGAAAACCTAGCCGACAGGCTAAGTTTGATATGTAGCATGACTCACCTCCTCGGAGAGTTTTTTCCTCAAAGCTGGAAATGATTGGAAAATACTTTCAGATTCCCAGGTTGCATCTTCTTCAGGTAAATCCTGCCACTTGATGAGAAATTCTTGGATGTGATGAGATCTGAGTCTGCATGATTTGGTTTGTAGCACTTCTTCTGGTTGTATATGGATATGTCCTTCTTCATCCAACACTGGCCAATCACTTTTTTGAGACAGGAGACATGAAATACTGGGTGTATGCAAGAGGATTGGGGTAACTCTAGTTGATATGCTACCTCACCAATGCGACACATAATTTTATAAGGACCATAGAATCATGGTGACAAATTCTGACTGGATTTGAGCTTTAATGATAGTTGTTTATAGGGATGAAGGCGTAGAAATACCACATAACCAATATTGAATGTTCATTCTGAATGTTGCTTGTCCTATTGCTGCTTCATATGATTATGTGCTTGGACCAAAATATCTTTCAATATAGTGAGCATTTCTTGTTGCTTCTGTAACCAATCATCGACTTGAGCCACTTTGGAAGATCCTGGTACATAATCAACAATTTTTGGTGGTTTTTTTCCATATAATCCTTCAAAAGGAGACAAATTAGTGGAAGAATGATAAGAAGTATTGTACCACCATTCCGCAAATGACATCCATTGACTCCATTGATATTGTTTATCCTAAACAAAAATCTTAGGTAGGTACCCAAACATTTGTTAACTACCTCTGTTTGACCATCTATTTGTGGATGGTATGCAGAAGACATATTTAATTTGGTACCACTAAGTCAAAATAATTCTCTCCAAAAATTGCTGGTAAATATGGGATCACGATCACTTACAATATTTTTGGGCATTCCATGTAATTTAAAAATTGAATCCATAAATACCTTGGCCACTTTGCTTGCTGAAAATGGATGTTGTAAAGCCTAAAAATGAGCATATTTGGAAGGCGATCAAATACCACGAAAATTAATGTTTTTCCTTCTGACTTAGGAAGACCTTCAATAAAATCCATAGAAATATGTTTCCACTGGCGATCCAAAATAGGTAATGGTTGAAATAATCCTGGTGATTTGACTTTTTCCCCCTTATTGCGTTGGCACACTTCACATTCAGCTATTCATTGCTTAACCTCTGCCTTTAATCCTTTTCAACAAAAGGAATGTTTAAACCGCATGTAGGTTTTCAAAAACCTTGAATGTCCTGTTGAAGGAGAAGCATGTGACTCTTCTAGAATTTGTACTTTGATTGGTGAATTATGAGGGATGTAAATACGATTCTTCTTACGTAATATTTGAACATCATATGCAAAAATAGGGTACTTAGAGGAACCCATAGTTAACTCTTGAATTATTTGAGCTGTTTCACTGTTGGACAACCAGTCTACTTGTAACTGAGACACTCACTGTGAACATGGTCCTAAAATGGCATTAATAACTACTTCATCTTCGTATTTTCTAGATAATGCATCCACAGCCACATTTTATTTTCCTTTCTTATATTCAATCACAAAATCATATCCCAATAATTTAGTCAACCACTTGTTTTGTTCGAGATAAGAAAACTATTTTTCTAAAAAATTCTTGAGACTGTTGTGATCGATTTTAATAATAAAACGGCTATTGATCAAGTAATGCCTCCATTTTTCCACTGCATGTAAAATAGCCAACATTTCTTTTTCATAGGTAGATTTACCTAAATTTTTCCCTGAAAGTTGTTTACTTTCGAAAGCCAAGGGATGACCTTACTACATTAGTACTACACAAATACCAGTTCCTGAAGCATCACATTCAATGACAAATATTATTTTAAAAATTTGGAGTGGCCAAAACTGGAGTCTTACACATGGCCTCATTGAGAGCCTCGAAAGCTTTAGTAGCTACTACTAACCATTGAAAATCATCCTTATTGGTGCGAACCATAAGAGGACCGACAATTTTACCATAGTCACACATAAATTTGCAGTAATAGCCCATGAGACCCAAGAAAACAAAAAGTTTTTTGATGGTTTTAGGTAGGGGCCAATCTTGTATTGCCTTAATATTATTGGGATCTACCTTAACACCTTCATGAGATACTATATGACCAAGGTACTCCACTTCTTGAACACCAAAGGAGCATTTAGATCTTTTGACAAACAAATTTTCTTTACGTAGGATATGGAGAACTCTGTCCACATGTACTAAATGATCTTTCCATGATTTACTATAGATGAGTATATCATCAAAGAAGACTAGAACAAATTATTGTAGGACTGGATGAAACACTTGGTTCATGAGACTTTGGAATGTAGATGGTACATTAATGAGACCAAAAGGCATGACCAGAAATTCATAATGACCTTCATGAGTTCGAAAGGTTGTTTTGGGAATATCCTCGTCCTTAACTTGGATTTGGTGGAACCTTGAGCGTAAGTCCAATTTGGTGAAGAATTTTGCACCATGTAGCTCATATAGTAAATCATCAATGACAGGAATAGAAAACTTATCTTTGATTGTGATTTTATTGAGAGGACAAAAATATGGACACATACGCCAAAAATTGTCTTTTCGATGAGCTAAGACGATAGGTGAGGAATAAGGACTAGTACTATGATGGATGACACCCTAGTCTAATAGTTCTTGGACAATCTTCTCAATTTCTATTTTTTGGGGTTGGGGATATCAATAAGGATGACCATTGGGTGGAATACTACCAGGAACGAGATGTATGGCATGGTCATGAGATATTTTTGGAGGTAGGCCAGTGGGTTCTTCAAAAACCTCCTCATAGTTAGACACAATGTTTTGGAGATCTTCCTCTTTGATTTATGGCATAGTTTGTTCTAATTTTTCAATGCAGTTGATTTGGGCTATGAATCCCCCACCATATTTTCTTAACAACTTTTCCATGCTATGTGAACTTATAATTTTTGATGGAGGTGTAGGTAGTCCTTGAAGACGGATGGTCCTCCCAATGGATTGCCATTCCACATAGCGATGTTTGTGATTAAAACCCACTATGGTTTCTAATTGTTCCATCCATGCAACACCTAAAATAATTTTTGAATTTCCTAATTCCATAACAAAAAGAGGACCTTGCCAAGTATACATACCCATTTGTAGTGAAATTGAAGATGCCTTACCGAGATATTGATAAACTTCCTTGCTTGTCATTTGAATTGAAACCAATCTTGACTAGAAGAGTAGACGTGCAGACCCAGTGTCCTTGCAAGTATTGCATCAATGAAGTTGTGAGTACTTTTGGAATCAATTAGTACCGTCACCCGCTACTTCCGAATGAAACCTACCACCTTGATTGTATGGTGAGAAGATAACCCCATAAGAGCATGTACCAAAATAGTCATGGCATATTCCTCAGCAATAACTTCATCTTGTGCATTTTGGTCCTCAATTGGGAGATCCTCAAGTGTGTTGTACTCCTCTATTTCTTCTTCCTGGTTGGCATATTCAATTTGAAAATTTTGTCGTGGTGTACATGCTTGATCTTTTTAATGTTGACTGCATCATTTGTAGTAGAAATATCATGACGGTTGATCATTTCGATGAAAAGAGTTGTTGCGGAATGGAGGTCAACCATAAAAATCATGTCGTGTGGATGAACCTATGTGCGCCTTTGTTTCTGCTAAGTCAGCAATATTTATACACTCATCCAACTTGGATGGATTCTATAGATCTACCTAAATTTTAATATGTGATTTTAATCCATTTCGAAAAGCTGCTACTACTACATTCTATGGTAGGTCTTCTGCATAGGAAAACATACTTGTGAATTCAAAAATATAGGACCCTACTGATCCTATTTTTTTGATAGACAACAATTGTACTATGTATGAACCCATGGGCCCTTTGTCGAATCTGTGAAGAAAGGCTTTTTTGAAGGTATCCCAATATAATACATCTTGGGGCTCCTCACGTTTATACTATGTAAACCATTGATAAGCTTCAGTGCCAAATTTTGTTACTATAAAAGGGACCTTGTTCTTGTCCTAAAATTTGTAAAATTCGAAGATGCCATCCATTTTTGCAATCCACCCATGTGGATCATGGCCTTCAAAGGTAGGCATTTCAATGCGTGGATGATTGACGCCCATTGAACCTCTTGGTTGGTGAAAATTATTTTTATCTTTTTCCTCATTACTTCTTTGTCTCTGATTGTTATTTTGATAGGGTCTTTATAACCCTCTTTGTTGCTCCATATTTTCTTCATTACCCCTATCCTCAATATTTTGGTGAACATTGTGAGTCAAGGACTGACTATTTTGACCTCTATGGTGTGTATAGTCATCATTGTAGACATCTGTACTCCAATTATTGGAACTAGAAGGATTTGGTTGGGGCAGTGTTTGAGATGCATTAAAAATTTCAGTCATTCTTTGGAGATTTAATATCAAAGCTTTTAAAAATTCATCATTGAGCACTGGACGATTACTGTCCACTTGGGTAACGTTATCTTGTGCTGAATCTGGAGAAGAATTTGATGCCATTGGGTCGACCACTGGATGATTCAGATTAAAAATACCAATTCCAAATGGAGAACGAGAATTTTTTGTACTTGGGCTTCGACAAGCTCTTCTAACATTATTGTTGGGAGTTTTTGAGCTTGTCAATCATCCGTCAGATCCTTTGATCCAACTTCTGCTCATGCACTTTTTAAATTTTCCTGCTTAGTAATCCTTGAGCTTCAATTTTTGTAAAATTTGGGTTGGCTATTGCAAAATTTTGTTGTTTTTTCTGCCTTAAGTGCCACTCCAACTGTGGCGTAGATTGGAATTTTGGCTCGCCTCCTTGACAACAAATTTTGACCAACTTTCAATAGTTTTGACACTTTCAACAATTTTCTTGACGACTTACTTGACCTGGATTTGATAGTAATGTGACCGACACCATTTGACACCTGATGTTGAAAGTAATGTGACACTTTGACCTTGATTTGATAGCAATATTACACTTTGTTCCTGATTTGATAGCAATGTGACACCACTTAACTGACTTAAGACCGACACAAACAATCTGACATGACAACACAAACTATAATGACACCCGACAACGACAACCAGACAAGACGTAAGAACAACATGACTGATGAGCATGACACGATAACACAATCTGTAATGACACCCAACATGACAACACAACCTATAACGACACCCGACAACGACAACCAGATAAGATGCAAGAACAACCAAACTACACACGCGAAGGACACGACCCACAAGACACGATAATGGGATACATGGGACAAATGATAGCTAAACAACAAAAGACACGAGAGAAAAATGATAGTTGGGATGACAGTATCCTCAATATTTTGGTGAACATTGTGAGTCAAGGACTGACTATTTTGACCTCTATGGTGTGTATAGTCATCATTGTAGACCTCTGTACTCCAATGATTGAAACTAGAAGGATTTGGTTGGGGCGGTGTTTGAGATGCATTGAAACTTTCAGTCATTCTCTGGAGATTTAATATCAACGCTTTTAAAAATTCATCATTGAGTACTGGACGATTACTGTCCACTTGGGTAACGTTATCTTGTGCTAAATATGGAGAAGAATTGGATGCCATTGGGTCGACAACTGGATGATTCGGATTAAAACTACCAATTCCAAATGGAGAACAAGAATTTTTTGTACTTGGGCTTCGACAAGCTCTTCTAACATTATTGTTGGGATTTTCTGAGCTTGTTAATCGTCCGTCAGATCCTTTGATCCAACTTCTACTCATGCACTTTTTAAATTTTCCTGCTTAGTAGTCCTTGAGCTTTAATTTTTATAAAATTTGGGTTGGTTGTGGCAAAATTTTGTTGTTTTTTCTTCCTTAAGTGCCACTCCAACAGTGGCGTAGATTGGAATTTTGGCTCGCCTCCTTGACAACAAATTTTGCCCAACTTTCAACAATTTTGACACTTTCAACAATTTTCTTGATGACTTACTTGACCCTGATTTGATAGCAATGTGACCGACACCATTTGACACCTGATGTTGAAAGTAATGTGACACTTTGACCTTGATTTGATAGCAATGTTACACTTTGTTCCTGATTTGATAGCAATGTGACACCACTTAACTGACTTAAGATCGACACAGACGATCCGACATGACAACACAAACCGTAACGACACCTGACAATGACAACCACACAAGATGTAAGAACAACATGACTGATGAGCATGACATGACAACACAATATGTAATGACACCCAACATGACAACACAACCTATAATGACACCCGACAACGACAACTAGATAAGACGCAAGAACAACCAAACTAGACACGCGAAGGACACGACCCACAAGAAACGACAATGGGATACATGGGACAAATGATAGCTAAACAACAAAAGACATGAGAGACAAATGATAGTTGGGATGACAGGAAAGGACCTCATGAAAAGACACATGAGATAAATGACAAATGATAGTTGGAACGATGGGGAAGTATTTCACATGTGTGAAGGAACAAGCGGTCGTGTGACCTAAGTCACACTTCACTATTGGCAACACCTCCTTTATAAACTGGTTTTGCGCCCCCACACAGTGAATGTGGGATAATTGTTCCCACCGAATAAAAAAAATTAAAGTGCACTTAGTACCTTATGTTATAATAAAAAATTGTAATTTTTCCTATGTTTTGATTGGTTGGTAGCTATTCGTCAGTAGAAGGTGATGTTTTGATCAGTTTTCATAGTGACTCGACGTTAGATTCAAGGATTTGATATTGGTTTACTGTCCTTTGCTAACCGATTATTCTTGTGCTCCTATGTGTCATGGTGTTGTGGAACCACACCTGTGCTTACAACATAAGTTTGTAATGCCTATCCTGTGAATCCTAATTTTATCTCAATGTGAATGGCAACTGTGATAATTATGCTCGATAGAATTTGTTTGAGCGAACCCGAAAGGACCGAATTCAAAACCTATGGCTAGTGCATTCTATCAGAGTTTGAATGGATATTTCATGGTAATCTGATGGTTACTAAAGACGTGAGGACAGTGTTAAACCATAGAGGAAATTGTATTGCATCACTACATGTTTTGCGCCTGTTGCATCTGGGCGAAAAGGGTTTTATGTCCAAGATCATGTCTCCTGATACCACTTGCAAGGGTAAGACTACCCTTGACTCTTTCTCAACCAGATAACAACCACATACACAGATATAAGCATATATTTCCAATTAATAAAATAATCACAGTATACAATCGAGAGAACAAGAGTAATGCAAATAAGAATGTAATAATACTTTGTCACTCAAGGAGGGCAGATCCCCACCGCACTGGGCAAAGTTTTACGAATACGTAGATGAATAGAAGAATCAATTGATTTTTTTTTTAAACTAAAAAATCTAATATAATAAATATAAAATATTTCACATGGAAAACCTAGCCGACAGACTAGGTTTGGTATGTAGCAAACATCAGGGGACTATCACACTTCTCTTCCAAACCCCTCAAATGTGAAGCATGCATCATTTACAAATCCTCTCGATAGCCTTTTCCAAAGATTTAATGTAAGTCCACACAAAAATTGGAGTTATTTCACTTAGACATTTGCGGGCCAATGCCTATTCCCTTATTAAAAGGTAAAAGGTATTACATCATCTTCATTGATGACTTATCAAAGAATCTATGGATCAATTTTTGGAGAAGTCTGAAGCTTTTAAATTCTTCGAAGCATTCAAGGCTTGCATAGAATAATAATCAGGTTGTAGAATCAATATATTTAGGAGTTATAATGGCAACGAGTACACCTCAAATGAATTCACATAGTATTTGTCCTCACATGGGATCAAACATTAATTGACAATACTAGGCACACCTCAAAAAAATGGTATTTCCAAGTGCATGAATAGGAAAATTATGAATATGGCTCATGCCCTTCTTGTATAAAAAATTATACCTCTATATCTTTGGGCTAAAGCCACATGGACTGCTATGCTTGTACTCAACACAGTGTCCCTCAAAACCTGGCCTATCACCTATGAAAATGAATTGGATAACCTCCACTATCATCCACTTTAGTATATTTCGCTCCATCTATTATGTCCATATTCCTCCAAATAATAGAAACAAACTTGAAGCTCAAGTCATTAAAGACATCTTTGTTGGATACCCTATGGATCAGAAGGGATACAAGGTATCATTCCTTCACACTAGAAAGTGATTATGACACGTGATGTTGTATTTGTAAAAATTTAAGAACAACTGGTTACATTTAATACCAGGGGACACAATATTTAGCCTAGATCAAAATATGCTAACATATATGATGTTTAGATTCTAGCCTTTGGGGGGGAGACATTGAAAAGTTACTCAAAGATCTAGAATATACAAATCAACCCACAAGTCCAGAGGAGCCAAACTATGATATTGATTTGATATATATATATTCTACACCTTTTTCCCTTCACATAGTAATGCTAATCACAATAAAAATATTATTTCACATCCATATTCATCAACATCCTTCATCCCTAATGATCCATTCTAGGATTATGACAAAAATTGAGGTAGGTAAGACATCTGCACTACTCCCCACTTGATGAATTTGTGAAGCTTTCCAGTTTTTAAAGGATATCAAACCATATGAAGTGGGAAAAATGGGCACAAGGGGTGCCCTCAAAGCAAGAGTGCATGAATAATTACTTATTGAACTAGAACCTGTAAAACTGCACTTCACTCTAAATAATGAAGCTCTCACATACCAAGAATCTGTCAAACACGTAGCTTGGAGACATGCAATGAATTGAGAGTATGAATCTCTAATAAAAAGTGGTACTTGGGAGTTAGTTGATCTACCACTTGGAATAAAGGTAGTTCAAAACAAATGGGTGTACAAAAAAAAGTATATATCAGATGGTACCCTTGACAAACACAAGATAATATTAGTGGCTAAAGGCTTCATGTAAAAGTAAGGCATTGACTACACTAAGGTGTTTGCACCTACCAAAAAATTTCCCACAATCAAGACTCTTGTAGCCTTATATGCACAACTTTCATCAATTAGATGTAAAGATTGCTTTCTTGAATGGTGAATTGGAAGAAGATATATACATGGCACAACTAGAAGGTTTTGAGATGGTAGGACGGGAGCACAAGGTATACAGACTTAGGAAGTCCCACAAACTACTCTTGCATTTAACCAAGAACCAACTAGAATATCCAAGGCAAATTTTGATAGACCATTTACTTCCTCATTTAGTTCTCTATAGATATGTTTATAATAAATCTCTCCAAATGATATTTCTACCAATTTCACTTTGCATATCCACTAATCTTGAATCCCACTCTACC
This sequence comes from Wollemia nobilis, assembly GCA_028583015.1. Taxonomy (NCBI): domain Eukaryota; kingdom Viridiplantae; phylum Streptophyta; class Pinopsida; order Araucariales; family Araucariaceae; genus Wollemia; species Wollemia nobilis. Next base: position 6,234,073 of record JAQPPZ010000440.1, on the reverse strand, counting down.
ACCAATTTTGAGTTACCATAAACTTGAAGTTTTGTTATTCCATGTTCCACTACCATTCTTATTAAAAATATAAAATATTTCCACTCTACCACATTATTCGTGCCTTCACCAATACCTGCTTTGAAAGTGTAGTTGTGATTTTCATCACGATATCCTCTTGCTCCACATCTACCTTAATTGTCTTGACAAGCTCCATCAAAAAAATCTAAGACTTCATAATATCCACTATTAAACTACAAACCTGCCTTACAAAATTTAATTTTAGGGTTTATTTTATGCCTTCATATGTATATCTGATTTGAGGTTGAACTTGTATAGGTGGAATTTTCTTTCTCTCAAACAACATAGAGTTTTTTTCCAAACACAAACCCTATGCCATTATCAATGGAATGAACCTATATTCCTTTAAACCTTTGTCTTTAAATTATTGTTGCATATTCTCTACTAGATTCCTTATTGACCACTATCTCTTCCCCTTAGTCAAGGGTAGAATAAACCTCCACACTTTTCTTGAGAAATCATAATGAACTAGTAGATGATCCATTGTTTCTTCTTCCTTTACACATAGGTTGCATTGAATTAGACCCTACCAAGTTCTCTTTTGCAAAACATGCCATGCCAATGCCTTCTTACCTAACACTAAACAAGAAAATTTCTAATTTTCATGGGTGCTTTCACCTTCCAAATCTTGCTCCACAACCAAAGGACCTTCTCATTATTATCTTCAAACATTGTCTTGTATCCTTCCTTAGTTGTAAATTATTCAAGAGTTGGATTCTTTGACCACACTAAATATTTTTTTTCTTATCTCAGTCTTATAAAAGCCCTTGTCAAACCCCTTTTATAATTAATTCATTTCTTATCTTTATTTCCTTTTATAAATAATTCTTCTCTTAAAATTCATCCCTGATTCCACAAAGTGGTTCTATCTTGCCAATACCTTGAGCCCTTGTCTATTTAGATATTGTATTAAATTTTGAGACAAGTAGTAATATTCTCCACTCCCAAGCCAGAGGTATTTTTTGAGTCTTACTTTCTTTCCGTTTCCTATTCTCCAAATAAAAAAAATCCCACTAATGGAAAATCCTTCACTAATGCTCTCCAAAGGATAATTGTATTGGTCATTGACTTGATAGGAAATCTAATCCACTCTTCAAAGGATATGGAACCCAAATATTTCTCTTTGATAACCTCATATCATAATCCTTTACATGTTATCAATCTCCAAAGACTCTTGGTAGCTAGCACTTTCCCGAAGTTATGTATATTCTTAAGCCCCCATTCTCCTATTGATTTAGGTTTGGATATCTTACTCCATTTAACCAAAGTCATAGCATCCTTCTATCTTCTTCTTGTCCAAAGGAAATTGAAGCATTTATTCCTTATTTTTTCCATTATTTTAACAAGAATATAATCCATGAAGTACCAATATACTAGAATGGCCTCCTAATGATAACCATCTATTGCACCATGGAGTTACCCTTTTTTTCACTTTATTGTATAACCAAATCCAATCGTGGTCTCCATAATTATTTGGCTTCAATCTAAACCCCAAATATTCTAGATATTTTCCAAATTCAATTAGATTGAAGCCAAAAATCCTTACCAGTACTTCTTGTCCTAGATATAGTTTTTTGAAAGTTATATTTATCTTTTAGAGGTTTACTTCAATTCATGTAGAATCACAATATAGATCTAAAAACTCTTTATATTTTAGTGCTTCTCTTAATATGTCATTTCCAAATAGAAGTATATCATTTACAAATTGTAAATGAGTCCAAACTATAGAGTTTTCCAATTTAATATCTTTGATTATGTCAAGTATTTTATGTTCCTTAATCATTATGCTCAATCCTTAAACCATAAGCAAGAATAATAAGGGTGATAGGGGACATCCCTGTCTCATCCCTCTAGAAGTCTTGAAGAAGCTAGATGTTGAACCATTAATTAAGATAGCAAAGGAAGTAGAATTAATGCATCCTATTACCCAATTTACAAAGGACATTATAGTAAGATTTCACTAAATTGGGAAAATCTCGTTGGAGAGCTGAATTTTGAGCAAGATTACCATCCAAAGATGATTTTGTATAAAAATAAGATGAGAGGACCTAAAGCTTTGTTAGTCTATCAAGTAGTTGATATTCTGAAGATGTTAAAGATGTTGAAAAGGGAAGGCCTACGCTAAAAAATACTAGTAAATTCTAAACTCCTTACACCATGAGGCCATGTTGAACAACCAGGTTGAATAGACAAAGGCTCATAGCATTTTTGGTGGTATTTAATCCAAACCTTGCCATTGGTAAGAGTCCCAGAGCTTTTTTGGTGATAGCAAAAATATATCTACCATTGGTAGGATTTCATTCCATACAATGGTTGTAGACTCACCCATCATATTGGTGTATGGGTTCAGAAACAAAACTTCACTCCACATTTGATGGGACCTATAATGATTATTCAACAAGGGCCTATGGGTTGATAAATTACCCACATATATAGAAGTAATACAGAAGAAGTTTTCTAAAGTAAAAAGGTAGTTAGATGCTCAAGTTAGCTTATCGAGCCTAAAATTTTGGCCAAAGGGGGTGAATCTAATATTCTATTTCAATGTTAAACTCAAAAAATGGCTAATTAAAAATGAAGGCCAAACATTTTAGAGTGTTGTCATCATCATAGAGAACAAAAAAATTTGGCATAAAGAGTGACTATATTAGAAATTTAGTTAAGGTGTGAAAATTGGCTAGACATTCAAATGACTAATGTCAACATAAGCACAAGAAAAATCCGACGTTTGGTATTCACCCAAATGAGCAATGTAAAATTTTTCCAAGGCATAAATCCTGACATAAGAATGAGATGGATTTTTAGGAAGTTGATATCATCATAGTTGTTGTGAAAGTCTAATGCCTAGTAATATACCATCTTCTCATTTCTAGAGAATTGGGTAAATATAAAGAGATAAGAGCTAGATATTTGAGATAGCTAAAGTCAACAAGGAGGCAAAAAAAATCTAGCACATAGATAGCCTGAATTCAGATTTTGGCTAAGGAAAATATCCTAATAGAAGATCAAGGCCCTAGACCTATCCTTTTGAGGTAAAGTAAATTTTTTCAAAGGATCCCAATGGCCAGGTGTTCCTCCATTGCACACGTGTCCTTATGTATCTAGCCCAATCATCAAGTGAAGTGGCATAAAGTAAATTTGTCAGAGAATACTCTAAATTAGCTTGAAGCACATGGATACCACACTCATGAAAGAGATTAAAACTAGCCACATTAGCACAACCATATCATAACAATTATACTAGACTAAGATAGAAAGGAATGTCCATATTTTGTACTTGCTTTTTAGGCCTATAGTCAGTTTTGTACAATCATTCTGAGCTAATAGAATGTAATGTAATTCTATAAATAGTGCAATATAGATCAAAATAAACATCAACTCTTTTAGCTTTTACAATTGCATAAGTTGTATGATGAATATACATGTGCCTCTTAGTAAATATTGAAGTTTGGTTTACCATTTGTTTGAATATATTGTAGGACATGTTTGAATGTGAGTTAAATTGTTAAGAATTTCTATTTATGTTGAAGGGATAGTGTATTTTATTAGATTATTCTACTAAACTAGATAATTGTTTGAATTATTATTTATTTGGCCCCTAGAATGCTTAGTTGTATATGTGTTAATCTAAATAATGCTCTATAATACTTTAAGGTAGATGGTCTATTAGGTCTTTTTTGAGTTGAGAGTGCAATACTCTCATAGCTTGTGTCTTTTGTTGGTGTTGAATCTTGATCAATTAATTTTTTGCTCTCTAACCCTTCTCATCTCTTTATTTAGTCTATAAACCTCATTTTAGTTTAGCTAGCATCATAGGAACCAACCTACTCTAGAGGTTGATTAAAATAATATTCCCAATAATCCAATATTGGCCAAGATCTCAAGCCGCATTTCATCCACATAGGCAAATTTTGGACCAAGAGGACCCTTAGTAAATAAAACTCAAGAACAATGGAGGAAGAAAAGGCACCTAATATTTTTAGTTGAGTGATCAATACGATAAGCTCCTATTTTCATCAAGAAGAGCTTAGTACTTAGAAATCTATGAAAACACAATCATTCTAAATATTTCAAGTAGTGAAACCTTCGTAGATTGTATAGGTTTGTTGGTCCAAACAAAGGACACCCTGAAAGATCATGAAAAAGAGAAAAATGGAGCAAATTGGCCAAAATTAGATAAAGAGAAAAATATAATAGATCAAGCATAATAAGAATTTTTGTAATCCCTATTTAAAGGTATATTTGGAGCATAATAAAGAAGCAAGGAGTGGGATAACAACAAAAGAGCATTCATTGGACAAGGATATTCTCAATAATATGACAACTGGAATTCCAACTAGCACTCAAGCTTGAAGGACCTATCTAGACCCATAATTCTTTCAAAATATTTTATTACATAACCTTAAAGAATTTTAGGCTTAAAGTTGTTTAAAGTTTGTATATTATTTCAAGCTAAAATCTCTTGTTTGGACTAGCTTTATTTTGAACCTACAAAGGAAGCAAGTCAAAAATTTTATGTGCTAACATAAGCAAGGTGCTTCAAAATATATGGCAAGATGAAAATCTTATAAGGAAAAAAGTGTTCAAGACTAGAAAGAAAACATGTCAGAGTATTTTCTTGCTATCTAGCAAAGCACTTTCAAAATCTCAATATGATTAATGATCACTTAGCATTTTATTTGAAGTTCAAAAATCAAAGTTAGGTTATAAATTTCTCACAATGATGACAACTTAGCCTCCAAAATATTTCAACCTTGTGAGAAGGCTTGTATTAAGCATGAAGAGCAATCCAAAAGTAAAAGCAAAGGAGCAACATCCTAGAGCGATGTTTCTTGGTATAAAGGGTGATGTCAACTACAAAAATTTCTGACATTCCAACAAAAAAATATTTCTTAAGGAAAAAAGTGTGCTCTTAGATAAAAATGGTTATGCCATATGGTAGTTGTCAGATCCTAAAAATAGTAGTTACTTAATCTAAGCATTATGGATGATTCTACAAATCAAACCCGCCTAAGAGAAGACATATTGAAGATGTCGAGTGGTGCTAGCTCATACCTAATCATGTAGATCCATTTAACCCAATCGAAGTATGAATAATTGTTAATTTTTTTGATAGTATACACTTTCAACATTTTTTTTTATGCTTTAATTGAAATCTTTCTATTAGAGTCAAAGTTGTTTGGTATACTTTAGTAATTGGAATGTTATTTTTTAGGCTCAATTTTATTTGAAATTATCTAATTGGAGTTCTCAAAATGTTGATACTTGTGCTTACTTCATTCTTCATAGATTTAATTGAATAGTTTGCTAGGTTGTGCTTTTATTGGATAATTGATGCTCATACAGATAAAAGCAATGCTATTAGTTGAAGTTCCAGCTGTATTCAAATCAATATCTCTAACCCTACCTCTTTCCTCTACTCTATCTCTTTTTGTCTTTAGTATTTCTACACAATATGATTTAGGTAAGGAACTAGCCTTCTCAAGAGGTTGATATGGGAGCAATTCTAAGTCATCCAATCTTGACCTCATTCCAAGGCACACATTTTATACCTAGGCAAATTGAGCAATCAAAAGGCACATTACAACCAATATGGATTAATATGAGCCTCATATACAACCAACTTACCCTATCAAAATATTTTTCCAAATCAATCTTAATTATCATTACTTGTTGCTTCCTTGATGTTATTGAATGAAGTTCTTCCTAAATAACACCAATAGCTTCATGGATTTATCTTTTACTCAAGAAACCAAATCGTTCTTTTGAGAGGTTATCTAAAAATATGTATTTTAACCTCCTAGCAATAATCTTGGAGATGATTTTGTAGAGAGTATTACACAAGGATATAGACCTATACTCCTCAAAGGATTTTTAGTTAACCTTCTTAGGAATCAAGGCCAAGAAAGTTGTATTGATAAACCTAAGTACTTACCCAAAGTCTTAATTATTCAACCACATTTAAAAGGTCTTATTCCAATATCTCATAAAAACCCACATAAAATTCAATGGACCAACCATATAGTCTTAGACTCTTCCCTTTTTGAAAATATTTAGTTGTTTGTAGCTCCTCGATGACTTATATCATCAACACCTATTTTATTGCATCACTGACCATCTTAGGTAGATAAAGTTCTAGATTAACAATTTCTTCTATTTTTTATTTCTTGGGTTCTTGATAAATTTTCTTAAAGTAGGATACTCCTAATACAACTATTTCTTGAAACCTTATCATATTCATCCCATCCTCCCCTTTCATCTCTGAGATGGTATTTATCATCTTTTGTTTTATTTTGCATGCTTCTAAAATAATTTTGTATTCTTATCACCTTGCTCCAACCAAAGTGCTCTACTTTTCATCCTCCACTTTGGATCTTCCCATTCTAACAATTCCCTCTTCTTTTCTTCCAATTCCTTAACTTGCAATTTCTACTTATGTAATAGAACCTAATTGCATTTGTGACTATATAATTGATTCAATTTAAGATTCTATGTCAACTACCTTTACCTTTGCTTCCAAATATTTACTTTTGGACCATTTGGTTGTAGTAGATTTGATTCTCCTCATATTTTTGGAAAATTGGAACATAGATGTTGCTTCTATTGTTGTGTCAATAATTCTCCACTCATATTTTACTTTATTTATAAAGTTCTCATATTTAAACTATATAGCATTGAACTTGAAAGGTTATGTTGGTTTCTCTTAATGTTTTTCTAACTATAAAAAAATTGGTGAATGATCAGATCCCCCACCTTGATCTATCCAATATCTTAGTCGTTCTACTTTAGCTATGAGGTTTTAAAACATTAAAAATATGTGCAACCTTTTAAAAATACCCTATATTCTATTTTTTTGATTCCTCCAAGTGGAAACTAATTTAACGGGTTCTACATCACACAACCTACATTCTAGATTTTCTATAGAAAAAATTCAGCGAGGGTATCCATTCTAACCTCCTCTCTCCATATTTTTTCTCTCTTAATTACAAAATTTAAGTTCTCTCCCACCATAGATTTCCTTTTTTTTTAAGTCATGTATAAATAATTCTTCTCAAAACTCCCTTCTACTACCATAAGGACCATACAAATAGCTTACAATAATCAATTTACCTAGCTCCATTTAAAATATAATAGCTAAGCTAGATTTCCTATGAGGTGTGAGGGGTGATAAAAATCCAATACCCAGGCCTTAGATAGTACCTGTATATGGACTTGAGCTCCTGAGTATCTTCGAGTATATCAGGAGACCCCTAAGAATCATGAGAAACCTTTAGCCATACGAAGCTTTCAATCATGTATCTATCCATACTAAATCAAGCATAACATTTGGAAATATTACCCTCTCATAATATTAGAGAGGTGGGTAGTGTGTTCAAGGGTATGTTTGGAATCCTCATTGAGTAGTGGCCTAAAATATTGGTCCAAGCATTATCGTTTATCACTACAGTATAATAAAGGGCTATGTAAAATACACATGTCTTGGCCTAGAGTACTCTATTTTTGTTGAATGTTAAACCTTAAAACTAAGAACCCTACCACAAAAATTGAGCATACTAAAGAGACTACACTATAACATAAATTGACTATACTAAAATAAATAAAGGAAATTTTGGAGAAAGTAACAGTCAAGATAGGATCTATCAAGGCAGTTTTCAGTAACATTTGGGTATAATTTCAACCAGGGCCATAGTCAATAACAATTAAGATATATTTTGACCATACAATTATCAATTATAGTAGGGAATCGTATCAGTTAACATAATTTTCAATAATAGATAAAACAAAGTCTACCAAGCCAATCATAAAAAATAATGAGTTATAGAGTCAAATTGGTAGTTTTTAGTAATGAACACTAGAAATCCTACCAAGGGATTTGTCATATATATAGTAGAATACAAGGCAATTGTCAATAATGGGAAAGAAGATCAATTTTTTGGGTGAAAAGACTAAGATAAAATAGACAACACTTAACAAAAAACACTTGGGGTGTTGAAAAATATCATTAGGATACCTAGTCCATTCTGATTGTCTTTTTGAGGTGAAGGTTTTTTTAAATAATTTATACGTAGCTTCTATTGAGGGTGACTCCTATCAAAATACCAAAAATATTATATTTGCTACAACATACCTTTTTATACAACATACCTTTTTATTTCAATTTGTATTTCCTTTTTTGCTTTAATATATTCTTCCACTTCCTTGAAGTGTTATGTTTCCACAATCAACTCCTTGACATTATTTTTATTAAGAGATAAAATCTCACTCAGCCATTTGCCTTCTAAAATTTGAATTTCATAGGGATGAAGATGAACACCACAATTCACTAATTTATATGCCACCCAATTTCCTTCTCTATAAATATGTTCACACTTCCAAGAGATTGCCTCTAGTAATAGATGATGAACATCAACAATAATATTTTTTTTATCTAGTCTCCACATCCATTTTTGTTAATAGCATTGATGATAATTTGTGAGTCCCCCTTAATTGAAATATATTTCCATCCTTTTTCTACTACAATTTTAATCCTTGTAAGTACCCTAGCCTCTGCATAGTTATTATTTTAAGTTCCATATGATTCTAAATAAGTGAGGGGATTTCCTTCACTATTTCTAAAAGCACCACCTCCACTAGCTTTTCCTAGATTTCCTTTAGAAGCACCATCAAAATTAATTTTGATAAACCCAATTTTTGGACATTTCCATTTTACCATAGATCAAAGTAGATCCTTTGTTTTAATTCCATTGTAATAGATGAATCTTCCATGTATTTTCAAATCCTATAGCAAAGTTATTAGCACCTCTTTTTCTGTAATTAAGACTTCCCATGATAAGCACCATATTTATAGACATTATGCAAGAGAGGGAATAATATGATTCCAAACTTAGGTATAATTTTGATATTTATTTTTCAAAATTATGTTATTTATTTCAAGCCATAAATTCCAAAAAATAATGGTAGGGCCAATCCTCCAAAGAATACATAATGTTTTATCTTTGAAATAATTAATCTAGTATTTCATCCACTCTTTCAATTTTGATGGAGCTACCTAATATAATTTCATATTTTTTAAAAATGACCCCAAATGGTGTGAGCAAACAACAATGAAGAAGTAAATGGTCTGATGTTTCTAAATCCTTATCATACAAGGCACATCAAAAGGTTCCATAGTGTCCTCTTCTTTGTAGACTCTCTCCTATAAGAATATCACTTTGAATAGCTAACCAAAGAAATGTTGAGGCCTTAAGAAGAGCCTCTAATAACCAAATATTCTTCCAAGGAAAATTTTTGGGAGAAGGAAATTTTGATTGTTCTAAATCCTCATATCCCAACTTGATTGAGTATCTACCATCCTTTGATAAATTCCAAAACAACTCGTCCTTTCATATAAAAATAAATAAATAAAACTCTTGAAGCATATTTTGAAGTTCATATGCAATTTTTTTGAGTTCCTCTCCTTCAATTAAGTTACTAAAATAAATCCATGATCTAGAGTTGTTGCTCATAATAATATAGTCTTTCACCTTTGGTCCTTTACATGTTAGGAATTCTTGAGCCAATGGTTTCAAATTTTAGTATGAGATAAGAAGATAAGACTTCAACCAAACATCATACCAAAAAATTGCATAACTCCCCTCATTGACTAACCATCTAATATATATTTTTATCAATTGTAGACTTTTTGATATGAAGTTTTATGTTGATGAACCTTTGGGTAGAGTTTTTTTTCCTAAATAATTTCAATGCATCAAGAGAACCTATATATTTTTGAAGTAATATTGTTTTACAATTACTTCCTTGATCTCTGAAAAATCTTCACCCAAGATTTGCTCCTAATACCAAATTCATAAGTCCACAATTTTGCAAGCCTACTCCTCCAATATTATTTTCTTTGCAAACCCTCTCCCATTTACAAAGAGAAAACCTAATTTTTTCCTCACAACCTTTGCATAGAAAGTCTCTATGAAATTTATCAATTTTTGATGTTAAACCTATTGGAAATATTGAAAGTGACATCATATAAATAGGTATGGATTGCAATGTAGTCTTTATGAGTTGTAGCTTTCCTACCATGGTTAAGAACTTACCTTTCTAGCCTACCAATAAAGATTTCATTCTATCCAAAAAAAGGGATCCAAAGATCCTTTTTATTTCCTTTATCAGACAAAGGAATACCCAAGTAGGTTGATGTAAATTTCAAATTTTAACCTTAAAACATTCACAATAATTTATTGTAAATCTAGGGCAGTATTAATGGACAATTTTTAGATTTTGTAGTATTTACCAACTGTATAGTAGCCTTATAATAGCATGATAATTTTTATTTAAAATACATGGCCTCATTGACTGAAGAATAGCCCAAAATAAAAGTATCATCAATAAATTAGATATGAGATTTGAAGGGACCATTTTTTGCAACTTGAATACCCTTGATTTTTCCTTCCATTTTTGCCTTTGAAAAGGCTCTTCCTAATGATTCTGGCAGAATAATGAATAGATAAGGAGAAAGTGGATCACCTTGACAAAGTCTACAAGATAACTTGAAGTTACTAGTAGGAGGATCATTGATCAAAATTAAAAAAAAAAATTAGTGCTATAACATCATTTAATATACTCACACCAATCAAAGCCAAACTTTCTAAGAATAGCATGTAGAAAATTAACTCTATCATATGCTTTGTTCATATCTAATTTCAAATGCATAGGTTTTTTCATGTAATTAAGAGAATGTATGGCCTCTTATACAATAATTATACCATCAAGAATTTTTTTACCACAAACAAATCCACCTTGTTCCTTTGATATAAGACACCGTAGGATGCCCTTCAACCTGTTTGCCATAATTTTTGAAATAATATTATAAATCATATTACAAAGGCTTATTGGAAAAAAATTATCAAAATAATTTGTGTCACCTTTCTTGGGAACCAAGGTAATAAAATTAGCATTGATCTCACTTATTATTGATAGCTTTTGATGATATATATTAAAGGAAATGCAACCATAAGAACTAAAATGAGCATGCAATATTAACTATATGATAATGACAATATACTAAGCATGTAAAATTAATGAGAAACTTTTGAAATAACTCATAAAACTATCATTAATGAAAGCTCAATAAAATAGGAACTTCATACAAAATGTGGATATCTCAAATGCTCCATGCTTCATACAAGTTCTACATTGTATCTACTCTAGTCTATCTCATGTTGCTCTCTACTCTATAACTCTATCAAAGCCCTATATATAAAGAGATATGTCTATTGGCCTGTCACCTACTTATGAATCTTTATCTTCCTATTGGACTACATGCACATTTACATCATCAAGTACTTTGCACATTCTAAAACTTGTGCATTTACTACATTGCATAAAGTAAATACTCAAGCCCTAATCTAAGACACTCTTCTAATCTAAATATGTACCCAAGATGGTACATTATCATGTACCAAATAATGTAATATATTTTCAGCACCCCCTATATTACATAATTTGGTTATTGAAGACTTTAGTATTCAATATGGATCTTTATCTTTCAGATGTTCTTCAACTTGATCTAGTTCTTATCCTTCTACTGGTTAAATATTTATTTTATTCTTAGAGCTCATGCTATATTTTCTTGTCTTCTTAATTTCACTGCTTCTTGGTATTTCAAATTGGCTGATAAAATCTTCATTCTTGAATTTATTCAAGTATCTTTGATGAACAAGATATCTCATTATCTTGCAAGTCCTAAGTGGATCAGAACTGATCCATTTTCATTCCTTTTGTTGATTTAATGACCTTTCTTCTTGTTCTTTAGAAAATTTAAACTTGAACTCATTATTAGTAGATGCTTCAAAAATTAGAACTTGAAAAATATAATCTAATCTGAATATCAATATCTCTTCAAATATCCTATAGTACTTATCTTTATAGTAATAGAAAAACGATGAGTAAGATTTTCCTCCATAATATTTACATGGATGGAAATTCCAATAGTTTGCTTTCTTGTGACCTATATTGTTGCAATAAGTACATTGTGATTATACTCCTATTTCTTTCTTATTTGTCTTTCGAAATTCAAGTCCATCTATTTCCTTGATAAAATGGTAAAACCATTTGTGTACAACTAAAGCTACTCTACCTTTACTTCTTTCATAGATTTGTAGGATGTCTTTTTTATCAATATTCTCTTCTACCTTTTGAGTATGGTTTTTGATTTTATTCCCAATATCTCCATTAATATAGTTGTCATCAATTCCTTTCATCATGTCATTGGAATATGTTTCTATAGAATCTGCTTTTTCCAAACTATTAGCTTGTGAGTTCTCAAAAATATTTCTATGCCATATTGGTTCTTCTCTTCTAATTGCATCTTTCCTATTATCATTTCTAGAATCAAGTATATCTCTGAACCATTTTTATTCCTTGAATCCTATATACTTAATAATTTTTTCCATAGTTATTTTTAAAGTAATCTTTCTTGTAACTTTTTGGTTTAAAAAGAACAATTTTGGTAGAATTTTAAAATCTCTAAACCTTTGAGGTTGACTACCTTATGACTCCCTAGTTTTGAGATTTGTTTTTTGTCCAACTTGGAATTTGAGTATAGAATCAAATTTGATATACTCTTTTCAATTTTCCAAGTTTTGTAGAATACTTTGTATCTCTCAAATGTTTTGAATATGGTCTTGATAAAGTGCTTAGCTTTCTTAGTTTTCCTTTGAGTTGAATCCCTTTTATTTCCCTAATGTTCAACTACTATCCTTCACCTTATTTGTGAATATAAAGCTAACGATAATTTTAATGCACTTTCAATTTTGATAATGTTCTCTATGTTCAAGACCTTTAAGATTTCTTATGTCTCATTAATTTGAGCAAGAGACTAATTTCAATGTAGTTTTCCAACTTTTATATAACTTAATGTAGTGCTTCAATTTTTTATAGTAAGGTTTCTAAATTTCAATAATTTATATTGGTATTGAACTCCTTATATCTCCCTAATTAGATATTTAGAAAATATGAATATTTGCAAATTAAATGTTTCAATTTTTATGTAGAATTCATTTTCCTTCAAATTAAGTTATTTGCAAATATTTCTTATGCTTGAATAAAGTAATTCCAAATTCTTTCGAATTAAACCTTTATTTCTTAAAAAAGGTTTTCAATTCTTTCAATAATACATCTAAGGTAATAGTATACCAATTAAATTCCTTATATCTCCATTTATCTAATTAATCTCAAGCGTAAAATATTAACTAGGTTTAACCTTAACATTAATGTTCCTTATTTCTCCTTTACCTTTATAAAATTGTAAGTTAATTTAAATAATTTCAAATACCTTCTTGACTATGGTGTGCACTGTGTATGAGGTCTACTTCTCCTTGACTTTTCTAAAACTTACACCTTGCACTCAAATTAAGGTGTTGTTTGCTTCTCTATCTTCAATGCAATATGATGCTTCTCTTACAACATTCAATGCTCTCCCTTTTTGGTGCCTTCTATGGCATTGAATGACTTCCTCGAGTTGTTGGTTTCACTCATATTTGACTATGCTCTATTGAATTCACTTGCATTACCTTCTTATTGCATGAATGGTTTGTGATACTTTCCACTTATGCAAAGAAAATATTGTATCTTCCCTTGGATTTGTCTTCTACACTGTGACACTTGGCAGTGTAACTCTTCACCTCCTTGTCCTTCCAAGTGGTGGTGATTCCATTATCTATAACCTTAATTCATTCCCCTTTTATTTGTAATACACTATCTCTTTTCTACATGGTGTTAATGCTCCTTCACTCCTCTTTGCTTGAAAATATGTTGTCTCTTCTCTACATGGCACTATTATTTACTTTGTAATGCTCCTTCTATGTGGTGATATCCTTTGTAATGCTCCTTCTACGTGGTGCTATCCTTTGTAATGCTCCTTCATGCATTGTCTCTTCTCTATGTGGTGTTATCCTTTACTTTTTAATGCTCTTTCATGCACTGTCTCTTCTCTATGTGGCACTATCCTTTACTTTGTAATGCTCTTTTGCATGTTGTCTCTTCTCTACGTAGATCCTTTGTTCTAATTTAGTTGATAAGATCCTCTATAATGCTAGTTCATTCATTTTCTTCTCTTAGTAATGCTCGATGCTGCACCTAACTTCCTTTGCTATAAATGACACCTCTGCTTTACATTGGTTGATGTTGGAGGTCGATATTTTTCAATATGACACTACATTTTCCAACCTCCAATGGTTGAATAATTTTGGCCCTTATAAATGGTGCTTTGGTGACTTTGACCTTGTTGTTTTGTGGCTCTTTATTGTCTTACAATGATTTTTGGTTGTTGTATGTAGCTCTAAAGAAACACAATATCTTGCCTTTCATTTGCTTGCCTCCCTATACTTTCAACTATCACCCTTTCTTTCTTTACACGATGCTTTTTTTCTTGAATGTGATGGTGGTGCCTCTCCTTTTTACTACTCCTCTGGTGGATCCTCTTTACCAATCCATGGTAATGGTGGTTTCTCTTCCATGTTGCCTTTTCCTTATTAGTTAATCTTCTACTATGGATCCTCCTTGGCTCAACGTTTCTTCTATGGTGACTCCAAGCTTCTAATCCATGCCAAAACTTTTTCCTTTTGAATAGTTTATTGTATCCAATATTTGCTATATATTATTGTCTTGTTTATTTTCCAATAGATAGTAAGGAGTTGATATTTTATTTTCCTTGTATTATATCTAACTTATCCTTTCTTTTGTGCAGGTTTTAATCCCTTGAAATATTTTCTTCTCCAACTTTGAATACATAAATGTGAGACCTTTCCTCTTGCTACTTTAAAACCTCAAATATGGTTCTTTTAAAGACATAATAATAAGATAAATAATAAAATTTTATTGCACCAATATTGCATACATTTTGATCTCCTTTTATAGCTATTTTTCTTGGTAAATTTAACTAACCTATTTGTTGCCTCAAGATTGTAAAACTTGCAACTCCAATTCCTTATGCTT
The DNA here is from genome assembly GCA_028583015.1 of Wollemia nobilis. NCBI lineage: Eukaryota > Viridiplantae > Streptophyta > Pinopsida > Araucariales > Araucariaceae > Wollemia > Wollemia nobilis. Next base: position 6,219,025 of record JAQPPZ010000440.1, on the reverse strand, counting down.
TGCTGCCCTAAACTTGTCTATCTTACAACTCTATCTTGCTTTTCAAGAAGCTTCAATTTTCTAAATGCTTCTACTTATCTTGCTATACAAGAATGTATAATTTTGTAGTTCTCCTTTCTACTTAATTGTTGCCTCAAACTTGTCACTTTTGCAGCTCTAATTGCTGCCCAAATTGTTACCCTCTTGCTATCCTAAACTCTTTAGTTTTCATCTTATAACGTAGCCAATTCCTCATTTTTTTTTTGTCCTTAACTATCTCAAATCTAGTGGTCTCTTCTAAGCTTCTTTGTCCTTCAATCTCCTTGTTTAATTCTAAATTTAAATTAGACCTCTTGGTTGGCCTTCTTCTCAAGAATCTGAATGTCTTGAGGTCTTCAAGAATCCCTTCCAAAATTTAGCAAACTTCTTGTCAAATCCTTTTTCCTTTTGGGTTTTTTTTTGGATAGAGATAATTATCCCAAATTCTTATTTTCCAGGAGCTACTCCTTCTTGTAATCTTCTACCTTGATCTTTCTTCAAATCTTCTCCAATTACCACTTCTTCAAATTTTTCAATAGGGCTTCTTCTAGCCTTCTTCTTCTTTCTCCTTCCAAGTTTACTTGAGACCTATTTTCTTGGGTCTTCAAATTTTGTAGCTTCAAATATTCAATAGGACTTTTCCTAATCCTCCTCTATCTTCAATATTCAATATTCTATCTTCCAAATCTAGAAGTTCTTTAATGGGACCTCTTTCTTGGGTCTCATCCTAGAGTTGATTTCTACTTTCTTCAATCTAAAATATGTAATCTTCAATATTCTATGGGGACTCATTTCTTTAGTATTCTCTCTCTTCAATCTCCAAGGGGTCTTCTTTCTTGGACCTCCTCAATATTCAATCTTTGACTTGTTTCTTCAAGTAATGGATCAATTCCAAAGAAGATATTCTTCCTAGCTATTGTAGGAAGCTTCTCAACTTTCTTTGAATCAACTCTTCTCTACAACAAAGTATTATAAAATGATAATGGAAATTATTTAAATCTAAATATAATAAACTTCACTAGTTGATTTTTTAAACTAGTGGAACCAATGTTGAGTCCTTGTCTTCACGAGTTTTTCTGCAACCTTGTGGAAAGACTCTAGCCAAAAAGAAATTTTAGAAATTCTAAAAATGATATCTCCTATATCCTATCAATATCTCTTATGGCTCTCTATTTCCTATCAATATACCTTGTGCTCTGATACCACTGTTAGATTTTGATGCTATATATTAAAGGAAATGCAACCACAAGAACTAAAATTAGTATGCAATATTAACTATATGATCATGGCAATATACTAAGCATGTAAAAATAATGAAAAATTTCTGAAATAAATCATAAAACTACCATTAATGAAAGCTCACGAAAATAGAAACTTTCTTACAAAATGTGGAGATCTCAAATGTTCCATGCTTCATACAAGTTCTACATTGTATCTACTCTAGTCTATCTTATGTTGCTCTCTCATCTATCGCTTTATAAAAGGCCTATATATAAATATATATATCTCTTGGTATTTCATCTACTTATGACTCTTCATATTCCTATTATATGACTCATGTGCATGTGGACTACATGCACATTTACATCATCAAGTACTTTGCACATTCCAACACTTGTGCATTTATTACATTGCATAAATTAAATACTCAATCCCTAATCTAAGACACTCTCCTAATATAAATGTGTACCCAATATGGTACATTAGCATGTACCAAATAATTTAATATATTCCAAAAATTATAGCCTTCCTTTTCAAACCTCTTGAACCGCAACTAACAGATCACTCTTCAATAGATACCCAATTTTTTGAAATAAAATTGCAAGAAATCCATTAGGGCTAGTGCTTTTTAGGATGGAAAGAGAAAATTGCTTCATGGAGCTCCTCCATAGATATCTTCTTCATCAAGGTTTCATTTTATCCCTAAGTGATAATTGATGGAATAGTTTGCAAATGTTTTTCTTGTGCCTCCTTATCTTTCCTAGAATCTGACAAAATATCTTTGAAATAATTAATTGTTTCCTTCCTTATATATTTTTCATCCTCAAAATTTCTTTCATTTGGAGTTAAAATATTTTTGAAATGACAAAAAAAAATTATTTTTGTTGTAGCATGCAAAAAAATTGTATTTTTATCTCCTTCCTTGAGCCATTTCTCTTTAGATTTTTGGAACCAATATGACTCCTTTTTCAATGCATTATGATAATCGTAAAGAATTTTTTTTTTCACATAAGAATGCTAATCCATCCTATTAATTTCTACTATCTCTTGTATATTTTTGAGCTTGGATTCAATTTCTTTCTTTTCTTTAAAAATATTACCAAAAGATTTAGCATTACAAATATTTATTTGCTTCTTTAAATATTTTAACTTTTGAACAAACCTATACATACATGATCCTTAAAATTTTGATCCATCCCACCATAACATAACCATCTAGAAAAATCAGGGTCTTGGAGCCACATAGATTGGAAGGAAAATGGCTTTGGATGACCATTATTAGGTAACTCACAAGTCAAAAGAATGGGTTTATGATCTAATCTTGCTCAAAATAAAATATCTAAAGAGATTGTACACTTTGTTTACAACCATTTATTGGATAACAAGAATTTATCCAGTCTTTATACTATATGATTTTACCTAATGCATCTATTATCCCATGTATATTGAAATATTGAGGGACTAACATCCCAAAGGTCATTTGAATTGACAAATGAAGCAAAATCTTGCATTGATTTAGACCATCCTGGAATACTACCTTTTCTTTCCAAAGGAGATAGAACTATATTAAAATCACCCCCAAGAATCCATAGATCGCGATGAATCATCTTTGTCTTTGATAAAAATATGCTAAGATCCTTCCAACATCTTTCATGAAGAGTAACTATAGTTGGAACATATACATTTATAACCCCAACTTTGATGTTATCCTCTTTTCTACAAAATAATCTAGCAATCCAATTAATTTTTGATTCTAATAATTGTCCATCCCATATGCATTTATCCTATACTATTGTAATACCACTTAAAGCTCCTATAGAAGAAACTGCTAAATAATCACCCGTATTCCAAATCGATTTAAAAGCATCTTTGCATTTCTCATTGTTTAATTGTGTTTCTTATATTAAAATAAACTTGAGACTATAAAATCCTATTAATTCCTTAATAAATCTTTTTTTAGGGGTTTAATTCATACCCCCAATATTCCATGATATCATTTTCATCATCAAAACTTTTTATTTTTATTAGTGGGCTTAGCTCCACTTCTTGTTAACACCTATGATATTTTTATTTGGCTTCCTATATCAATATCCTTTTGAGTTTCTTCTTCTCTTTGTTCTTGCTTTGATGGCCTTCCTCCCGTTCTTCCATTCCCACCAGCACTCTCATATTCATCAATCTCTTATATTTTTCATATTGTTCATAATGAAACTTATATTCTAAAAATTTGTTGCCCTAAAGATTCGAAAGTGCAAGGAATAGCCTCATTAGCATTTTTTCTTTATGTTTCCTTGAAAAATCTAAACTAAATAAATGATCCTCCATAGTCATTAATTTCTTGTTATGGCCTAGAAACCCTAAATTTCCTTGGATATCCTTCATAATATTTTCTTTACTATACTACTCTTGAAACCCTAAAGTGCAAGGAATACACTCTATACTACTTTCATTTTTATTATAAGGAGAATATTTTATGCTACTTGAGGACAATAAAGGTGATTTACCTGGATTAATCTTGACCTCCTTCGCCTCATTGGCTTTAAAATTTTCCTACCCATATTCCTTTGCTTTAAAATTTGCCTTCCTCTATTCCTTCAAACGTTTAGCTCCTATATTTGAGCTTGTGCATTGTAGTTCTCATCCCTCATATCATTTTTTCTTTTAATGTTTGATTCAAGTGAATTGTAATGGATTTTCCATCTAATGATGTAGAGGGGTATTTCTAGCCACTTTCTTAGGAATGAAAAATCCTTAATTTTGTAGCGATCCCGAGACGCATGCACCACTATTTTACTATACTTGCAATATTATTAAAAACCCAAGATGAAATGGAAGACAATGAAAAATGATATAACATGAAAATAACAAAGATGGATCTCTTTATTCGTATTGAAACTTGGTTACATGTTGGTCCCTCTTAGGGATACCCATTTCGATAAAATAAGGTTACAAGTAGGAAAAGAGTGCCCCTTTTACGAAGAGGTGATGTGCTTTTGAAAAGCTTCTCGGTTACGCACACAAAAATGTATGAGGGCTTACATATGCCTCCTTCTCCAGGTCTATTTTCTAGAGGGATCCCTTTTGCTCTTGTATGATGCAAAATCTGTCCGATGAACCTATGGCCTTGTAAGTAATGAAACAACAACACACACTTAGATGTCCGAGAATGCCTCCCCGAATGAGGTTGTTAGTACTGAATATAACAAATGAAAGCAAATGCAAATTAGACTAATGCTATGGATGCAAACAAATGAAATCATGCTATGCTAATGATATGCTGAAATAATGAATCTAATGTCTAAAACCCTAAGCTAAGCATGTGGGCCACTATCCAAGACAACGATCGCTAAATTGACTCTCATTCTCTTTGCTCCAAAGCTATGGACCAAAGCTTGTATCCGATGTTGAAATAATGGTTGCTATGCTCTCCAATCTGTCAGGGCTTTGTCATACATGTGATCTCCAAGGTAAATCTCCAAGTCTCGAAAGCTCAATGACCAAGATTGATAAAATATGTGTTCTAGATAAAAATATCTCTATATGTACCTTGGTGCTCTTAGGCTTGCACCTTTTATAGTGTGAAACCCTAGGTCTATGTCCAAGCCCTAGGAATGAATTTCTTATGCATAGTGTGAGTTAGCATGAGAAGCTTCTTGTCTTTTCTATTTGGAAGCCAATTATCTGAAATATAACTACCAACTTGAGTCTCCTATGCGAACTGGTTGTTAGCATGAGAAGCTTTTGTCCTTTGTTTATGCTTGGAGGTCAGTTAACTAAATTTTAAATGCAAACTCAAGTCTCCTATGTGAACTGGTCATTAAAAGGAATGCAAAGTTAATCCCGCTCACATTTATTGCATGCAGACTGCCACTTCCACCCATTATTAGGCTTGTTTGTCGATAAAACTGCTTTTAGGGTTTAGCCGTTGTCATCTACAGTGACTAAGATATGGTCATTGTCATCTACAATGGCTAAGGTCTCTAGGCTTGAGCGGCTAGGATCTGGCCACTCTTGGCTTGAGCGACTAGACTTGGATGGCTTGAAAAGGCCCCAAATGAGTGGTGAGAACCATTGTTGATGCTTGGAAAGTCCAATATTATGTCTTATGATCTTATAAATGTTTCTGTGTGAGTAGATTTCCTAAGAATGACATGATTTAGGTGTCTATAGATGTCCCTTTTTATGATGCACTATTGTGGAAAATACAATGTTGAGCAAAAACGTAGACTGATCTATTTATAGGGTGTATGGTGATCAATGGTCTGATCAACGCTAGATGGCCCAATCATGCAAGATGGCACGCATCCCTTGAATCATTGCCTCAATGTTCGGAGGACTTAGCTCAGTGGCTTGGGCATGTTAAATTGCACTCATTCCCCAAACTTAATCGGGTAGCTTCAGCTACTATAATAATTCTGAACGGTAGGAGAGCTACAATTGAATATGTCATGTTTGCTTATGTTTCTAGCTAATAAGGGAAATTTGTGATTGTTGTATGCAATGATTCGTAGGACGAACATGATTTTATTATGATCGAGTGATATTTTGTTGATTTTGATTATGATTATGTTGAATTTTTGAACTACTTCTTCACACAATGAATTTGGTGAAGAAATGACAATGAATGAAGCGAAAAGTCACTTGACCAATATGACTAATTTGGTTCCTTTCTAGCATTTTTGCTTTTAATGTGTAATCCTACATCCAAGTGTGATTCCAATTATTTATGATTATCATCCATCCCTATCCCGAGGAGTGGTCTAGCTATCAATAGCCTTCTTAGGGAGTTAGTATGAGTGATTCTATTTATGTTTAGATTGTATCACTTTGGCTTAATGTTTTTGATTTCATAGGGGAATTAGGATGATCCTTTCACACCTATGGAGCAGTTCGACCATCTTGGTCTTCTTTGGGATTGAATGGTGGTACATCGTAATTCCAAAATGAGTTGTTTTTTACCCAAGTGGCCTTATGGTTATCTACTCATCTCACCGAAATACATGGAGTGCAAATCACTACAATCATCGAGTGGATAGAGTGAGTAACTAGGTACGAGGTCTGCTTGAGATTGTGCTTTTATATGATTTTTTTGTTATTTTGGTCATTAAGATGACTTCAATTCATAAAAATATGTTTATTTATTATTTTTGTGGGATCCTTTAAGGAGGAAGTCCCTTATTTTGATCTGTGGATCTGGCCACTGTTAGGTCCAGCGGCCTTTGAGTTCCTGCCTATGGCCGTTATCGCCTTGAGCGGCCATGAATTTTGGGTCTTTGACATTAGCAGCAGCCAAGGCGTAATTAAAGAAATATAAAAATTGCATTTTCTAGGGTTTGACCTTTCATTTTCACTATTAAATATTCACTTTTGAGAGCTTTGGTGTGACAGCGGCGGTTGTGACTTTGGAGTTTGTTGGTATTGAGGACATGGCTACGCAGGGCAAGACATCAGTTGATAGAGGAGCCAGAGCTTCTCGGGTATTTCTCTTTTCTAAACCCTAATCCTCTTTTCTCTTGTCTAAGTAAAACTAAACCTCACTAAGCCTATTGGTAATGAATAAACTTTGTAGTTAGGCTTAGCTTACCTTTTGCTATGGTGGGTTAGTCCCCTTTTTTATTCTCATTGCTTTGCCTTGGTAGTTTCTAGCCTAGGGTTCCCAAGTTTTTTGTTGTTCACCTGTTGCTGCCATGTTAACCATTTTTGAACTTAGCTTAGTTTTGATGCCTGAGTGGGAATTTGCTTTTAAAAAAAATTGTTTTTCCTTCCCTTTTGTGTTTTTTATGTTATTTTGCAATTTTTGGATTTTTTTATGTTTTTCTGGCCAAGGGTTCACGGGTTTGTCATGTCGCCCCTTGGTTATTATCGCTCATATTGACCGGTTATGAGCCGTTGTCGCTCAGAGCTGCCAGGTTTGAACCCCAACAGTAAAAACTTTGACCGTTAGGTCTTGGCTGCTGCTATCTCCAGCGACCAGGTTCCAGCCGCTGTAGGTGATAGCAGCTAAACCCTTAGCCATATTTGTCCTTTTTATGATTTTCTTAAGACATATTTTGATTTTTTTTTTTAATTTTGACTTGTTTGATAAGGTGCAATATTGTCCCTTTGCTTAGACTTAGAATAGCCCATCCTCTTTTGCACTTTTTTCATGTTTATTGTGAATTATGCCTTAGATGCATTGTAGTTATGTTTCATATTTCTTTTGCTTTTCTTAGATCCTTACTGCTCAGGCTCAAGACCCAAATATCCTACTTGAGCTACTTCCTAGCTTTGATGACACATACTAGGTGTGGTTCAAAGCCCTTGGGTTATAGTATGTCATTATGCTACCTTACATCATGGCAGATCAGGCTTACCTTATGGCCCTGGCCTATCATTGGGACCCACGGACTAATACCTTCCACCTCCCAACCAGCGAGATGACCATTATGTTGGAGGATGTATATAGGATCTTTCAAATTCCATTTTATGGGGTGGCCATTGTCTCTTCGGACACTAATGATCAAGTGGTTGTTTATGCTCCAGTGTTTAGAGGACACTTCATGGAGGCCCTCCGAGACACCAAGCTTGTAGGAGTGTCTATCAGCCGTTAGCATGAGGAGCACATTTTTATGGTGAGGCATGTCGTATTGTTGATGGTTATTAGTAATTTTCTTATCCCATACTTCTCAGTTTTGAGGTTCCCATAGAACCTTTTAGCGATGGTTCAGGATCTATTAGATAGCGAGGAGCCTATCATCTATGCATGGGGTAGGTTGCTATTGGCTTAGTTCTATGATGAGTTGTACCACATTAGTTGATGAGGACGTGTCAACATTACCTATAGCTTTCTCCTATAGGTTTGGGGATGGGAGAATATTAAGGTAGATCGCCCTAAGGGGCTTTCGACTAAGATTACAGTGATTGATTCTTGAGCATAGTGCTAAGCTACTAGATGGGCTTGAGAGCACGAGGAGCACAAGAGCCACACTTTCGTAGGGAAGCTATCTCATTACACTAATACTTTCACTAGACTTTTGGTCGAAGATGTCGTATGGCACCCTTACCATGAGTGTCCTACTTGGGATGATCCAACTAGATTTACTACCAGGACACAGCATGAGTGTTGGCTCGTTAATCATAAGGTTACCATCCAAGAGTACTTCTACTCTCGAGTTCTTTGTCAGTACGAGTTGTAGCAGGATGTGCCACTAGTACCATTCTTGTATAGGTGCCTCACAAAATATAGGGACCTAACTCCATAGTAGATTACAAAGCTTTCATATGAGGAACATGCCCAATTGTTGACCCTAGAGTGGGTGGGGGAGTTATAGAGGCATACACTCAGTGGTGGGGTAATTTGATGTGGCATGGTATCAAAAACCTAAGGTGTGAGGATGATGGCGAGGGTGATGGTGCAAATCTGATAGGATGCAGAGTCCGAGCCAGGACCAAGGTATGGGGCTAGTCATTAGAGCAGGTGGTAGTGGAGTATCCTGATGTTCTTAAGGAGGAGGAGTTAGATCCTGAGGAGAAAGACTCTCCTCTGAGAGCACAGTTACATGAGGTCGAGGTTGAGCTTCAGGTAACTAAGATCTAGGTACAGTAGTGAGATGCTACCATTGAGTAGCTCATAGCACATTTACAGGCTCTACAGGCTCCTATTGAAGTTAGCAGTGCTAGGATGCAGTTTGTTATTCCTCCTACACCACAGGAGGTTCGAGTGGTAGGTTCAGGAGCATATGTGGGACAGCTTCAGTCTTTGTTGGATGAGTATGAGGAGAAGATCCGAGGACATGTGGATCACATCACCATTATTTAGATGCAGCTTAGGAGGCATGGGATTGTCCCTAAGGAGCCACCCAATGTAGGTGGTTCACAGGTCAATGGGTGCTCCACCTCGGGGTAGTCTTTCACCTATCCTAGCCAGAGGACCCAAACTCGAATAGAGAAACCGATGAGTTCACATCATTCAACTCGCGACACCGCCACAGGGGGAGGTGGCACTAGAGGAGGTGATGCATGGGGCTCAAGACAGTTATTTTATTGATGTTTTATTTGGTCCTTGATTCATTTTTGAGGTTGAATGACCTATATGACTATAGCCCATGGGCATTTTTATATATAAATTAGACTTGACACATACTTTTATGATATCTTTGCATTATGACTTATTATGTGTATCGTTTATTGATCATATTTTTGTTGTTATTTTATTTTATGATATGATACGATGATGGTATTATGCTGACTTGATGAATATGTTATATGATAGAGGGAACCTTTTTGCTCTCGTATGTTGCATATTGTGTCTGATGAACCTGTGGCCCTGTAAGCAATGAAACAACAACACACGCTTAGATGTCCAAGAATGCCTCCCTAGATGAGGTTGTTAGTACTGAATATAACAAATGAAAGCAAATGCAAATTAGACTAATTGTATGGATGCAAAAAAATGAAATCATGTTATGCTAATGATATGTTGAAATAATGAATCTAATGTCTAAAACCCTAAGCTAAGTCTGCGGGCCACTGTCCAAGACAATGGCCACTAAATTGACTCTCGTTCTCTTTGCTCCCAATCTATGGACCAAAGCTTGTATCCGATATTGAAATAATAATTTCTATGCTCTCCAATATGTCATGGCTTTGCCATACACATGATCTCCAAGGGAACTCTCCAAGTCTCGAAAGCTCTCCTCAATGACCAAGATTGATAAAAGATGTGTTCTAGATAAAAAGATCTCTATATGTCCCTTGGTGCTCTTAGGCTTACACCTTTCATAGTGTGAAACCCTAGGTCTACATCCAAGCCCTAGGAATGAATTTCTCATGCGTAATGTGAGTTAGCATGAGAAGATTCTTGTATTTTCTATGTTTGGAAGCCAGATATCTAAAATATAACTGCCAACTTGAGTCTCCTATGTGAAATGGTCGTTAGCATGAGAAGCTTTTATCCTTTGTTTATGCTTGGAGGTCAGTTAACTAAATTTTAAATGCAAACTCAAGTATCCTATATTAACTGGTCATGAAAAGGAATGCAAAGTTACTCCTACTCATCTTTATTGCATGCAGACTGCCACTTTCACCCGTGATTAGGCATGTTTGTCGAAAAAATTGCTTTTAGGGTTTAGCCACTGTCATCTAAAGTGACTAAAATCTGGTTATTGTCCTCTACAGTTTCTAAGGTCTGGTCGATCCAGGCTTGAGCAGCTAGGATCTAGTTGCTCTTGGCTTGAGTGGCTAGGCTTGAATGGCTTGAAAAGGCCCCAAATGAGTGGTGAGAACCATTGTTGATGCTTGGAAAGTCCAAGATTATATTTTTTCTTATGAATGTGTCTATGTGAGTAGCTCCCCTAAGCATGACACGATTTAGGTGTCTATAGATGCCCCTTTTTGTGACATGTTGTTGTGGAAAACACAATGTTGAGCAAAAACATAGACTGATATTTTTATAGGGTGTATGGTGATCAATGGTATGATCAATGCCGGATGGCCCAATCATGCAAGATGGCGTGCATCCCTTGAATCATTGCCTCAACGTTTAGAGGACTTAGCTTAGTGGCTTAGGCATGTTAAATTACACTCATTTCCCAAACTCAATCGGGTAGCTTCAGCTGCTACAACAATTCTGACCGGTAGGAGAGCTACAATTGAAGATGTCATGTTTGCTTATGTTTCTAGCAAACAAGGAAAATTTGTGATTTTTTATGCAATGATTTATAGGATGAACATGATTTTGTTATGATTAGTAGGATGATCCAGCTAGCTTTACTGCTAGGACACGACACGAGCAATGGCTCGTTGACCGTAAGGTTACCATCTGGGAATACTCTTGGGTTCTTCGTCAGTACGGGTTGCAGTAGGATGTGCCACTGGTACCGTTCTTGTATAAGCACCTCATAGCAGAGAGGGATCTACCTCCATGATATATTATAGAGCTTTCATATGAGGAGGATGCCCTAACTATTGACCCTAGAGTGGTTGGGGTAGTTACAGAGGCATACACTCAGTGGTGGGGTGATTTTATGTGGCATGGTATCAGTAGCCTAGGGTGCAAGGATGATGGCAGGGGTGATGGTGCATATTCGACAATATGTAGAGTCTGAGCCAGGACCGAGGTATAGTTCTAGTCAGTATAGTAGGTGGTAGTGGAGGATCCTAATGTTCTTAAGGAGGAGGAGGAGTTAGAGCCCGAGGAGAGAGACTCTCCTCTGAGAGCATAGCTACATGAGGTCAAGGCTGAGCTTTAGGAAACTAATATCTAGGTACAACAGTGAGATGCTACCATTTAGTAGCTCACAACATAGATACAAGCTCTACAAGCTACTATTAGGGGTGGCGGTGCTAGGATGCAGTTTGTTGTTCCTCCTTCTACACCACAAGAGGTTCCAGTGGTAGGTTTAGGAGCATATGTAGGACAACTTCAGTATTTGTTGGATGAGTATGAGGAGTGGATCCGAGGACATGTGGATCACATCACCATTCTTTAGATGCAGCCTAGGAGGCATGGGATTTTTCCTAAGGAGCAACCTGATGCGGGTGTTTCATAGGTCAGTGGGTGCTCCACCTCAGGGTAGTCTTCCACCCATCCTAACCAGAGGACCCAGAATTGGACAGAGAGACTGACAGGTTCACATCATTTGACTCGCAACATTACCACATGGGGAGGTGGCACTAGAGGAGGTGATGCAGGGGGCTCATGCCCGTTATTTGATTGATGCTTTATTTGGTCCTTGATTCATTTTTGAGGTTGACTGACCTATATTACTGTAGCCCATGGGTATTTTTTTACATCCATTGGACTTGACACACATAATTTTATGATATCATTGCATTATGACTTATTATGTGTATCGTTTATTGCTCATGTTTTTGTTGTTATTTTGTTTTATGATATGATGCGATGATGGTATTATGCTGACTTGATGAATATGTTAGATGATAGATGATATTGTATATGCTTATATGGATGTGTAAATGCTTATATGATTTGATGATATGACGTGATGTATTTTGATGATGAATGATGAATTCATGATTGTATGCAAATGGAAATTGCCTATGTGTTTTATGATGTGCTTTATGATGTGATGATGAACGATTAATGAATTGTGTTTGTGGATGCGATGTTATTGCTAAATGCATGTTTTAACTTTGCTTTAATTGTATGCATCTAACTTATGTGATGGGATGGTATAAACGAACTTGTATGATCTAATCACTTAAAACATACGGAATGCATATGACATTGACAATCTTAATGGGTGATACCACAGAAAGTAAAAAAAAATCATGAATTTAAATAATCACTATTATCATAAGAATTGATTAAGTATTCATATATGAGGTGTAATGGTGTGTAATGTATTTTCTTAATAAGTTTCTATAAATTAAAAGATATAAAGTAGTTAGTGGACATCTATATACTATTCCTAATATATATGTGGTATCCATCCTACTATGTTGATACCCCCTAATTTATAGAATCTTATAAAGAAAGTGATGGTGTGAATGATGTTATGATTTGTTGCTATGTAAGAATTTTTGGGGCTTTTTGGAGATTCAAACACTCTAGTTACCCTATCAACATCTATCTACTTACCACTTAGACTTTTGAAAAGTAAGGCTTTTACCATGGACCTAGTTTTTCATGATCTCTGTGTGTGCAAGTGATTGTATATTTTGAGATAGAATTCAAGCATTTCCTCCGATGTTAGGTGAGATTATTTCAGCCCATTTCTGAGATCAGGGATCCTCAAGTGTTCCTCTCATCCTTATGTTGGACTTAGTTGGACTATACCACTAGGCAATATTGGGTTACCTAAGCTAGCTCATCCACATTCAAAAATTGGTCTACACAAATGCATGAAGCAATTGTAATAGACATATCATCATGTGTAAGGATTTATCCTTCCAATTTTATACAATGCTGAGAATTCCAGGGATTCAAGCTTTATTCCATTTTTGGCTTCTTTTGGCTTTGGATATTTGCTCATATGTAGTGATTAAAATCTGTTTATTTTGATTGATTTTTTATTTGAGCTAGGAATTTTGTAGTGATGATAATCATTGTTTATTTTGCTCATATGTAGTGATGAAAATCACTATTTATTTTTGATTGATTTTTGAGCTATGTTTCTTTGAATTTATGATTTGTGTATTGGATTATTGCTTTGAAATATGGACTATATGCTTGGCCTTTTGAATATGTACTTTGCTTTGGAATTTTTCTTATTTTGATTTAAGAAAGGGATTTGGATAGGGTAAAGCTTGTCCTTTTGCCAATTCTCAGCACCTTTAAATTAGTTGCACAGGGGGATAAGCAAGGAAGATCCTTTTCACTTAAGGTAACCTAGACCGCTTTGCAACTTTCATATTTTCCTTGTACCAGATAGGATTTTAGTGTTTCAATTAGTGACGGGATCTTGAATGTCCAAGGAATTATCATAGTTAGACCTTACCTTCTACTAATCATAGTTTTTTTCCATAAAAGTTGATAATATCACTAGGTGTGGTTGATTAACTAAAAAACCTTAGTATATTATGTATAGAAAAAAATAATGGTTGTATTAAAAAACACAATTACACTGGTGTTGATGGAGGTATGGATTTGAATGATTTGTACGACAAACTATGGTATCACTTTTAAGGCTCTCATGACATATACAATTGTAATGGATGTAATAATGCAATGCAATTATGTGGATGCAAGATATGAGATGCAATTGTTTTTGTATTTTTAATGTTTATGTTGTTTTTGTATTTTTGCTTAATTTGACCAAAGGGCTTACCCTTGGATCATTTTTGGTTGAAGTTGACCAAATGGTTTGAACACCCTTGGAGTAGTTTGAATTGATTTTGACCAAGCGACTTGAATACCCTTGGAGCCTTTGATTGATTTTGACCAAGTGGCTTGAATGCCCTTGGAGCATTTGAATTGATGTTTGACCAAGCGGTTTGAATTACCCTTGGAGCTTTTTGAATTGATTTTGACCAAGCGGGATGAATTACCCTTGGATCCTTTGATTGATTTTGACCAAGCGGCTTGAATGCCCTTGGAGCATTTGAATTGATGTTTGACCAAGTGGTTTGAATTACCCTTGGAGATTTTTGAATTGATTTTGACCAAGCGGGATGAATTACCCTTGGAGCCTTTGATTGTATTTTGAAATTTTATGTTTTTATGATTTGTTTTGTGTTTTTGACATATTTGAATGTTTTTGTGTTTTTGACATATTTGAATGTTTTTGAATTTTATGTGTGAAATGCCTTTAGGTGAATGATATTGAGAGGTTTAGGCTCTTCAACACCATCTAATGATATAAGGTGATATGCTCCAGGACCCATTCTTTGTGAAATCATGTATGGGCCTATCCAATTTACCATGAACTTGTCTCGCAAGTGCGACGGTAGATTCGAATTCTGCTAGTTTTCTTTGAGCACTAGATCTCCAACCTTGAATTCCCTTAGGTTGACTTTACTATTGTAAGCTCGTGCAAGGCAATATTGGTAAACACAAATATGCTCTAAAGCATTGAATCGGTGTTCATCAAGAAGCATCAACTGATCAAGGTGGCCTTGTTGCACTGTATCATCATCTATGAAGTCTTTTAATGTTATGCGTAGAGTTGAAATTTCCAAATCTAGTGGCATGATGGCCTCAGTGCCATATACTAGTGAAAAGGGTGTTTCCCCAGTGGGAATTTGTATACTAGTCCTGTATGCCCATAGTGCAAGAGGTAACTGCATGTGCCAATCCTTGTGATTGTCTTGCACCATCTTCTTCAAAATGGAGACTATTATTTTGTTTGAAGATTCTGCTTGACTTTTGCTTGTGGATAATAAGGTATTGAAAAACTATGTTGAATATGGTATTTTTTTGTTAAAGAACACATATTTTTATTTTTGAAAGATGGCCCATTATTCGATATTATCTTAGAAGGGATCCCAAAATGACTTATGATATAATGGAGTATAAACTCCGTAATCCTTGGTCCAGTTGTTGATGTTAATGGGATCACTTCCAACCATTTAGTGAATTACTATGTGGTTGTTATGATGAATGTGTGTCGGCTTGAGGATGGGGGTGAGATCTTCCCAATCAAGTCTAGTCCCCACTATGAGAATGACCATGCTGGCTGGATGGGTTGAAAGGCTTGCGATGGCAAGTGCATTAGATTTTCATGATGCTGGCACTTACTGCATTTCTTGACATACTCGCAATAGTCCCTTTCCATGGTGGGTCAATAGTAACCCATTCTCAAGATGCACTTAACAATGGCCATACCACTAAAATGCCCTCCACATGTGTCATTGTGAGCTTGCAAAATTTCCCAAGAAGCTTCCTGGGGCTCAAGAAAATGGAGTAATACTCCATCATATCCTTGTCTGTAGAGGATTTATCCTAGAAAGATGTATCTTGTTGCTTTCTATTTGAACGTTCACCTTTCAGTATGCAACAAACCTTGAGGTACTATTCCAAGCTTTAGGAAGTCCCGTAGTTGGGAAAGCCAATCCTGATAAGCCACGACTTCTATAGAAAGGATGGCTTGCTCTTCTTGTATTTTCAAGCTAGTGAATACGTATTTAGGAACAACTCTATGGTGTATGGTTGGACCACACTCCATAGGTGCTTGGGAGATCAAAGACCTCCAAGGTGCCATTTTCAAGAAATCTATGGCTTCAAAGGACCAATCCTGGTTTGGCTCGATGTTGATCATGTTGACTGATTCTTGATTATCAAAAGCTTCATGGCATATTGCTGAGTGTGAAAGCACTTTTACATGAACGATTGTAAAATTAGCAGATGGATTCTAAGGGATTAAGGTTCCCAAAGAGGCCATGGTGTCTACAAATATATTTGACATAAGAGGAATTGCCTCGATGTCATACCATTCTAGCCAGCCAAGGTAGGTGTCAACAAGTTCCTTGTAAGTTTTCAGGAGTGGGCACTTGCATTGAAATAGTCCTTTGACTTGGATTACCATGAGCAAGGAGTCACCAAAGATATTCAATATTTAATACCCATTGCTACTGCTATTTGGAGTCCTAAGATCAATGCTTCATATTTTGTATTATTGTTTGTGTATGGGAAGTCTAGTTTGAATGATAAGGGTAATGGAGCGTCCTATGGTGTGATAAAGACAATCCTTGCTCCACCTCCTTGTTCACACTTCGAACCATCGAAGAACAATGATATGTCTATTTCTTTCTTAGGTTCTTCGAGTTCTGGTAGATATAATAATGCAAATACCGCATCATCAGGAAATTCTATGGTGAGAGGCTTGTTATCCTAAATAGGCACCTTTGCTAATTGATCTACTGTGACTTTTCCCTTGATGGACTTTTGTCTTATGAACTCTAGATCGAATTATATCAATAGCATTATCCACTTTGTGATACGTGTATTGTGATATGTCTTACTCATCATGTACTACAAAGAATTTTGTTTTGATATGACGTAGATCGTATGGCTCAACATGTAGTGTTGCAACTTTCGAGTTGCAAATACCACTACTAAACACAACTTTTCGACATACGCATATCCTAGCTCATAACTCACCAAGGTGTGACTAATGTAATATATGGTTTTATCTTTATATTGTGCATTATTTTGGGCTAACATGGTGCCCAATGTGAAATCAGTATCCGATATATAGTAAAAATGGTATGTTTGGCCTTTGTGGAGCCAATACTGGTGGTGTTGTCAAATAAGTTTTGATCTCTGCAAAGGTTCGATGGCATTATTCATCCCAATGAAAGAGGACCTCATTGCATAGAAACTAATTCATAGGTCAGAATTTATCTAATAATTGCATGATGAGTCTCTTCATGGATGCTATCTTGCCTTGTAGGCTCTGCAACTCCCTAATGTTGGTAGGGGCGGCCATTTCTAGTATAGCCTTTACCTTTGCAGGATCGACTTCAATGCCTCTCTTGGATACGATGAATCCCAAAAGCTTACCAAAAGTTACGCCAAATACGCACTTCTTAGGATTCAATAGGATGTTGTGTTCTATGAGGCGATCGAAGACTTTTCTAAGGACTTCGATGTGCTCTTGCCACAATAGGGACTTGGCCAGTAAGTCATCCATATAATCCTCCGATATATTATACATATAGTCATGGAATATGTATGTCATGGCCTGCTGATATGTGGCACCAAATTTTTTGAGACCGAATGACATCACTTCGTAACAGAATGTTCCTCACGGAGTAATGAAAGTAGTTTTATGTTGCTCTTCAGTCTTAATCCGGATCTGGTTGTATCCAAAAAAACCATCCATTAGGGAGAGTATTTCATTACCTATGGTTTCATCTACAAGAGCATCTATGTTTTGTAATAGGAATGAATCCTTTGGTGTTGCCCTATTTAAATCTCTAAAATCTATGCAAGCACAAACTCTTCCATCAGGTTCCCCATGGGTACCATGTTCAATACCCACTCAGGGTAGTCGATGGGAACTATGAATACTACATTTAGTAGTTTTTGCAATTTGTTCTTCACCATAAAAATGACGGTTGGATGCATTTTCCTCAGCTTTTGTTTGATTGGCTTCTTCATGGGATCCAATGAAAGGTTGTGAATGACTAACTTTGGATCTATCCCCGACATGTCTTTGTAAGTCCAAGCAAAAATATTTGGCCTATCTTTGAGGAGAGGAATTAGGATGGCTTATTCCTCTAGAGATAGACTTTCTTCAAATTTGACTTTTCTTGGTTGGGTAGGATCATCATTGATGTCCACCTCAAAAGTTGCTTATATAGCCATATGTGACCCATCCTCTAGCTGATGAGGTGTGGGTATCAAATGAATGTCATCAGTGAGATTTACAAGACCTAATGACTCAGGTTCCAAACCAACATGGAAGACGCCATACACACAACCTGATGCAAAATGAAATGGTTGTAACATCTCTTCATTTGGAAAGAGATCTTCCGGATCTATGGGTGAATTAGCGCGATCCCAATCAATAGCCTCTACATCAAGATACAATTATTTGGTAGGATCTACTGGGTTATTAAGTGGAGTGGTCAAATAAATGGAGATCATGTTGATGAATGGAATGAAGTCTCCAGGACCACATGAGTGTGATATTGTCTCAAGGGTTTCCCTTATATACTCGCGATGAGGTTCTGGAGGAATGGGAATTTCTGGATCTGGCCCATGAGCAGGGCAAAAAATAGGATCATTGGGCTCTAATCGCTCTTTGAATGTAGACGAAGGGGGATTGACCATCCGATGAATGGCAGCTAAGTCAATAGGTCTCCCCAAATATTGTAGATGAGGGTCTATGGCACGGAGTTCCGCCTCTCTCTCTACTAGCTCATTGACTTGTTGCAAATGGTGAGGCCCAAGATAAGTCATCTCGGTCTCATCCTCAAAGTCATCATCGCTTATCTAGAAACCAATAGCATTTTTATGCTGCCCTAAGATGAGGGGCTCATGTCTTAGCCCTAAGTAGGCCATATTTGTTTCATCTTCATATTCTTCGTCACTTATGAAGAATCCATTTGCATTTGTCTCTTGCCCCAAAGTCAGGGGTTGATGGCTTAGGCCTAAGTAGGATCTTTCTGTTGAGTATTCTGATTCATAGTCACTTTCATATGATGTATACCCAATCTCATCATGGATGGACCATGTGAATATTTGTAAATAGTGGGGCCCTTGGTAAGCTAAGACAAGTTGTGCCTCATCATCACATGCTTCATAGCCATTCTCCTCATCCCATGAGTTGTACCCTATTGGGGTGGAATCAATTGAGATATTTGGATGATAAATTTATGGTGGTGGTATGTTTACCACACTTGTCTATTGTTCAAATTTCCTATTATTAGGGGGTGATAAGGAATGAAATCAATGTCTTCTCCTAACCCTACACTTAATTTATCCAATGTTGTTGCAAGAGAGTCATCTTGACCTTTGATATAATATCCTAACCCAAACTTGTCAAAGGGAAGCTGATATTGTGTCTTGTATGGCTGCCTGTGCCCTTGCTCATATATGCCAATGCCATAGCCATGCCAATGGCAAAACTCAAAATAACTTAGAGCAAACTCGGGATTAGAGAGGTAACGAACATTAATCATAAATAATTTGTCACTATCCTCTTCTATGTCTGAGACTTATGGGTGCAGTCCAGGCTGGCATAGAAAAAATTGGTTTGGTTGGGAGGGATTCCAAGTGGAACCACTGTTCCCACTGGTGAACTCAAGTCTTTAGGCCTTACCATGTCTTGTGTAGACTCAATGATAGGTGTGAAGGTAATGTTCTACACAAGGTACTCCCCTATGCCTATGCTTGCCAAGTGTATTGATGAATACGATATAGATGACCCTACGGATGACACTGGTGAAGCAAGGTGATAATCACTATCTTCATCTTGATCTTGAAGATATTCCTCTTCCATAGAACTTGGCATTTCAGCAATGGCTATAGTTGGCACTTCCTTGGGCCTTTCTTCCTTAAATAATGGTGCCTTTATCTTCTAATTATCTTTTGGTTTTGATGTTGATGGCACTTTAGAAGTATTGACTACTTTGAGTGCACCAGGAGGTGTTGAAGTGCATGGGTCTTTTCTTACCCCTTTGTCTTTGTTATCCATTTGTGTGGTTAGGGATGAAGGTGCTACATACAAGTGGGTAGAAGGGATTACAAATTCTCCTAAAATGCCTACCTAATTGACATATTTAAAAGGTTCTTCATCGACCAGAACCACATAGAATTTATTTTCGTACATATACTTGACACACTGGTGTAATATTGAAGGCACACACTTCATGGCCCTTATCCAAGGATACCCTAAGAGGATGTTTTACTGCATAGCTCCTTCCAAGACATGACACATCACAAGAATGGTCTTGTGCCCCACCTTGATGGGTAGGACTATCCTTCCCATGGTATTGCATAAAGCATCATTAAAATATCTCAATGTGTAAGCTCCTGGAATGATATTGGACTTGGGGATCTTGAGGTGCTCTATTTCAGTTGTTGTAATGATGTTTATTGATGAACCTGTATCGACCAAGACCCTATTGAAAGATAAGTTGTTTATCGCTGCTACAATGTTTAGAGGAGGTTCTAGTAAGGCAGCAGGAACTATCTTAATCTCATGGTCATAGAATTGAATTACAGGTTCATGACATTCTTGTACTTGTCCCACAAAGTGAGTTAATGCATTTGCATCTTGCGGTTGGATCTCAATTGTCCTTAAGATCTCCATTAGGGTCTCCCTATGCTTTGGGGACTATTGTATGAGCTCATAGATGGATAACTTAGCTGGAGTCATCTGTAGGTTTTTCTCCAATCTACTCCGAATAGTTACCACAGGTCGCGTTGGTGGACCTGTAAGGTTGTCTTACCTTTGCCTAGGAGCAATTGGGATGTTCATGGAAGCTACAGGAGGTTGTGGTTGACCATACCGCCTAGTCCTTGTTATTATGTTAACAATATCAACCATCCCAATGCATTCATGGGTTGGTATGTCAGCTCGAACCTGATTGAATTGGGCTCTTTACTCTCGAAGGGCCTCATGATTAGGAAATGTATTTCTGTATATACCCATGTCTCTATTATCATGAGCTAGTGGGTTGTCAAATTTGAGTTCTCCCACCTCAATCATTTTTTGCACTTGATGCTTAAAACCAACGCAAGCCTCAATATCATACCCCAGTATCCTGTGATAAGGGAAAAATTGATCTTCCCTATATCCTTTTGGCTTAGGATAATTGGGATCTATAAGAGATATATCAAAAAATATGATCCTCCTGGCCTCGCTCAATTGATTAAATATTGATTGCATTTATTCTATCAGAGGCGTGAAATAATGAGGCGGCTTACGTTCTCGATTTATTCCCTGATTTTTCTTTTGGTCGTAATTAGCTAGAGGGGGATGTGCTTGATAGTTCTGGGGTTGTTGTGCACCCCCATCCTTGGGTGTAGCCAATATGACTTGATTGAGTGGAGTAGGGTTGGCATGCTTCTGTTTATAATTGCCATTCTTACCATTCTTGTTCCACTCCTTTTTTTTTTCGGAGTTTAATGGTTCCCTCATCTACTTTTATTTCTTCGATGAGCTTGGTCTATGCCAGAGCTTCCTCAAATGAAGGATACTGCTGAAGTTGTAGCAAGAGGGAGATGTGTTTAGAGAAACTTTTGGTGAACATGTGAATGATCTCTTCTATGGGAACGAAGAATGATAATTTTGCCATGACTTTTCTCCATCTATTCCCATAATCCATTACTGGATCATCATCATACTCTTTCAAGTTGGCCAGGTCTGAAAGGTTCACTTTCTTCTTAGCATCAAAGGAGAAATGCTTTAAGAATGTGTTTACTAGTTGTTCAAAGTTTTTTATGCTATGCTTAGGTAGTTGGTTGAACCATTGAGTGGCAACACCTAAAAATATCATTATGAATGTTCTTAGCATGAGAGCATCATTGTCTTCAAGATGAAAACAGGCATTGATAAAATTGGTGACATGCTCTTGTGCATCCTCTTCACCCTTAAAATTTTCTAACCTAGGCATCTCAAAGTGCTTAGGATATGGAGGGCTAGGGATTGATGGACACAATGGTTGGTTGTGTATTTTGCTTAATGTTGGCGAGTTCCCAGCTGCCTCTTGTTTCTCAAAGGTCTTCATATTTTCAGCAAGCTCTTGAAATGCCTTTGATGCACAGATTTCCTCCTCTTGTAGGCCTACCCATAGTGGCAATGGAGGTAACTCTCTTTCCATTTGATTTGTTTCGTTTTCCTCCCTCCTATGAGGGAACTCAGGATTGTGGCCCTGGTTTGTTATGTTTGCCCTTCCCCCACTAGTTGGATTTCATTCATGGTTTGGTGGGGGATTTTTTTGTAGGTTATCTTGTCTAGTGCGCCTCTCCTTAGGTGAGTCAGCGCATCTAGTTCTTTGGTGGTCCCCACCATTTTTTTGTAAATTGTTAAGAGCTAGTCGCTCAGCCTGCTCTCTTAAACGTTGCTCATGTTGGTGCAAGAGTCTTTCTCTTTGTTTATCCTATTCGAGAGCTTACACTAGCTCTCGCTCCTTATGTAGTGCATTTTCTAATTGCCTCATTTGGTTAGTTTACACTGTCACAAAAGACTCATGTTTATCTAACTCTGTTCTTGTTGTCTTGACTCGTAGATTCCTCGAGGAGGTTTATGTTGTATCTGTACTCTTGCTAGCTAATGTGACTTGTTCAGTATACTATTTAGTATCCCTATGGTCAAACTCCACACGTATACTATGGGGTCACTCTGAGGTACCCTCAGACTAAGAGACATTTTTAGAAGTCATATTTTGTGAGCTTCCAGATGCAGAGTTCTCAGTAGCTATAGTTCTTTGATTTAGTCGTGTAGGAAACCAATTCAACCCGTCTAGTTATATTTTTTTCCATGACTGGTCCTATGGGGTGCCATTCACTCCTATGAGGTCATAGTCTATGGGAATATTTCTTTTGCATGAA
Source organism: Wollemia nobilis (assembly GCA_028583015.1). Taxonomy (NCBI): domain Eukaryota; kingdom Viridiplantae; phylum Streptophyta; class Pinopsida; order Araucariales; family Araucariaceae; genus Wollemia; species Wollemia nobilis. The sequence goes on along the minus strand of JAQPPZ010000440.1, from coordinate 6,196,341 downwards.
GGGTTCTTCTATTTGATTCCCATGGCTATATGTAGCTCTAGTTTCCTGCCCTTTAGTGGGCAGACCTGTTTCATATGTTTCTTGTGAGTCTTGAGGTGTTGCAATTCTTGTTTGTATTCTTGAAAAAGAGGGCTTTGTGGTAACATGTTTTCTCCATATGGATGGAGATGTAGCAGTCTCATCATCCCTATGTGAAGAATGAGTTTTAGAACCTTCTTTATGTTCATTTGAGGAGAAAGCCCTTGAAGCTTCCTCATGCCTTTGAGATGTTTTTGTGTGTTTAGAGGAGGCCCTTGAGGTCTCCTCATGTCTCCTTGATGAGGATGGTTGTGAAGCCTTTTTTTGTTTATGTGACTTTGTTCCATGATGTGGTTCCTTGCTTAGGTTTTCTCGAGGAGATCCCCCAATGGTTGAGTTATTACCCCTTAGGCTCACAGAGCTACATCTCACAATATTATGGGTAGGTCATTCAATGTTACTGACTCTGCCTATGGGTATGAGTTGCTTCAGTCTCTCCCTCGATATCAGACCTGGGGTGCTTACTTCTTGTTTTGACCATGTTTTCTATGAATTTATATTTTGAGTTACAATTTAGGAATAACCACACAATACCAAACAAATTTTTATCTTGATTACCAATTTAAGTGTGCCCTAAACTGTTTGGTGTGTTTTGATGTGTTGTTCCTTCGATTTCTTGCTCTTGTTATTGGAATAAGAATGAGAATACTCATCCATAGTTACAATCAAGTACACCTGTGCCAAACATGATTTTCTCAAAAGAAGCTAAGGTACACTGCTAAAGACCCATTTGGGGTTTCGCCTAGCTCTTCCACTCTGAATCAATGATTGTTCCAATAGTGGGAGACAGTTTGAGCATAAGTAACTTAGTGTCACTATAAGTAAGTTTATCAATCCGTTTCTAGGAAGCTCTAAGGGGTAAACTAGTGGAAGGAGATGAATTCCAATGTCACTGGACTGAATTGAAGGTTGGTGATGAAATCCAACTTCTCAATTTTTAAATGAGACATGCATGTGTGGTGTTCATTTTAAGCTTGTGTAACATAAAGTGCATCATATAGCAAAAATTAATCTTTCCTATATGCCTAAGTGCAGAAATATGTTTCAATATTCAAAAATATGCATGAACTACTATGATTCGTATAAGCGCACTTTATTTCATGCAGCTATGGCCTCTTGTAGGGCCGCAAAGCAAGCAAACAACATACAATGTCTAGCATGTTGGATTCTAGGGCAAAAATTTTAGGCATAAGTCATTGTTCCTAGCAATGCCTAGTGGAAAATTTAAAAGGAGATCTAAGATATATGAAATGCTTAATTCTTTCTCCTTTTATTCTTTCAATTTCCAAACATAAATGTGATTTAATTTCTCTGTCTTAGATACACAGAAGCATACAAAAAGTTGTGAAATATCAAATAAGCTATACCAACCTTTGATCCAGCTTAGAGAGTCGGTGTTTTAATCTCTGTTGCACTCCAGTTCTAGCTGTTGTTGACAAGAACGACTAGTTCTTGGATGTTGTAGCTCAGAGTGGCTAGTTTCTAACTGTTGTAGCTCAGAGTATGTAGACATGCACACACAATTAAGTTATTATTATAGAAAAAAATTAAAAATTAGTGGAGGTCCCATCGTGATCACCATCTATAGCGATCGTGGGATGCACGCACCGCTCTTTTACTCTACTTGCAATGTTATTAAAAACCCAATATGAAATGGAAGACAATGAAAAAAAATATAACACAAAAATAAAAAATATGGATCTCTTTATTCTTATTGAAACTTGGTTGCATGTCTGTCCCTCTTAGGCATACCCATTTCGATACAATAAGGTTACAAGTAGGCAAAGAGTACCCCTTTCACGAAGAGGTGATGTGCTTTTGAAAAGCTTCTCGGTTCCACACATGCAAATATATGAGGGCTTATAGATGCCTCCTTCTCTAGGTATGTTTCCTAGAGGGATCCCTTTTGATTTTGTATGTTGCAGATTCCATCCGATGAACTTGTGGCCCTGTAAGCAATGAAACAACAACACACACTTAGATGTTCGAGAATGTCTCCCCATATGAGGTTGTTAGTACTAAATATAACAAATGAAAGCAAATGCAAATTAGACTAATGCTATGGATGCAAATGAATGAAATCATGCTATGCTAACGATATGTTGAAATAATGAATCTAATGTTTAAAACCCTAAGCTAAGCCTGCGGGCCACTGTCCAAGACAACAACCACTAAATTGACTCTCATTCTATTTTCTCCAAAGCTATGGACCAAAGCTTGTATCCAATATTGTAATAATGGCTGCTATGCTCTCCAATATGTCAGGGATTTTCCATACACATGATCTCCAAGGGAACTCTCCAAGTCTTGAAAGCTCTCCTCAATGACCAATATTGATAAAATATGTGTTCTAGATAAAAGTATCTCTATATGTCCCTTGGTGCTCTTAGGCTTACACCTTTTATAGTGTGAAACCCTAGGTCTATGTCCAAGCCCTAGGAATGAATTTCTCATGCATAGTGTGAGTTAGCATGAGAAGCTTCTTGTCTTTTCTATGTTTGGAAGCCAGTTATCTAAAATATAACTACCAACTTGAGTCTCCTATGTGAACTGGTCATTAGCATGAGAATCTTTTGTCCTTTGTTTATGCTTGGAGGTCAGTTAACAAATGTTTAAATGTAAACTCAAGTCTCCTATGTGAACTGGTTGTCAAAAGGAATGCAAAGTTACTCCTGCTCACCTTTGTTGCATGCAGACTGTCACTTCTTCCCGTGATTAGGCCTGTTTGTCGATAAAACTGCTTTTAGGGTTTAGTCGACGTCATCTATAGTGACTAAGATTTGGTCGTTGTCGTTTTTAGCGACTAAGGTCTAGCTGCTCTAGGCTTGAGCGGATAGGATCTGGCCACTCTTGGCTTGAGCGGTTAGGCTTGGATGGCTTGAAAAGGCCCCAAATGAGTGGTGAGAACCACCATTGATACTTGGAAAGTCCAATATTATGTCTTATTATCTTATGAATGTGTCTATATGAGCAGCTCCCCTAAGCATGATATGATTTAGGTCTCTACAAATTTGACCTAACTTCTGTGATATAGTTTCCTTGTTTCAAATTGAAGTTACCCTCATGACCAAAAATTTACATTTCTTCCTCCATCATTTTCACTTTGCTATCTCTTCCCATGTGCCCAATTTCATGATATTTGATACATTGAAATGCAATATTTTCATTATTCACTTGTTGATCCCATTCTCTTGATTTAGATTTAATCCTAATTGAATGCGATAAAGGTTTTAAAATATCCATGGCAACACATATTCGAGTGTATACAACATGCCTTCTCTCCTTTGTAGTTGGTCCCTCCTAAATGAATTCACATAGAGTATTACCAATATTCTTCAAAACCTCCTTATTTATGAGTTAATAGGGAATTCTAAAACACCTAATCCATACCATAAGCCTTTTAATAGTTTTTATGTCTGAATAAAATTCTCACTTCAAGGTCTTAAATACAATGCATCTTTTCCCCTAAACCACAGGCCTCCATCCATTGTTTTATCCCTTATTTTTAAACTAGATAAAATAATGAGGAAAAAACCTCTTGGAAAAAAATTCATGGAGTAATTTGAATTCAATCCCCACTTCCACTTGATCCAATTTTGAATATCAAAAATTCCTGGCCAATATCCATGAAACTTACATTTTAACGCTTGGTTTCAAGAACCATTATATCATGCTCAATCATCTCATCCTTCATAATCACTTTTGGTGTGGAAACTTCTACCTAGATAGGGTTTCCATAGATTTGCTCTTCCTCTTATTGCTAGGGCATCCATACTTCCAACTTGGCCATTAATCCTTTCTATAAGGACTTTCACAAATGACTTTATTTCCATGTTACCTAGATTTATTCAAATGAATCCTTTAAATTCTCCTAAGATCTGGACCAAGAAGTAGCACTTATTCCTTAATCACACTTTGCTTTCTACTTCTTTCTTCCCTACTCAAGTTCCTCCATGCTCCTAGCTCACACTTACTCTCGGATTGCACTCACTCCTGGCTCACACTCACTCTTGACTCTTGAGGTGATCATTTTGATATATAACACTCAAACACTTTTTTATACCATTACTAAAAATAGTAACCAAAATAGCATTTCTATTTTTAGTAAGTATTCTTAGAAGGTTAAAAATCATAGCATATGGCTACATTCACTAGGGAACAACAAAAGGAATAAGAAATGGATCAAAATATTTTTGTTCAAGTAACTCAATAGGGGGAGCATTTGGAAAATTATTTAAGGGATGGTTTATAGTAATTAAGGGATGAACTCAAAACTATACATGACTTGATGGCCTGTGTGATAAGGAAACCAAAAAATATGGAGGATATACATGGAACATTTGTAGACTTGGAAGGTTGTTTAAGTAGTAACACACGCACATATGGTCAATTAGGTTCTTATAACCATAAGGACAAAGGGCCCAAAAATTAGGAATAGGAAACACCCAATAATAATGGATATAAAGTACCTAAATTAGACTTTCCAAAGTTTTATGGAAAGGATTTAGAGGGATCATTGCGTTGAGTAGAACAATATTTTAGTCTTCATATATTTTGCATTATATATGTCTCACAATTATATTTTTCAATATTGAACTAGATGCTCTATAATGGTATCAATGGCTTAGAAAAGCACACCCAAAGCTTACATGGAATGAATTTGAGTAAAAATTTTAGATGCAAAAATGAAACACCAAATATAACAAATAAATGAAACCAAAATATAATATTGCACAAAAGAGATAATTTTATTGATATGGGGGGAGCCTCAAATCTCCAATGTTACAATAAAGAATTTGATTTATTTTGATACAAAATATTACAATACTAGGGTTATCAAAAACCCTAGTGAATAGTGTTGGTGGTGTATTCAAACTCACTTTGATCCCAATAGAGGTGAGTGGGCTTCATGCTATCCAATATTGGGCCACTCCAGCTTAAGCAACTATACAATGTAGGTGTAGTATCTCTAGATCTACACACAAAAGATAGCAAACAAATTAGTAACAATTGTGAGAGCTCCACAATGTGAAACCCTTAGGAATTAAGACAAACCCTAGCTATGTAATATAAAGAAAGTGAGCAAAATATCAAAATACATGAAATGACATAAATAAATGCTAGAATTATCTTATTCACTTATTATTCTCCGATCTATAGTAGTTGTTGCAATAAAATGGTGCGATGATGCCCTAGCAACACCCGAGGGTTAGTAGGGCTACATAGTTCTATTCTAAAACACTCGTGGGCACTCAGTGGTAGCAAAAAATGCCTGTGGATACTTGGGGATGGTAAAAAGCACCCAATGGAACTCAAGAGTAGTAGAGTCATTTGGAGAGTGAGGCAAGGTTTGTAGAAGCATATATGCTTTGAGCGAGGGCTACATCGGTGGATATGAAGGTGAGGTCCAAGGATTCTGAAAGCTCAAGATTCTAGGTTGCTTTGAAAACTCGAGCGACTTAGGATGAACAACTTAGGGGTTAAGCCATCAAAATGGCTCCTATTTATAATATCACCTAGGGCACATTAGGGTTTCGATGAAATAATTTGTGTGATCAAGATTAAAATGTGATGGAAGGTAGAGATTAAATTTGGGCATGTGGTATGGATCAAGGTGGATGAATGGTTGGGATTAAAACAATATGGATGGTTGGGATTAATTTACACACACACACACACATATATATATTAAATATATATTAAATATAATATTAAATATTAATATTTTAATATATATTAAATAAATATACGTAAATATATGTAAATAAATATGTAAAAATAGCGGGAAGACTTGGATGGATGACAAGTCGCTAGATTTTAGTGTCTACAAATACCCCTTTTGTACTGCGTTGTGTGAAACACAATACAGTGCAAAAATACAATACACCTATTTTGGTCTGATGTAGAAGTAGCTTTGTTGAGATGTGGATATGACCTTGGAGATAAAATAATTTTTATTTGTGTAGCTTACCCTCTCAATTGGTGAATGAGTTGCGGATGAATCTCACGAGCCAATTGATAGATGAGTGTAAATGGTTGTGCAAGAGAATGATGTGATTGTGGATGATATGAATGATGTAAATGTGATATCATTTTTGCCCCAATGGTGAAAGGGGGTTGGTGGAAGATGCATGTGATTGATTTTATTTTTGCCCTAACAGAAAAAGGGTTTTTTCCAAGTGTAGATGCCATGATCATGTAAGATATATCCCATTGTGGGAAAGTCAAAGTCAAATATGGTTTCTCCAAATTTGGGGTGATTTTATGTTGTTGAATAATGTGCCTTCTCGAATCATTGAAATGCAAGTATGCAAATGCAAAATGAAAATAAAAATAGTCTATCCTCGGGGTCACTGATGATTGTAGTAATTCCTACATGGAATCCCTAAATGGTTGCTCAATAACTTTACTCGGCTTGCATCATCATAGACTGGTGTAATTACAAAGGAGATGATTAAAAGTTATAATTTTGTCCATGTTTCAAGCCCCACGAACAAGGCCATCAATGATAGCTTTTGAGCAAATTGGTCTTGGCATAGTCTCACCCGAAAGGTGAAGTACCAAAAGTGATTTTGTTTTTGAACAAGGAGATAGTGGATGATGAAAATGGCCAAGTGTCCTTATGGTGGTTTACTCATCTTATCGAATTGCATGGATGCAAATCGTTACAATCACCAAGGAGATAGAATAGACCACTAGATACAAGGTTCACTTGAGTTTGTGTTTGAACTTGGAAAATATTGAATGTAAATGCAATTGTTGATGGATTTGATGGTGACATGAAGATGTGATGATGAGAAATGTATTGATGGATGCAATGTGAAGTGATTTTGTGGAGGTAAGCTACCTTTTAAAATATATGGATTCAAGTGACTGAGTCTATTTTTGTCCCAACGGATGAAAGAGGTTTTTGACATGTGTATGATGTAATAATTATGAAAAATATAATGATTGTGTATGTTCTTTGCCCCAAAAGTTGAAGGGTTATTAACAATGCAAGTGTCCTTGTGGTGATCTACCCATCCTACTGGATTGCATGGATAACCAGTCACTACAACCACCAGGTGACTAGGATAAAATATGAAATATGAGGTTCACTTGTACTTGTGTTTGTTATTTGCCTTAACAGATGAAGGATTTTTAAAATGGAGAAAATATGATGAAATTATTGTGTTTTTTCTTTGCCCCAATAGATGAAGGGATTTTTGAAATGGAGAAAAATGTGATGAAATGATTGTGTCTATTCTTTGCCCCAATAGATGAAGGGATTTTTGAAATGGGAAAAAATACGATGAAATGATTGTGTCTATTCTTTGCCCTAACATATGAAGGGGTTTTTGAAATGGGAAAAATGCGATGAATGTGTCTATTCTTGCCCTAAAATATGAAGGGATTTTTGAAATGGGGAAAATGTGATGATTGCATTTATTCTTTACTCTAATAGATGAAGGGGTTTTTTAATGTAAGTTTCCTTATGGTGATCTATCCATCCTACCGGTGTGCATGGATAACCAGTATCTACAACCTCCAGGTGACTAGGATAAACCACTAAATACGAGGTTCACTTGTACTTGTGTTTGTTCTTTACCCCAATAGATGAAGGGTTTTTGAAATGGTGAACATGTGATGAATGTTTCTATTCTTGCCCTAACATATAAAGGGGTTTTTGAAATGGGGAAAATGTGATGATTGTGTCTGTTATTTTCCCTAATAGATGAAGGCTTTTTAATGTAAGTGTCCTTATGGTGATCTATCCATCCTATCGATGTGCATGGATAACCAATCTCTGCAACCGCCAAGTGACTAGGATAAACCACTAAATACAAGGTTCACTTGTACTTGTGTATGTTCTTTACCCCAATAGATGAAGGATTTTTGAAATGGGGAACATCCAATGAAATGATTGTATCTATTCTTTGCCCCAACAGATGAAGAGATTTTTGAAATGAGGAAAAATGAGATGAAATGATTGTGTCTATTCTTTGCCCCAATAGATGAAAGGATTTTTGCCAAGGAATTAATGTAAGGCAAAGGGCATAACCTTTGATAAAAGAATGCAATATTTTGAACCTAGCAATGGATGTGGATGATGTGAATGCAAGGCAAAGGGTGCAACCTTTGAAAAAATAACGCAATATTTTGAACCTAGCAATGGATTGTTGATGATGTAATGTGATTGAGTGATTGAATTATTTGTTGAATTGGTGGGGAAGGTGTGATACCTTAAATACCCCCAAGTTGTGATGTTGTTTTCTTTATTAGGAGGAAGGTGCGATACCTTAAATACTCCCAAGTTGTGATGTTGTTTGAACTTTCTAGCAATCATTGCATATGCAAATTATATATATATATATACATAGTTTTGTGTTATGCTTTTGTGTGGATGTTTTTGTGTAAATGCATGTGTATATGGATGATGTATGATAATGTGTATGGATGCAAATGAACTAATTCTCTAATGATCATTTATATTTTAGATTTCTCTTGACCATGTTTAGCATTGTTGTTTAATCAGGGGCACCAAACTGGTGTCATGTGAAATGGAAGACTCATGGAATGACATGGGTGGAAGAAAACATGGATGTTGATATAGAAGAAGATATGGATGTTGATATGGAAGAAGATGTGGATGTTGATATGAAAAAACTGACCATTTTTGTAGAGACTTAGATATACTAGTGGTATCAAACAAACTCACTAAATACTGCCTAATTTTCTCTAAGACCAAATGTGTGTGTAGTGAATTCATTTACTGAATCATGAGAATGGTAATGACTTGATACAATCAAGAACCAATATGTGTGCAAGTGATTTTATTAACCCATATTGAGTAAATTGGGTGATACCTGTTATGGATAAGACCAAGAAGCTAGCTTATCCTTATGTGCAGTTAGAGGTCTCTTTAAAAGAGACGTGTTGCCATGTGTGAGTGTACTCCATTGCCAGTCAAGCATCTATATCTCTGGTGAAGGCTAGCTCCATAGTCTAAGGATTTGATCTTTAGGCTTTGGAGATGACTACCTAATCGTCTGACAAGAAATGTAGTACTATCCTTACATCTTGAGGATTTGTGGTGTGTGATGAAATATTTAGATCTTTGGAGAATCAGATTCTCAACCTAAGTGTGATGATAATTTTACCCTATCCTTACTACTATGTCTTTTGTATTTGGAAGCAACTATGATAGTGGTGAAAACCACTATTTTTTTGGACTATGTTGCATTATGGGACAAGCAAGGACTACCCTTTTCACTTCGAGGTTCAAACCAAATATGGTGTTATCCCTTTTTGAAACAAGATGTTTTTAAGATGTGCAATTGTGTTTGGTTCAAAAAAAATTGGAGTCAATTCCCAGAACTCAATATTTTCTTAGTGAAAATTGTGTCTTGGTCCTAAAGAAAGTTTGACATGTATCTATGGTTTTCTTAAAACACTAGGAATGGCTGAGTGATCGAAAACACCTAGGAATTTTGGGCATGTGGATTTGATGATGATAATTTTACTTTATGGAATGGTGCAATGGAATAGATGAGGATTTTGAAGGTACCCCTGATTAAGACAACATGAATTTATTGGACCAATTAATATCTAAACTAGGCAAATGATCTCTAATATGAAATGTGGAATGTGGTTGTGAATGCAATGTATGAAATGCAATTTATGAAATGAAATGTTTGTAATGCAATATTGTTTTTGTGTAATAGCCATGTATATATATAAATATATAAATCATAGTAATAATGGAATGCTTTCAAGTGTATGATGTTCAGTGGCTTAGGTTATTTTACTCCCCCTAGCCTGGTAAGCTTATGTGCTCTTTGAATCTTGTGAACTCAGATAGCAGTAAGTAATATGTATAGATGCAAATGACATTGAGTTAACATGTGACCAAAGGTGTTAAGTGCTTTTGGAGCATTTTGAAATTGAGATGTGACCAAAGGGATTTGGTACCTTTGGGAATTTTTTTAAAATTGAAACATGACCAAATATATTAGGTACCTTTAGAGCCTTTTTGAAATTGATATGTGATCAAAGGGATTAAGTACCTTTGGAGATTTTTGAAATTGATATGTGACCAAATGTATTAGGTACCTTTGGAGATTTTTTAAATTGAGATGTGACCAAAGGGATTAGGTACCTTTGGACCTTTTTTTTTTGTGAGGAAGTTGTGATACCTTATGCATCCTCAATTTTCTTGATGATCGATGATATGAGTAACTAGGTGGATGCGATATCCTAAGAATCCCCAGTGTGCTTGATGATTGAATTGGTACCAATGTCCTGATCAGATGGGTTTGACAAATTGTTTATGGAAACGACTTTCAGATCAATAAGATATTGGATAGCATATTTAAATACACAATAGTTGTTGATGTCATGGCCTATTTTTTTATGATAGGGACAAAACAAGTGCTCTTTAAATTTTTTGCCTTGTTTTATTGGGTCTCTTGGCTTAATTTATGGAAGTGAAATCTCTTGTGCTTCATAAAGCCTTCAAAAAATGGTTGAATAAGATTTTGAAAGCACCCTGTAGTCTTTACGGGGCTTTGTAGGACACTTGATGCATTTTTCCAATTGTGTTGGATGTTGAATTTGTGATACATGTATCATAACAAGAGATGTGGATTGTGGAACTAGATGTTGCAACTGTTGTGGTTGTTGACATGGATGATGATGACGTTGATGATGACTCAATGTTAGTGAGTCAAGTTAAAATTTATTATAAAATTGTTGACAATTTTATTGTAATCCTTGGTTGGATAATTGAATGTATTGATATGTGGTGAATGGATTGATGAATGGATGATATTGGGTGTTTTTTTGGTGGTGTGATGAATTGGGAGGCATGGAGTGATGTTTATGATAATGGGGTCGATGAAGGAATTATTGTGAATGAGGAAAAGTAGATGATGTATGAGGACTATGGTTGGGTTGGCCTATGGGAATGGAATGGGCATGGTTGGATGGAGGTGTTGGAATGGAATCATAGAATATTTCTGTACCCCTGACAGACTTTGTGTGATGAAGGTAGACTGAGTGGAAATTGGATGAGGCCTAGAGTTCACCTGAACTTGTTGTTGAGTTGTCTTTCACTTCTTTAGAAATTTGTTCAAATATTCCCATGCTTCATTAATTTCCATATCATAATTGGAATGCATGGAGGAAGATAGAAAAACTTATGTGGTTGTGGGATAAGTGGCAATGGAAATTACAACTTTATTGGAGGAAATTAGCACTTGTGAAGTAGCATTGACATGTGCTTCATACCAGGGGTTGGTATAGGTGGATGTGTATGAAGTGCTAGGAGCACATGATGATTTAGGAATGGAGAAATAGTGGTAAAGTGCAATTGATACCTCCAAGAGAGGGTTGGTGTACACCTGGGTGAAGCTAGATGGTTGGGAGGGAATAAGTTCCTATTGTAAAGAAGGATCTTGACTAGGGGAGCTATGGATGGGTTGCAAGATATAATCAACCAATTTTTAGAGAGCCTCTACTTTGGCCATGTCTATATGGGTGACAGTGTGGTCAATTATGGGTGAAGATGATTTGATTTGCATAATAGATGTAGATGTGTATCTGTGCAGGATATCATTAGCCTGCATAGTGTGTGATGGGCCCATAGATAAATCTGTGCAATCTGTTTGAACCACACTGACAATATTTACCATAGAAGTGGTAGGAAATGAATATGAATAGTCCATAGATGTATCGTTTTGGTTTAATGCTTTCTTTTGATTTCTTGTTAAGACCATAAGCTACTAAACCAAGATACAAATTATGCAATAAAATGAAATGCAAAATTGAAACTTCACAAGAATCAAAATAAAAAATCAATGCTAAGTTTGTTCAACACATGTGTCTTACCTCATTCATTGATTATCTCATTTTAGTGTGAATTCATTTTTTTTTAATATTTTGATTTCGTGTGTTTCAATGTGCTAATCTGAATTAGAAATGAGTGAAGATTAAGGCTAGGATGGGGCAATGAGATTCTTGTTGGTGATGAAATCCAGTGAGTTTTTGCAGGGGTAATCTAAGGTGTCTAGGGTAGATATTGGTGGATGGAGATGAAATCCACCATCACCAGATCTCAATCAGTGATTGGTGATGAAATCCAACCACTATTATTTAACGTGAAACATGAAGTGTGTGCAAAATTTCTTTTAAAGGTTCTATTTTTTATGGTGCACATACAATATTAGAAACAACTGATTTCACTAGTCTAAATCAGAAGCCAACATTAAGAATATTAATTTCTCCAAAGGATGTGAAGTACATCGCTTAAATCCCTCTCTAAACAGGGGGGGTTCATCCACTCCTCCACCTGGAATCACCCAATGTGGGGATACTTTTGACACACTAATGATGTTACTACTTAGATCAGCAAAAGGGAGAGTTTCTAACCCTACAGTGTAGTCTAATTTATGCAATTTAATAATTCATGCAACCAAAATGTAGGATTTTTCAATTGTAATACACTAGAAAACCAGAAACTTTAGATGGAAAATAGAAATGTGTGAATTAATCCAATAACTAATCTAATGCCTAGAATGCAAACTAGAATGATTATTTTTACTAGATATATTAGTGATGTTCTTTTTAATCCAAAAATCTAAAAAAAATGTAAAATTTTAGAATACGTAAAAAAAAAGAGGTTAGGGTTTGACAGTAAACTTATAAAGAAGCCTACATTTTTTTAGCTCTCTAGAAAACACCCTTGGGTACTTCAAAAATGCCCTTGGGAATTTTTGGATGTCCCTCAAGCACCGTAGGGTGTTTGTGCACCTTCTGCAGCTTTCAAAAAACTTTAAAAAGCCCTAATACAATGAAAATTGCATGATTTATGCTCCTGAAAATCTTGCTAAATAAGACAGAAAACAACATGTTAGTCAACAAAGTAAATAAAAATGAGAAACCCTTAGGGGGTCCCACCGTGATCGCCATTTGTAGATGCAAAAATGAAACACCAAATATAACAGATAAATGAAACCAAGAGACAATATTGCACAAAAGAGATAATTTTATTGATATGGGGGGAGCCTCAAATCTCCAATGTTACAATAAAGAATTTGATTTCTTTTGATACAAAATATTATAATACTAGGGTTCTATGAAATCCTAGTGAATAGTTTTTGTGGTGTCTTTAAACTTGCTTTCGATCCCAACAGAGGTGAGTGGGCTTTGTGATATCCAATACTAGGCCACTCTAGCTTAAGCAGCTATACAATGTAGGTGTAGTATCTCCAAATATGCGCACAAAATATAGTAAACAAGTCAGTAGCAATTGTAAGGGCTCCATAGTGTGAGACCCTTAGTAATTAATACAAACCCTAGCTATGAAATATAAAGAAAGTGAGAAAAATATAAAATTACATGAAATGACATAAATCAATGTTGGATTTACCTTGTTAACTTGTTCTTTGATCTGTATAAGCTATTGCAGGAAAATGGTGCGATGATGCCCTAGCGACACCCGAGGATTAGTAGGGTTGTAGAAATCTAGTCTAAAATACCCATGGATGTTCAGTGGCAATATAAAATACCCATGGTCACTCGAGGATGGTGAAAAGCACCTAGTAGTGCTTGGGAGTAGCGAAGATGTGTTAGAGGAGTGAGGCAAGGTCTATAGAAGCATATCTGCTTCGAGCGAGGGTTGCAGTGATGGATATGGAGGCGAGGGTAAGGGATGCAAAAGGGAATTTTGAAAGCTTAGGATTCCAGGTTCATTCAAAAACTTAGGCAAATTAGGATGAGAAACTTAGGGGTTGAGCCATCAAAATGGCTCCTATTTATAATCTCACCTAGGGCACATTAGAGTTTCAATGACACAATTTGTGCGGTCAAGATTAAAACGTGACGGAGTGTAGAGATTAAATCTGGGCATGTGGCATGGATCAAGGCGGATTAATGGCTAGCATTAAAATAAGATGGATGGCTGGGATTAATTTAAACATATATATACATTTATTATATATATATAATATAATATTAAATAATAATATTTTAATATATATTAAACAAATATACCTAAATATATGTAAATAAATGGGTAAAAATGGTCGGAAGACCTTGATGGATGATAAGTGGCTATATTTTGGTGTCTACAACAACTACTCACTCAATTTAACCCTAGTTAGTATGAATATTTTATAGGAACTCTTTCTAAACTCAAAAAAACTTTAACTATTTGAGACTATTAAGCTTAGTTTAAAAAATTGGCTAATCAGACCACTAGCTTGAGTCTTGAATTCTTCCAAAGTTGTTTTGTGAGTGGTTTGAAGGATGACATTAAGGTTGAAGTTAAAATGTTAAGGCTACAAACATTACAATAGGCAATAGCATTGGCTAGATTGGAAAAATATAAATTTAAGTCTCAAGGATGCACCTCCAAGTTTTCCCAATCACAACGACCTTTTTTATTCAAGCCAACATGAAACCCTACCAACAAATCTCTTGCCATAAAATAGTTGACATGAGAAGAGATGTACATTAGAAGAGCCCAAGGGCTATGTTATAACTATGATGAGAAGTATTCCCTAGGATAAATGTGTGCACCAAAAAAATTATTTTCTTGATGTGAATGAGGAAACAACCATAGAATCTTTGGAGGTGGAAGAGGATAATCACAAAGAGCAACAGATAAAAAATCCAAAAGCTCTAGAAGAATCCCAATCAAAAAATTTAGTACATGCCCTAGTGGGTATATCAACTCCATAGATCATGAAAGTGATAGGACACTTCAAAGGACAATGAGTAATAATTCTCATTGACTCCAAAAGCACACATAATTTTATTGACCCAAGAGTGAAAAAATAGGATAATTGTTATATAAATACTTATAACTCCTTTGAAGTCATGATTGTCAATGGATAAAATTTTCCTTGTAAAGGAAGGTGTCAAACATAAGCCTCAATACATTCTAAGTTTATTGAATTGCTACAGGTGGAGGTAACGATGTCGTTGTGATAGTGTAAGGCTTTCAGATTGTTTTGTGGGCCTGAATACGATAAACATAGTGATGTAAGAGGATTTTCATGGAAAAATTGAGCAGCAGTGTTAGAGGGTTTATGTGGAAAACATCTGAGAAACGAAATTCAAGGGTTTTGTAAAAAAAATTGAGCAATGGCATATGAGGGTTTTGTGGAAAAAACTTAGCAATGACATAAGAGGATTTTCATGAAAAAATTTGAGCAGCAGTGTTAGAGGGTTTTTGTGAAAAATATCTAAGCAACGATATCCAAGGGTTTTGTGGAAAAATTGAGTAGCAACATAAGAGGATTTTTGTGAAAAAATTGAATAGCAACATTAGAGGATTTCTATAAAAACATCTAAGTAGTGACATCCAGTGGTTTTGTGGAAAAAATTGAGTAGTGGCGTAAGAGGATTTTGTGGAAAAAATAAGCAGAAACGTAAGAGGATTTTCAAGGAGAGGGTTTATTGGAGGTTGTCACCACTACCACACCAGGTTGTGGTTAATCCATCATCATCACTTCCAAGTAACATTTGAAGATCCATCTGTAATTTTTATGAAATCTCAGACTATAAATGGGGTAAGAATTCATCTTTCTTACATTTAAATTTTCTTCGAAAGAAGTTTGTTAGTTGCAATCATGAAGTGCATGCAATGAAGCTAGGATTTGCAAAGTGAAGCATAGAGGAATTAATTCAAAGGGTGAAAGGATTTATTTTTCTAGGGAAGAATATATCTATGCCTATGAACAAAAATTTGAAGAATTTGTTTTGGCTAGAACTGCGAAGTGCACACAATAAAGCTAGGGTTTACAAGTGAAGCATAGAGAAAAGTAAAAAAACACAAGAAGTGGCAGTATTTTATTTTTTCTAAAACTAGAATGTGCTCAGATCTATTCATGTGAATAAAATGAAGGTGGATCCAGTTCTTGACTAATATCTTTAAAAAAATGACACATTAAGCATCATCATTTCTTTTTAAAATAGAAGTGCACTTAGATCTGTTCATGTGAAGAAAATGAAGGTTGGAAAACTTACTTTCTAGATTCAAAGCATGCAAAAGGGAAAGAGTTTTTTTTTGGGAGAAAAAAATTTTTTTTTTGGGGGTGGGTTTTTTAAAAAAGTTTTTTGTTGGAGAGAAGAAGTTCATTAAAGGAAGCAAGGGGGTTTCGAAAGGGAAATATTAACTTTTATTTTTATTTGGTATTTTTAAAATGGTAGTATAGTTTGGAAATTGGTTTCTTATTTTTGATGGAGAATGAAGAGGAATGTTTGGACTTCTCAGAGGACCCCTTTGAGGGGCAACGCATTTTTCAACTCCAAGGGTGAAGGGTCCTATTTTTGGACAAGACTTAGAAGTTGAGAACTAGAGATCCTTGGGTTTTTTGAGTGGCCAGAATAATACTATAGGTCATCAGAATTTAGTGGATAGAAGGGAGTCTATGTCAAAAGGTTCAAACCAGGTCAATTTTCCTATTGACTACTCACTCTCAGGTGTCTTAGAACACTCTACTCAAGTGATGGGTCTAATGAATAAGCAATCATTTCTTTATGGAGAAGAAAAACTTGAGCAGGCTTCAAAACAATCTAAACTCACTTTGTTTGGTTTAGGTTTTATTGGGAAAAGTCTTGATTTGGAGGCCCTAAGTGGGGTTGGTCCAAACTTTCAATCCGCATAGAGTACAAATTCAGTTACTAAAGTGTGTAAGGCACAAAAAGTGGTTAAAAATAGAAGGTCAAAGATCATAATGGTACTTGGGGAAGACTTGAGGATGGAACAAGTTTTGGAGTTTTTGGGTAAGGCCCTCATTGGAAAGTTTCATGGACATCAAATAGCTGATAATACACTAAATGGGTGGTTGCGGAAGGTATGGGTCCTAAAATTAGGATATGGGCCAATTTTTCACTTACTTACCAAAGGATGGATAGGTTTCCTTTTTTGATCTGAGGAAGATGCAAAAAAAATTTTGGGAGGTCGTTGGTATTGGGGGTCTTCTTTTTTGGCTTTGAAGGCTTGGACAACTTGCTTTGATCCTAGGACTGAAGTTTCTAGGAGAATCTCGATTTGGGTATAACTTATAGGTCTATCAATGGAGTTATGGTCAGAAATAGATTTGAAAGAGATTGGAGATTCATTAGGTAAAATCTTGGATATAGATATTTCTTTTAAATCTAGTGTATTTTGGTTTGTAGCTCGGGTTTTGGTTGATATGGATATCAGTGAAGGCTTGCCAAACTATATGGATATAGTTATGGGGAATACAGTTCATAATCAACTCTTGGACTATTTGAAGATTTCTTTTAGATGTGTTCATTGTCATGTTTATGAATATTTCTAAGTAATGTTCTTAATATTTCACATGAAAATTATGGAGGAGAAAACAAATGACTAGTGGGGATTTCTAATCAGCTTACACAATCAAGAGATACCTATTATTTAGAGCTCAATAGTGCTCCCTGATTTGAAACAAATAAGAAAAAATATTGTTGTTGAACCTAGAACCAAAAATCTAGAGGAGGAAATTTTGGGTCTAGCTTTGTCTCCATTTCACTGTTCACAAGCTGTTAGAGAAGGAGATAGAGTCATAAAGAAAACTATGAAAGGATTAGAACCTAATACTATTAAGTTTGTTGGTCAATCATCTAAGTCTTATGACAATTACTATCCAATACATGTGGAGAATAATATGGACTTAGGTAATAAAGAAGTTTGTACACTTCCTTATGAATCTTCAAAGAGAAGTCCTAGGGACAAGGAATTTTCTAAGATTTTGGACAATGGGCTGGTAACCTCAAACGTATTGAATAGGGATTGTGATCCAAATTTTTCTACTATTGGAGGAAGTCTTTGTGACCTATTTGGTGAATCTTCTAGGGAGGTAGCTATTTCAGGGGATGGTTTGGAGATGAGTTCCTCTTGCAAATAATTGTTACATTCTAGGAAAAGGGAATTCGAGTTGAGAACTTGTGCATTTGTTGGAAGGTTAGGGTTGGGTTTGGACCTTATAAAGGAATATTCCACTTCTTCAATAGGTAGGAAATATTTTTTGTTTCATGCACAAGAGAAGGCTTTGAGGGAAATTCAGTTGGGTAAAAAAAAATATATCAAATGGGTCCTTAGAGTGGGACAAAACCCCTCTAAGATGTTTAAATGATATTATTATCCCTTAATATTTGAGGTCTTGGAAGTCCCTCTAAAAGACTTTTCTTAGCCAAGCTGGTGGAAATTCATAATCCAAATGTTATCCTTCTATAAGAAACCATGGGGGCAAGTACAAAATTCATTGAAGGGTTAAATAAATTGCTTAAGAATTGGGAGTTCTTGGCTCTAGATGCTACCAGAAATTCAGGGGGTGTTTTGATTGGTTGGAAGAACTCAGTATCCTTAATTAATTCTTCCTTTATGGTTTTAGGCTTGTGGATAGAATTCTTTTTTAAATACTTGGGTTTGAGGTTATCAGTTATTAATTGTTATGGTCCCTATGAAGATATGCAAGTCTTCTAGGAAGATATTTTCTCCCAAAGGTGTGTTAGGGATGAAAGAGTTATCATTGGTGGGGACTTAAATTTTACTATGAATAGAAGTGAGGTATGGGGAGAATCTACAAGACTTGATAGACTTACAAATTACTTCAAACATAAGATTAAAGAAGTTGGTTTAATTGATTTGGAACCAATAAAATTAATGCCTACGTGGAGAAATAATAGAGTTGAGGAAGTTAGGATATCAAAGAATTTTTGATCTCAAAGTCATTATATAATGAAATAGACAAAAAATGATCATGGGTTGAGACTAGAGGTGGCTCAGATCATTCTCCCATACTTCTTCAATTAGAAATTCAAGAGGCAAAACCTACCAATCCTTTTAAGCTCAATCCAATTTGGTTGGAGGAAGGAGGTTTTTAACAATTGATTAAAAAAGAATTAATTAATTATGATCAAAGTTCCAGGTCATAAATGAGTTTTCAATTTATAGTTGCTTTAAAAAATTAAAATAAGTTGTGCCATCTTGGATTGCAGTTAAAAAGGAGAGTATGGATAGATATCTCAAGTTGGTGGAGAAGGAAATTTCATAAATTCATAAAAATAATGAGGTTGGTTTGTTTAAAGAGGAGGAGAAAACAAGATTGTTTGAACTAGAAATTAAGAAGAACAAATTCTTGGAGTGGAGGGAAGCTGAATGGAGAATGAAAAGTAGAGATGTATGGTTAAAAAAAGGGGATGAAAACACTAAGTTTCTTCATAATTTTGCTAATCATAGGAAGAAGGTTAACACTTTTTGGAAGACGCATAATGCACCATGGGTCCTCGTTAGGAGTTATTCTGAGTTATCATATTTGGGAGTAAAACATTTTAAAATTATCTATAAAGAACCTGGTAGAGTCAATATTGTAGAAATTTTAAAATTAACTACTTTCTTCCCCAGTTTTGTGATAGAGGATAATTAGTTACTTATGAATGAGGTCACAAAGAAAGAACTGAAAGTTATCCTAACTTCTTTCAAAAAGGATAAAATTCCATGACCTGATGGATGGCCTATGGAATTTTTCCTAGTTTTCTATGATCTTGTTGAGGAGGACCTTCTCGGATTAATGGAGGAAGTTAGGTTGAGTGGTCAGGTTTTGGGGGAATTTAACTCCACTTTTTAGCTTTGATTCCCAAAAAGGAGAAGCCTAAAACCTTTAATGAATTTAGACCTATTTTGTTGTGTAATTGTACCTATAAAACCATTGCAAAGATTTTGGTTATTAGATTGAATAAGATTTTCTCTGAAGTTATTTCTTAGGAGCAATTTGGGTTTTTAGTAGGTAGATAGATTTTTGAAGCCATAGGAGCTACACAAGAGGGCCTTCACTCTATTAAAACTAAAAATCTTCCTGCAATGGTCCTTAAACTAGATCTATCTAAATCTTATGATAGAACTAGCTAGTTATATCTCATATTGATGCTCTTACATGCGGGTTTTAGCTATCCGGTAGTAAATTGGATTATGGGATACATTTCTTCTATATAATTTATTATTCTTATCAATGGATCAATTTCCAAATTCTTTAGACCCTTGAGAGGATTGAGACAATGATGTACTTTATCTCTTTTACTATTTTTGTTGATTGTTGAAGGATTGAGTAGAGCTATTATGGATGCAAAGGGGGTAGGATCCTTGACTAGGATCAAAGTGGGGGTCATTTATTTATCTCATTTATTATTTGTTGATGATATATTGTTGTTCACAAATGGCAGTTTAAGGGAAGCTAGAAAGTTGAAGGAAATCTTGGACACTTACAGTATTGCTACTGTCATGGAGATAAATTTTCAAAAATCCTTTATTTGCTTTGATGGTCTAGAGAAAGAGATTGAACAAGGTTTGATCAAAAATTTTCCTTTTTGGGTTTTTTTTAGTTTGCTATGTGTGTCGTTTTTTTCCTTGTTCAGGAGGTGTTTTTTTTGGTATTTGTTTTTTTGTGGGGTTTATCTTCCAAAGAATTTTCTTTTAATTTCTAAGATTTCTAGGATGGCTTTAAGTATTTGGGTTTTGTATTGAAGCCAAATACTTACAGGAAGAGAGATTGGGGATGGCTTTTAGAGAATATTGAATTTAGGATAAGCCATTGGTGTAATAGATGGTTGTCTATTAGTGGGATATTAACACTTGTAAAGTCGGTTCTTGAGGCAATTCCTGTGTTTTGGCACTCCTTGGCCTTCATTCCCAAAGGAGTTCTAGAGAAAATAAGAAAAATCTACTTCAAATTTCTTTGGACTGGACACAAGGAACATGAAGGTATTCCTTTAGTTAAGTGGTAGAGTATTGCTAGGCCAAAGGAGGAAGGTGGTTGGGAACTTAAAAATATCCGTATTTTTGGTTCTTCTTTGGCAGCAAAAATTTTATGGAGGATTTTTGAAAAAATTATATTTGTCTAGGGATCTTTATGGATTGGATCAAAATTCCACAGAAAAGCATTAAAAATATTTCCATTCAATGGAAGGCACTAGTACAAGCATTTCCTATGATTGGAAAATATTTGGCTTGGAAAGTGGGCAATGGTGAACAAGTTAGAATAGGGGTTGATTCTATTTTGGTTTGTGGAGAAAACATTTTGTTGTTGGAAGCTATGATAAGTTCTTTACAAGACAAAGGTTTTTACTTTCTTCATCAGGTGGGGGAATCAGATTCTTCTAGTCTTTAGACCCAAGGTTGGAAGCAACTTAGATCTTAGGTCTTTCTAATGAGTAGGTTGTTTTGTGGAAGTAGGTCTTAGGTATTTCTAATGAGTAGGTTGTTTTGTGGAAGGCTTACACTGATAGTCTTAATAAGAGTTATATCAAGTTGAGAGTTGAACCAGATACTATTTCTTGGGCATACAATAAATCTGGGGGTCAGTATATGGCTAGACTTGGTTACAAAGCAAGTTTTGACCCTCATCCTCAAGGGCCTACTTGGTGGTGGAAGCAAATATGGAAATTATCTGCCCTAAAAAAGACAATTATTTTCATGTGGTTAGCTTTGAGAAATAAGATTTTGACTTGGAAAGCATTACAAAGGAGAAGCAGACAAGGTCCAAGTATTTGTATGTTGTGTTAGTAAAAGGAGGAAAACATCACATATTTGTTAATCAAATGCCCTTTTTCTCGACAAGTTTGGTCAGAATCTAAATAGATAATTGGAGTACAAAATATTTGGGAAGGAAAAATAGTGGAGGTGTGCTTAAGACAGTGGTTTTTGAAAAAAGAGTTAAAACAATTTCTTTCTTTACCATGTCTTATATGTTGGGGTATATGGTTGGCACGAAATGTAGCTATTTTTGAAGGGAAGTTAATACCCCCATTTCAAGTCATATTTCAGGTGAGGACTTTGGTCTCAATCAATAAAGGGCTTGATAAACATAAGAAACCTCAACAAGTAGATAATTTGTTCATTGAAAAATCTCGATCATGGGGTTTTTTTTTATGGGGTTAATCAGAGACAATTGATTTTTAGTAGAATGGTAGGCATTTTGTACTTCTAGGATACCCACTATATCAAATTTAAAGAAGGTCTTGGGACAGGTTCCAACAATTTTGTTGAGTTCTAGGTGTTGAGATTGCTAATGAAGTGTGCTGTGGAGAGAAATGTGAAAAAATTACAAATTTTTGGAGATTCTACTCTAGTCATCAATTGGATGAATAGATCCACTCAATTAAAAAATAATTTGCTTAGACCAATGGGAGATGAACTACTGGAGGCGATTTCTCTTTTTGAAAATATCTCTTTTACTCATGTTTATAGGGAATTAAATCAAGAAGCAAATAAGTTATCAAAAGAAGGTCAATAGGTTCTAGAAGGTTTCTTGCAAATGAAATAGAACAAGGATGGAGTTTCTTCTTTCACCCACATATCATACCCCTAGTTCCTATGCTAGCTCTAGGTTTTTACTGTGGCCCTATTTCATTTTATTAGAGCTTTATGGCATATTTTAATTGCTTCTTTTATTTTTATTGGTTTCTTTTTCATTGATTTCTATCCAGGTTTTGGACATGGAGGTTATTTGGATGATTAAGTATTGATATATAAGGATATTTATCCTTATTATCCCCATGCTATTTTGAAGATGGGTTTTTTTCTCTTCGATCTACCAACTGTAATTATATTTTGACTCCCAATAATCTACTTTTATCTGAGTTTTTGTTTGTGCTAAGGCACTTGAGAAGTGTAATTTTCTTTCATTCTTGAAATAAAATTACAATTTTTTTCTTGTAAAAAAAAAGGTTAAAATTTCAATATACAAATAGGGGTGTATAATCTTAAGGTAGATACATTTACCTTACCCCTAGGTGGGTGTGACATTGTTTTGGGATAGTGGCTAAGAATATTGAGAATAGTATTATGGGATTTTCTAAGCTATGGATAAAATTCAGTAAGTAGGGAACATAGTACACCTTATGGGGCATAAAGGTTGGGGCTCCTAATTTTTATTCATAATGTTCTTTAATTTGCCCAACTATTTTCTATACAATCGGATGTGACTTCTAACAATATTTTCAAGGGGGAAGAGATTTCTGGTTACTGTGGATTTGAAGACAAGATTGCTGCCCCAGGAGGGTCCAATGGGGACACCTCCGGATCCTCTTCTAGAGAGACATAGTTCTTTTGCAGATTTGTTAAAGGATAAATCTCCATCAAAGACTGAAGAAGCACAAAAAACTGCATTAAAAATGCTCTTTACGACTGCTGGAAATAGATCAACATCTCAACGAGTTAATGGATGCTTGCCATAGTCATAATCAAGGCCAAAGATTGTCATTGAGCAAAGGATGGTTGAAGAAATAGTTTTATATAGAGCCAATCATGATTTGATCTATAAATTCATGGGTATTCACCCTACCCTAAATTTTTGCATTCCTGGGTCCGAAAAACTGGGAGCCTCTTGGTGAGTATTCTTTATGGTTTATTAGCAATGGATATTTTATTGTTAGTTTTTCTTCACTTGCCGATAGAAATAGGGCTTTCGAATCGAAAAGAGGAATCATGGTCCGACAGGATTATTTGTTCAACCCTGGAGAGTGGGATTTGATCCTCGAATTGAACCCACTCATTGTCCCGGTTTGGATCCATTTGTATGCACTTCCAATGGAGTTTTGGAGTGAGCAGGTATTGGAAATTATCGATAATTCCCTTGGAAGACATTTGGGTGTTTCCAAAGACACAATAGAAGGAAACACAATTGTTTATGCAAGATTATGTGTGGAAATGGATCTTAGCCAACCTCTACCGACAGAGGTGGAACTTGAACTTGCAGGACTATCTTGGATTCAACAACTGGATTATGAGGCATTGCCCTTCAGATGCAGAGTTTGCCACAAATATGGGCATTTGGCCCGATCTTGCCCAAATAATATGAACATAAAAATGGAGGCTCCTCTAGGAATGTCAAATCTTCCTAAGGAGGGTAAGTCAACAATCAACAAAGAACCAACGAATATTTCTCAGGGTAAAGAAGCACAGGGAGATGGTTTTGAACAACCCAAAAGAAGGAGAAGGCAAAAGAAAAAATATGGTAAAGAGCAAACCCAACTCAAGCCCTCCAATAGGTATGAGATATTTAAGACACTAATGGACCAAGAAGAACAATTCATGGAAGGAGTGGATGGGAATAATGAAAATAATAACATCCATGTTCAAGCTCCTCTTTCATCTCCCCCATCATAGAGCAGGTAATTGAGTACAGTGAGTTACCGCAGTGCAGGGGCATTGATAGTGCATAACCAAGAGCAACCAATAATTAAGGATGTCAGCATGGGCATAGCAGAAAAGAATAGAGAAAGGCCAACTTTAGGGATAACTCATGTGGAAAAGAGATCAAAAAATAGCAACTCTCAAGGAGTGGGTAGAAAATCAAATAAGGAATTGATAGCAGCTCAAGGAGACAAACTGATCACTGGAGGATCGGTGAGGCCAATAGATTTTTACTGCTCTCAAGGTAACCAATGATTATACAATCATGGAATGTTAGGGGTTTAAATAGTAGAACCCATCAATCTGCTGTTCGAAGACTCTTAGAAAAATGTAAAACAGATTTTTTGCTTATCCAGGAGACAAAAATGTCGTTAGATCTTATGTGTAAAATAGTTAACATAATTTGGAGGGGTGCTGGTCATATGGAAGTGGCTGCCCAAGGTGCCTCAGGGGGGATAGTTACTCTTTGGAACTCTCTTGAATGGACTGCAATAGAACATATAGCTTGGAGGGGTGTTCTCACATCACATTTTAGAAATAATGTCACAACTGAACATGTTTTAATCACAAATTTTTATGGGGCTCAAAACCTAGATGGTCAGATGCATCAATGGAAAGTTGTGCATAACATGAGAGTCTCAAGGGAAGATTTAGACTGGATTATTGTTGGGGATTTTAATGCTAAATTATCCTCTAGAGATCAGGAAGGGGGAACCCCAATTTTGGACCCAGGGGATCGACTTATGATTGCCCAAGTCCAGGCATTACACTTGGTGGATATTAAATGCCCCGGAACCAACTATACTTGGACTAATAAGAGGAGGGAGCCACATAGCAGGAAGGTGAAGTTAGACCATTTTTTGGTTTCAGAGGAGGCATTTGTAAAATGGAATATAAAATTTCAGATTTTGGAGGGTCCAGTTTCAGATCACTTTCCCATTTTGTTGGAAGGAGGGATCAAGACAATGCAAAGATCACAAACCATTTAAATTTGAAAACTTTTGGTTACAAAAAGAGGAACTTCAAAAGAAAATTCCACAGTGGTGGGAAGAAGGTCACCCAACATATGGGACAACAATGTTTAGATTCCACAAACAACTTCATTATGTCAAAGATCAACTGAAACAATGGAGGCGAGCTAACAAGATAGACTTCCAGGTCCAAAGAGCTCCATTGGTGGCCAGATGGGATGAGGTTCAAAAACACTTTAGGGAAGGAACAATTACAGAGCAGCTCAAAGAAGAGGATGATGCATTGCGTAAAGCGGTTGAGGACATTGACAACCAAGAGGAGACCTACTGGAAATAGAGAGCAAGAACCACTTGGTTATTAGAAGGTGATAAAAATACCAAATTTTTCCATCGGATTGCTTGTGCTAGGAGACAGATGAACAACATGGAAGCTCTTCAAGATGAGAATGGACACTCCTTTGATACAATTCCAGGTATGCATTTCCATTCAATGGATTATTTTTCTAAACTATTTAAGGAAAGTATGGTGCAAGATGAAGAGGCTCAAAAAGAAGTTATTGTTGTCATACCCTCTGTTATCTCTAAAGAAGAAAATCAGACCCTACTTAAACCCATTGATAGAGAGGAACTGAAGAATGTAGTCTTTGGAATGAGCACCGAAAAAACACCAGGTCCAGATGGCTTTCCAATTGAGTTTTTTCAGGCCTTTTGGGATAACTTGGAGGAGGATATAATGGCTGTTATAGAGGAGTCCAAAGGTAGTAAAAGAATGCTTAAAGCATTAAATCATACTTTCATTACCTTAATTCCAAAAGGGGAGGAGGGGGTACATATTTCAGATTATAGACCTATTGCCTTATGCAATGTCATATATAAAATAATCACAAAGGTAATGGTTGAGCGGCTAAAACCTCTTCTACATAACATTATCTCCTCAGAGCAAGGGGGTTTTGTAGAGGGTAGGCAGATCTTGGATGGTGTGGTTCTAGCTCAGAGGCAATCCATTCAATGCAAACATTCGGTAATAGAGGAATGTTCATAAAATTAGATATGTCAAAGGCTTATGATAGGGTGGAGTGGAGCTTCTTGTCAAAGATGATGGCAGCCTTTGGTTTCTCTCAGGATTGGATAGAATGGGTCATGAGTTGTGTTTCTACTCCGACATACTCAGTGTTAATCAAGGGTCTTCCCTCGCAACCGTTTGGAGCTACTCGAGGCCTTCATCAAGGAGATCCTTGCTCTCCCTATATTTTTCTCATATTGGCTGAAGGATTGGGTAGACTCATCTTGAGGAGAAGACAACAAGGTTTGCTAATAGGTATCAAGGTGGGTGAGGAAGTTTTGACTCACCTACAATTTGTGGATGACACAGGATTGGTGGGAGTGGCCAGCTTCAGGGAAGCAAGAATGATTAGAGATACACTTAATGTCTACCTTAGGGCTACAAACCAAGTCATCAATGATAAAAAATCCAAAGTGGTCTTTTTCAATCTTGATCAAAGGCTTCAGGATAGAATTTTAGAGATCTTGGGATTCACAAGGACTTATCTCCCAGTGGTATACTTGGGGGTCCCTTTGCATTTTAAAAACTAAAAATAGATATCTGGAGGAATATTTTGGATTGTATCAAGGACATAATTAATCATTGGTCTCACAAATGGTTAAGCTATGGGGGTAGATTAACTTTTTTATAGTCAGTTATTCAAGCCATGCCAATTTATAAATTTTCTATCCTTGCCGCCCCACATACCATATGGAAAGAGTTGGACAAGATGGCTAGAAAATTTTTATGGGAAGGAGTAAAAGGAGAGAGGAAATGGGCCTTAGTAGGTTGGGATAAAGTAAGCCAGCCCAAGGTAAAAGGAGGTTTGGGACTGAGAAGATCAAAGTTAAATAATAAAGCTTTGGCTGGAAAGCTTTACTAGAGGTGGATTTCCCAACCAACTTCTTTATTCAATAGAATCTTAACTAGTAAATATTTGGGACATGTAAACCCAAATGAGGTGGGTCATTTCCCTTTGGATGGTAATGGATCCTTAGTGTGGTAGGCTCTCAAGTTAGGATCTCGGTAGTAAAAGATAGATTATTTTGGAAAGTGGGGAGAGGGGAGAAGGCACGATTTTGGACAGATTCATGGGATCAATACCCACCTATCATTGTTGAATTTCTTGAATTGCAACCAATAAAAATAGCCATAGAAACCAAGGGATGGGTCCAAATTGAAAGTTATTTCAACACTAGTCACTGGGGATTATAAGTTTAAGCAGTTTAAGAAGTTGGATGAGTGGCCAATTTCAATCCCTCCGGATTTGACACCCATCATGACTAAAATCTTGGCAGAAATATTTCTCATAGGTAGAGACGAGGAGGATGAATTAGCTTGGGGCTATGGGAGCCTTGGTGTCTACATAATGAAGGATGGATATGATAAGATCCTTCCAGAGCCTCCTCCTCATACATATCATGTTGAGGATTGGAGAAAGATTTGGCAGTCCAAGGGTTGGCCGAAAGTAAACTTTTTTGCCTGGCAGTTCATGCATAATGGAATTCTTACTTTTGATAATCTCAGATGTAGGGGAATCATTGGTCCATCTCAATGTGTTTTATGCTACAAGAGTGAGAAAATAACTGATCACTTGATGTTTGAGTGCCCATTCACGCGCCAGATTTGGGAGAGATGGTTTTTATATTATAAAATTCAAGTTAATGGTGATTTGAATCGGATTAATATTTGGGAAATATGGAAGAGGGGTAGATTTAAATCTAAAGCTCTTTGTATTGGTTGGGAGCTTGGATTAAACTTTATTTGGTGGCAAGTGTGGTTGGAGAGAAATGCTAGAATTTTTAGAGAAACTTTTTCTTCTTTAGATGGAGTTTGGTAGGTCATTTGGAGCAAAGTCATAGAAACTGTGGTAGTCTATGCTAAAGAGGAAACTCAGGTTGTTATTGGGGCAATGGAGAAGGAAGTTGAAGTGCAAGAGGGATAGGATAGAGCTAGTTGGAAACCACCCCTTTAAGGTTGGATTAAAATTAATACTGATGGAGCTGCAAAAGGCAATCCGGTAGAGCTAGAATTGGAGTGGTTTGTCGTAATCATGTTGGAACAATGCTCTATTGGGAACTACAAGGCTTGGGAAGAGCCACAAACAATGAAGCAGAAGCCTTAGCTATCAAATCTGCTTCTATTTGGGCAGTAAAACAAGGTCATAGGAGGATAATCCTAGAATCAGATTCTCAAATAATGGTTGGAGCTCTAGATTGCATGAGGAACTTTGCTTTGAAAACATGGAGGTTGAGGATTCTTGTCACTCAAATTAAGGAATTATGGAGGGAATTAGATGATGTGATTCCAGTTTATGTGAGTAGAGATCTAAATAAAGTGGCAGACTTCCTGGCTAAGATGGGTACTGAGAAGGAGGTAGGGGTTCAATGGCACAGTGACATGGCTATTGAGGATGAGATGATTAGGCAGGTTGGTGAGCAAATCCAGTGCTTAGCTAATTTGGATAACCATTCCCGAAATACTGTTTAGGAGATTTATGTTTCAATGTAGATCTTCTTTTATAGTTGTAAACAAGTGAACAATCATTGTAGAAATATGGTTTAAGAGATTTGGCTCCAATGCAAATCTTCTTTTACTGTTGTAAACATGTGTTCTCTCTGACTAAGGCTGGGAAAAGTCTCATCCCAACTTGTAAATGATCTTTGTTTTAATACAAGTTTTTTCAAATTATTTTTCAAAAAAACTATTTGCTATACAATCTCTAGATGATGGGGACAAAGATCATCAGGAGGAATTACAACTTTTATTTCAAAAACATGCATCAATATTTGAGGAACCCAAAGTACTACCCCCTCATCATACTCATGACCATGCAATTTAGCTTCTTCTAGGTATTCTTCCTCCAAATGTTTTCCCCTATATGAATCCATATGTACAAAAATAAAGAAATAAGAAAATGATGTAGGAATTGCTTGTAAGGGTTATTCACCCTAGTGTTAGTCCCTATTCTTCATCGATATTGTTGGTATGTTAAAAAGATGAATCTTGGCATTTGTGTGTGGATTTCAAAGAACTTAATAAAATAACTATTAAAGATTAATTTTTCATTTTTATTATTGATGAGTTGTTAGATGAGTTTGTTAGGATTTTTTATTACATTATTATTAGATCATGCATTATTAGTTGGAAGGTTATTATTAGCTAGAAGATTATTTTAATATTTATTACATGTAATGATCTCTTAAATTGGGAGTATCGATATTATAGTTTGTAACCCTAAAGCATGTATTAAATAGGTTCTTGCCTTAATGAATGAATTAAGCTTTTTTGTCATCATTGGTATCAAAGCAAGGTAATCTGAGTATGCATTGAACCTATGACATAACATTGATCTAGTTTATCAAAGAAGAATTCCTTGATCCGAGTCATCACTGAATGATTGAATTTGGGATTGAAGATTAAGAATAGTGGACTAATTATGTGTTGGCTTGTTAAGCCTTACTACCACAAAATATCATAGGTCCCAATATAAAGAAGACACAATATTAAAGGTCAAAATATAAATAATGAAGAGTAGAATAATATATGAGCAAATTAATATGTATATCTAGGCCTATATAATACTGAAAATAACATTCACTTATATAATCAAATATGAATGTAAATGGCCTAAGTCATTCATGAACTATGCATGAAGAAAACTTACAATATTAATTGCTCAAAAATTTGTATACAAGCTTTATTATATTTCTTCCTCTTACATTTAGATAATGATATCCTTCAAATCCAATCACTTTCTTATGGAGCATTATCTCCATAATATATCCATAGTAATATGACTCTTAAAGTACTTGACTATTGCTCTCCATATGACAAGTCCCATGACCCTTGGCTTATCATCTTGCCACTTGCATACTAGACTCTTCACTTACTTTTTACATGGACACTTGACTCTAAGACATTTGCATACATCTACATGAATCTTGTACTTCTACATGCACTCGTAATCTAAGACACTTGTGCACATTCTCACAGTATATATTTGCATGATACTTGTATACATTCTCTAAATCTACACTTCAACTCTAACTTACATGACACGTGTGCATTTCTTGAACAATTCACTCTTACATGACACTTGTGCATTTCCTGCACATTTACACTTACATTAAAGAGAAATATAAATCACACTCCTAAACTATAGACTCAACATATCTACAATTATACCATGAAGGTACCATGGGGGTACATTAGCATGTACCAAATAATGTAATATTCCTCAACATTTTGTCCTTCATAAATGGTCGTAACAGCATCCCATGCTTAGATAGAAGTTTCTACATCACAAATGTGTTGTTGGATCTCATCAATTATAGCAAGGGTGATTAGAATTAATGCTCGTTAATCTGCCTCATCATACTTATTTGTTGGATCCCTACCTTGAGGTTGTATTTTGGTGCCTATCACAATGTCCCATAGTTTTTCCAGTATCAAGATAGTTTACATTTTTGTCTTTCATGCTCTAAAGTTGGGTCCTTTCAGAATCTAAGAATATATGAGAAACACTTTGGGAGATGCCACCTATGCAAAGTTGTAGAATATCACCTATAGAACTTGGAAAACATGGAAGAACAATAATGAAGGTGCCAGACTCCATCGATAATGCACCTTACACAATATTTGATGAATTTTGCAAGGAGAATATGTCAGTTTGTCAATATTTTTTTCATTTGGTTATATGGGATTGAAATGGGTCCCACCCATATTACATCATCACGACATAGTGTATTACAACAAATCTTGGATATTATCCATGATCACTTGGCAAAATTTGAACCTTGGTCTCCTCTTTAAATAATGAGGAATCTAATCAGTTGAGCTAATGCCACTTGATCAGTCTCTGTCAATATTGCACCTTATTTACAATTACAATTTCACAATTGATTAAATCAACTGCACAAAAGAAACACCTTTTTAAAATTAAGCACTTTAATAATAAAGTACTTTTAATAATGCACTTTTTTAAAAATATTAAGCTCTATTTTTTTTATTTTAAGAAAACACTTTTAAAAATAAAAAGATCTGCTCTATTTTTTTAAAATAAGCTCTTATTTATTTTTCCTTTTTTAGGAAAGCATTTTTTGAAAAAGAATAAGCTTTGATTTTATTTTTTTCCCTTAAAAAAAATCTTTTTTTTTTCTTTAATTTTTTTTTTTTCTTTAAAAAACTCTTTTTTTTCCTAAAAATAATAAAACACTTGAAAAATAATAAAGCTTTTGCTTTTTTTTTTTTAAATCAAGAAATATTGAAAACTTGCAAACCTAAGGCTATATTTGTATTTGGATCTAGATTTAGATTTGGATTGGAAGGTACACATTTTTTTTCTTGATGAATTTTTATGCAACAAAAAATATTGATAGCCCAACTTCAAACAACCATAATTTTTTCAATACTGCTCAAAATTTGGCATATGACCACTTGTTTTTGTAGTGCTCGAAATGATATACGTAGAGGTGCAAGAATATTATAAATTTGAATTCAAGGAAGGAACATATAGCTCCCACAAAAAAATAATGTGTGATACCAAATCCAAGGCCATAGTCGCATAGGCTGTAATTATCAATGGTATCTTTCCCATGAATTGAACCTGCAAATAATCAAATCTACACATATCAAATAAATGGAAGAGCTTATCGTTAGATAGTGATGATTATCCCTTACCATATCTCACACACTCAATGATGGCTCGAATCAAGAAATCCTTTCTGATAAACCAAATCAATGTTATATCGCAGGTTTAGAGCATACTTGGATTACCCTGCTCTAATACCAATGATGGAAAAAAATATCAATTCATTCATTGAGGCAAGAGTCTATTTAATACATGATTTAGGGTTACAAATGGAAATATCAATACTTCCAATTTAAGAGTCCATTACATGCAAGAAATATTAAAATAATCTTCTAGCTAATAATAACCTTCCAATTATTATTAGCAGGGTCATCCAAGTATGCTTTGAACCTGTGGCATAATGTTGATCTAGTTTATCAAAAAAGTATTCCTTGATCTAAGTCATCATCGATTGGGTGAGTTCTATTAAGTAATAATCATTGTTATCCAATGACAAGATCTTCTATTTGTTTTATGTGTATAGGTCTACTTGTTTGTAGGTTCAATTTGTGGGAAAGATATCCATTGATAATCAGAGCCTATGTGACCATGGCCTTGGATTTGGTATTGCACACTATTATTTTGTATAATCTATATATTCTTTTCTAGCAATAAAATTCATAATATTCTTTTACCCTAATGTAGATAATTTTGAGCACTACAAAAATGAGTGGTCATATGCCAAATTATGAGTAGTATTAAAAAAGTTATGGTTGTTTGAAGTTGGGCTATCAATGCAATAGATCCATAGGTGGTTACCCAAGTGCCAGATCAGTCAGAGCAAAGCTATATTATCTAAATAAAATAGTTATATCAACTAGATTCAATGCTAGAGCTAGAGCTAGAGCCAAGAGCAAGAGCCAATAGTAAGAGCTAAGAGCCAAAACCAAGAGCAAGATCATAGACTCTAAATTAAGGGGGGTCCTAATATTTCCTAGCCCAAATAATATAACAAGTGGGGGATGTTAGGATATTTTATTACATTATTATTAGATCATGCATTATTAGCTGGAAGGTTTTAATTAGATAGAAGATTACTTTAATATTGTTTGCATGTAATTATCTCTTAAATTGAATGTATTAAATAGGTTCTTGCCTCAATGAATGAATTAAGTTTTTTTTCCTTAAAAGTTGCATGATTATTCTCAAAATTAGACTTGTGGTTAGGATATAATCAAATTCAACTCAAGGAAGATGACATTCCTAAAAATACCTTTAGGAATCACAAAGGGCATTAAGAATTTGTGGTTATGCCATTTGGTTTGACCAATATACATCCACTTTTCAAAGTTTGATGAATGTTATTTTTTGACCTTCCTTCACAAGTTCATTATAGTCTTCTTTTATGATATTGTGATTTATAGTCACACTTGGGAGGATCATCTCTAACATTTGGATCAAACCTTGTAGCTTTTTTTTGATAATCAACTTTATACCAAGAGATCAAAGCGTTCTTTTAGTCTACATGAAGTAGAGTATTTAGGTCATATTGTCTCCAAAAAAGGAGTTAAAGTAGATCCTAAAAAAATTTAGGCTACTAAGGAATGGATAAAGCCTCAAACCCTCAAGGTACTTTAATGATTTTTGGGACTCACTAGGTATTACCACAAATTTGTATAAATCTATGGAAATATAATGAATTCTTTAATGACCATGTTGATAAATAATTCCTTTATTTGGTTAGAATTAGTAGATCAAGCTTTCAAGGAATTAAAATAATCTATGACAACCACCCTAGTGTTAGCAATGCTTGACTTTTCTAAGTCTTTTGTAATTGAAAGTGATGCTTCTGGCAACAAAATTGGGGTAGTTTTCATGCAATAAGGAATACCATTAGCTTTCACCAATAGAGCACTATCAGGTAGAAACTTGGGCAAATTCACTTATGAAAAGGAGATTCTAGCCATTTACATGTTGTTAATCATTGGAGGCTATATCTCATTGGAAAATAATTTTCAAATCAAAATTGACCATCAAAGTCTTAAGAATTTATTGGATGAAAGGATAGCCACACCCAAATAACAAAGGTGGGTATCTAAATTTTTGGTCTATGATTATGAAATCATATATAAAAATGGAAAGGATAATGTAGTGGTTTATGCACTATATCGGTAGTATGAAGATTAGGGTATGTTAAATGATATATCTACACCACTTCCTCAATGGATAAATTCACTTAGAGAAGAAATGACCAAGGATTCCTATTTGTAAACCTTCATCCACAAACTCCAAGCAAA
This sequence comes from Wollemia nobilis, assembly GCA_028583015.1. Taxonomy (NCBI): domain Eukaryota; kingdom Viridiplantae; phylum Streptophyta; class Pinopsida; order Araucariales; family Araucariaceae; genus Wollemia; species Wollemia nobilis. The sequence continues at coordinate 6,162,197 of JAQPPZ010000440.1, read as the reverse complement.
TGCCAACTCATGCCTTGGATATACCTGGGATGGTCAATATTTTAGATATCATGATTGACTTGTTATTTCACAAAATTCACAAATTTTAGAATTCATCTTGTAAGAAATGCATGCATCACCAATGACAAGATATTCTAGGTTTCTAAAAACCTATGAATAAACCAAACAAACCTTCTTTTGGAAAGACATGAAAATGGATTTATTCATTTTTTATAGTAGAATGTGATAGGTTCCAAAGGATGAAAGGCAAAATTGTGTGTTCCCTAGGAACCCTTTAGCCCTTGTAAATTCCATAATAGGTGTAGATAGATATTTCCATGGATTTCATTGAAGGGCTACCCAAATTGGGGGGAAAATCAATCATTCTAGTGGTAGTGGATCGTATCACAAATTATTCTCATTTTTTTCCTTATCCCATATCTACACAACTTTCGTGGCTACTCAAATATAATTAGACTCCATATTTTACGTTCATGGCATTCCCAAATCTATTGTGTCAATAGGGACCCTAGTTTTATGATTCATTTCTAACAGGAACTATTGAATTTGTAGGGTACTCAGCTCAAAATGAGTTGGCCTATCACCCTTAAACTAATGGCAAAATATAAATTGTTAATAAGTACTTTGAAACATACCTCTATTGCTTTGCATCATAACATCCTACAAAATGGGCCAAATGGGCCCTTTTGGCTAAATGGTGGTATAATACTTCATATCATATTGCTACCAAGGTTACATCATTTAAAATAGTATATGGTATTCCTCCAACAACACCCTCCTCATACATTCTAGGAATCTCTAAGGTTCAAATTGTTGATTCCACTCTCATCCAACATATCATCATATAACAACTTGAGGCAAACCTTTAATTGGCCTAAAATCATATATGTCAGAAATATTATCAACATCATTTAAAGTGTAGCTTTGAAGTGAGGGACTTTGTCTTTATTTGCTTTTAGCCCTACAAATAATCATCACTCTAGCTCCATGGATGCTAAAAACTTACAATCAAACACTATGGTCCTTATTAAATGGCCTACAAATTGGCCCTTTCGGCCACTTCCAGGATCCATCCAGTATTTCATGTCTCCTCCTTGAAGAAGGTTATTGGCAATAAGATACAATTTTAGTCCACATTACGAGAGCTATATGAAGAAGGATCCATCATTCTTGAGCCTAAATGAATTTTGGAATGGAGATCATGCACCCTTTGCCACCATGTCATAATTGATGTTCCTATTCAATGGAGAGGATTACAACCTAAAGATTCCATATGTAAGTCCCTCCAATAGCTCCAATAGTAGTTTCCTCATATCTAGCTTTGAGGACAAATATTTTTGAAGGGGAAGGGCATGTTAGGACCCCATCCTAACCTTATTATGTAATGACCCCCTTTCTAACATGGGGACCCCATCCTAATAACATTATATAATATTTTTAAATAGTTTGAGGCCCTATAGGAACTTGGAAAAGTGAGGCCTTCTAATGTAACCAATATAAAGAATGTAATTGTTATTTAGTAGAATATTCTAACTAAGGTGGTAACTTGCATGTGAGTTGATCATTGAGCTTTAGGTTTAGGGTTATGAAGAATATTTTAAAAGGTAAGGGGTATATATGGATGTATCTTTTTGCATATTAATCAAAGTTCTATTTAAGAGGTTGCCTCCTAAAATAGGCCTATGATTATGTATTGTGATTATGTTGAGATAAATATAGATTATTGCATTTCCATTTCATATTGCAATATTTTGTTCTTTCATGATTTACTAATTTTATTGCAATATTTATGTGGATGTGCTTATTTTAACTATAATATTTCTAACAATATATACCTTTTCAACTAGCTAGAAGGAGGAATTCCATCCTGTAATATTCCTCCTTGATCTTCCTTTTGACTCTATCCTACAAAGTTATAATTTGATAGGAGTGAGGTGATTATGGCTATTGTTTTTTTTGCATCCATCATAGTTTCTTGGATTAATATGAAGTTTAAACAAATGCTTTAGGGATTTTTTATGAGGGTCCTTGAGCCCTCTAACATTTAAAGAGAGGATGATCATTAATTTCCTTAACCCTAAGGTTGTCCTACTCTAAGAACCCCAACTATAATTTTTTTATTTACTAGAGAAAAATTTCTTCTTAGCTTGTGTTTGTGCAGTTTTTAAGTATGATTTCCTTCCTGCTATAAACTCTTGAGATTAACTAGTCTCAAGACCCAATTCCCGTAATACCTAACCATACCTAATATCTTATTTACCTTTTTTTAAGACTCTTATAGCTTATATACTAGAATATGTGCTTTTATTATGGTTATTTGGACGACTTGGTGGGGAAAAGATCCCTACTAGGGTTGTGTACTGAAATTCACTACACCCAAAATAATTTTGCCTTGGCCATATCCACAAGATGACTTTAGTGGAAGTCCAATAAAATATCTAAAAAATAAGTGAGAATATGGAGGCTGCACTTACCATCAAATTTAAAAATCAGTGGCAGTCACCAATTTCCAAGAAAAGCAATTGATGGAGAAAACAAAAAGTAGTGCTCACTATGAATTTCCTAGATCCATGGTGAGTGTTCATCCAAATAAAAGTGAATAAAGAAAGAATCCCATGGCTCCATGACATGTAAATTGCTCATTCAATAGCCCATGCCACTTTATGAATTTGTTAAAGAATTTATCAGAAGAGAACTCTACCTTTTGTCAAGGCCTAGAGGTAGATATCACATCAAGGTGCTCATCCAAAGGCGGGCCATCATAAATCTTGGATAGATACAAGAACCAACAATGTATGGAGTTGCAAATATAATGAGCTATGTGATCCACCCGATTATTAATCTCTATGGTATATGCTATTTCATATATCCTTTCCAGATTTTTGTATGGTAACTAAGTGAAGCCCTACCATTGGTTGGAGTATGAGAGCCTTTTTTATGATAACTAAGTGGAGCCTTGCCATTAATTGGAGTATGAGAACATTTTTGATGATAACTAAAAATTACTTTTCCATTGGTTGGAATGCAGTGAAGACAATGACTATAGTTTTATTCTCCCCCATATGATTGATCGCATAGACCTAATTATTCCACATCTAACTAAGCTCATTGTGGTTGTCCATGTGGCTACCACATGATATCCCTTTTATGTATTCAAAAGATACCAATTATAGGAGAGCGGTTTAGGAATGATCTAATGACCCATGAAGGATAGAAAGGGATGTAAAAGTACTTAGTTTATAAAATATCATGAATAATTTGATCTCAATATTTGATGGCCTATGTCATCTCACGAAGCTCTTCAATATTTTGTTAAATTATAGAAATATTATCGTCTACAAGTCAGTCCTTCCATTTCTAATTAAACCAATAGTAGCCATACATGTGTCATCTACATGATCTCTTCACTCTACACTAAAGCCTAATATAATGACTCACACGAATTAGCACCAATCATCCAATCCCAATAATCAACAATCTGAGGAGGAATACAAGAACAAGGAAAATGATAGGATGAGCTTTGTCGCTCGTTCAATCAAAGGAGAAACATCTTGGGCTGATAGTTTTTAATTTTGGAAAAGATAAAAATGTTCTTTCAAAGGTATCATCTATGCATGATCTCCCAAGAGAGGGGAAGAGGGGAAGAGGAGCCTCGGGTTCATCTACCAGTGCCTTTCAGGTGCAACATTCCAATAAAATCAATTGGTATTTTAAATATAGTGATAGTGGAAGAGCCAAGTCCAGAGGCCCAGCATTGAATGTGGACTAGTCTCTCACTCGATTTAGGAAAGAAATTTTGGATAATTTATGCAAATTTTAAGGGGAAAACGCTAATATTTATATATAAATAGTAATTGAATTTTCATTATAGGCATCAAAAATTGCTTACTTGTACCCAATACTTACCATTGTGTGTATTTTCCTTTTACTTTTCTTCTATGTATAATCTAGACTCGAGCCTTGAATCTTTTGTTAATGGTATTCAGGTCTCTTTTGGCTTAGCATCTCTATAAATTATGATTTGTATGGAAAGTTATAACTAATTTCACTCTATCTTGTTTCTAATGTGTGTTTGAATGCTTAGATGTTGGATTGAAATTATGTTCACTTTCTAGCTATTAGTAGATGATGCATACATTTATTTTATTCTAATTATACACACAAGAACCTTTTGATCTTTGGTGCATTGTCTCCATAGCTTAGGCTTTATTTTCTACAATATCTTTCTTTTTTTCTTTGATGAATGTAAGTAGCATAGGACCAACATGCTAAATATCATATCGGATGAGGATTCAACCTCAGAAAAATATTGGAGGTTGGCCCATGAGTGCATCTTGCTCTCAAAAAGCTTCCCGACTACATCTCTCTACATGTGAAACAAGTGTTAGAGGCACCTGGACACAACAAAAAGTGACAAATATATTCTAGGAGACCAATAATTTTGTCTGGAACACTCAATGGGATGAGTTAACACTTTATCATATGCATATGATATATTATAGTTAATATTTTGGTGAAGATATCAACCAACATGCTTGTTGAAACAAGAGAGTATTCACCTAGTGACTCCACTAAAGAAGAAGACCTAAAAATAACCACCATGCACACACAACAATTTGCTAGTATGCACTAACAAAGATATCATATTGAAGTTCTGGTGAAGATATCAGTCTATTTTGCTTATCAAATTATAAACAAAATTTACCTAGTGACTCCACTAAGCACAAAGGACCCAAAATTTTATGAGTGAAAGACCTATCATTAGATCTTTTGCAAGGGCAATTTCGTAAGCATTGGTGCCACCCTTATCTAAGTACCTTGAAGAAGAGCCCAACATCATAACATGGCTACAAATCAACATTTAAGAAGGTACCCATCTTGGAATGATAGAGATATCCTAATACCACATGTTCCTCCTACGACATGGGATCCAATCCCAACCTTTGCTTTCAAATTGCTACCATAATTCACTCATGAAGATACAATTATCTCTATAGATTATTTGTATTGCATGGTGAGTCTATACATAGCACACAATATTGGAGAGTAAAATATGGCTCTTAGACTATTGGTAGCTTCTTTCAGAGGAAAGATTAAAAATGGTACCTACACCTAACCCCATATTCCATTAAAAGCTAGGACTAGCTCACAGACCTATTGCTAGATAGATTTAGAGATAAGGTAAACAATGTGTCCCTTCAAGAGTAGTTGACAACCATAAAGAGAGTGTCTATCAAGATTATGGATGACTTTAGCACCCAGTTTCATAAAACCTAGTACATAATCCTCAATGAGATTTGTCCTCTCCTAGGTATGGTGTTCATCTACTATCTTAAAGCTATGAGTTCTAAAATAGCTATGATGGTCGATTCCAAGGGGGTAACTCTTTGTCAACGGCCTATGGGATAGCCATCCAATCTGATAATGACCTAATCCAAATAGGAATATTAGCTCCTAGGCCTCCCATGCCTCTATTCCTAAGCATCTAACTAGCATATCAACCATCTCCAACACTTTAGCCCACCACTTTTCAACCTACTCCTACTATAAACCCTATGAATGTTCATAATTTTCTTCCAACTCCCCAATATCCCTCTACAAGTTCTTACTCCTCTAAAATAGATGAGATAAGGAATGTGTTGATGATATTTTCTAAAGAGGTCATAGCCCTTATGAGGTAGGAGAGCACCCATACATTTCCATATTAGGTCTATCCTAGACCTCTCTTCCATCAAAATAATCAAGGTTATAGGCCTTTATTAAATGGGTATCAAGGATCTAATTTCCATAATTATAAGTATGTGATTCAAACCCAAAGCTCAAACTAGTATATAGTGCTCATTCCATCTCCATTGTAGCAATTTTCCCCTAAACCAGTTAGGGATATAGTCCCTACACATAACAATTATGTGGAGGACCCCAATGCATGGTACTGCCCCTACTCCAAGGCCTATGCTCCCACCATTTATCCTGAGAACAATTTACAACAAACTATGTTGGAGTCTAATGAATTTTTATATCCCTATTCATCCACTTCTTACCTGGTGGATACATATATGTAGAGCCAACCATCTTAAGTCCAACCATAAAGCTTTTTTCTAAGGATGAATTTCATGACTCCTAAGCAAACTATGATAACTTGGAACAAATATGAAGTGTATGCTATTTTTTATGGAGTAAGTACTTCGACAACTAAGGGGCCATAAGTCTAATTGGACTACATGATTTCGGCTAAAATGAAGGTGATGGAGGGATAAGGAAGAGCTGATCCAATGGATAACAATGCCCAGGCCCCAGAACAAGCTATCTAACCTAGGAAAAGGTATCTCCCTTACTATAGAACCAAACCAAAATATACAGAATCCTTTGAAGGCTATTAAAAGAAATATTCTTAAATATCTAAGGTAGTGTGCACTAGTTCTAGAAGCATCTAAAGCTTCCACACCCACTATGGATATACCTAAACCTCAATGGCTACTAAAAATTAGAAGGTCTAGTTTGATTAATCATTCAATGTGGTAGATAATTTGAATAATTCTAATGTCGTTATACCTCTATGGGATGTTTTTTCCATACCCAAACAAAGGAAGAACTTCGAAGAAGCACTAAAAGTACAAGAGGCACAAGAAAAATAAAAACCATTGTCGATCCTGCATATATTTAGCCCTAGGTGGTATGAGCCAAATTAATGTTATTTTACTTGACCTTGGTCTATGGAGATAAATTATTCTATAACTACATGGTAGACTCTAGGTTAGGTACCTCAGTTATGCCCAAAAGGATGGTAGATGCATTGGAGTTGGTATATGAGTCTGTCAACAACATAGTAGTTCAGTTGGATGGCATCCCAATACAGATATTTGGGGTAGTAAAAAATCTTCTCCTCATGCTATAAGCCTACCCAAACCTCATGGTCCATTAGGATATTATAGTAATTGAGCTTTTAACTATTTTTTATATTTATCTATCAAGAGGACTTCATCCCCAAAATTGAATGTTATTTATCTTTGGATTGGACACACATGTTTCTTAGGACCAGATATAAGACTCAGCTAATAATTTATTGAAAACTCTCCATATCCATCATGTGGAGCATGTGCCCTCAATTGGACCTAATTATAATTAGACCAATATTGTAGAGGAATAATAGTCTAGATCGGACCAATATATTGATGAATTCCATTGCTCAATCCCTGGTGATCAGATGGACCAATATATTGATGAATTTCATTGCTCAATACCTCATGATCAGATGGATCAATGGGTAGTCAATATGTGGGATGTATGACCCTATATAGTATTTGAGAAAGCAAGCATAGGATGCAAAATTGACTTGGGTTTCCCTATAACATACTTTGTACATGCCACAAAAGATATTTATGTAACATCATGTTTGAGTTTCTTTTGTAATAGAATCATCTTAGGACGTGTAGTTGGTTTGGAGCATTCTTTTATTTGCAAGGATTACATAGGCTCGTCGGATCACAAAAATCACAAGATATTGCAAAGTAATCCATAATGTTAAGAATGCTAAGACTGATCAAAATCAATGAACCATGCAACTCTGATGAGGCGAATATGGGGAATTTTATCCAAAGTAGTGATAGTCGTCATATCACTAGGAGGATACGTGGTAAACTCACGTTCGATCAAGATCCATTAAAAAAAATCCCAAGTAGAGGATAGCATGATTCATCTGATAAAAGGTCATAAATGATCATCACCATTTTATATGGATAGTTCCTCAAGCTTCAACAATTGTTAGATAATCAAGGACTAAGGTTCGTGAGTCGTTTGATTCACAAAGTTCTTTCTTGCATAAGTGTTTCACACTTAGTAGAATTTTTTCCCTATGTAAAAACAAGCCCTCTAAGCTAAATTTCCATGTCGATTAGCAATGCCACATGTAGTACTTGTTCTCTAGAAAATTGTTGTCAAAAGGAAGACTTAAAGCCAATTAGTTCCAACTATTCAATTGAATGATATAGACATCCTACATACAATCCAAACAATAAGAAAGGTGATGGTCCTTTTTGCATCAACCTTGCATAAAAATCAAAACGAATTCACATGATGTGAATTCAATATGGTAACATCCTTCCTCTAACCATGCATGAGAAGAGAATAACTTCACATGATATAAATATAGTACCTCGAACAGGGTGATAGACTCTTCTCACCATACTTATAGAAAGGGGGGAAGTGAACACATTATGTTAATTCATTGCTAAAGGGATAAATGTCGATCAAAAAGATAATAATTGCATGTCTAGAAAAGATAGCAATATCCTTGCATTAGCTTTGTTAGAAAAGAAAAATAAACTCGAATGAGGTACATTTAATACTAGGGAATGTGGTGGATACTTCCCATCAATTTTTTACAAAAGGATGCAGTGAATTCACTTAAAATAAATTCAATATAGGTAGGTACTCTAATATTCAAAAAGAACATCTATAAAAGAGTTTATTTTCTTCATTTTTCATCATTAATTTCGAGCACTCTAGTGAGCAAGAATACATAGAGAACAAGGATAGCAATTTTTGAACCAAGGAGTAAGGGAGAAATTTGTAGATATAGTTGTTTATCTATCCATTCTTCCTCTCCAATTCACATGCTCCTTTTTTTGACTCCATACCCAATGGATAAGGCAACTACTTGTTGGGTTTTATATCTCTAGTGAGTAGAAGATCCCTTATGAGTCACCAAAATGATAATAAAAATTTACTATACCCAAAATAATTTCACCTTGGCCATCTCGACAAGATGACCTTGATGGGAGGCCAATCGACTATCTGAAGGAGAAGTTAGGAGTCAGAGGTCGCACTCATTGTCAACTTTGAAAATCAATGATAGTCATTAGTTTCCAACAAAAATTAGATGATGAAGAAAACAAAAAGTAGTTCTCATGGTCAATTTTCCAGATCCATAGTGAGCATTGATCCAAATAAAAGTGGGCAAAGAAAGAATATCGAGGATCCATGAGTTATTTATTTCTCATCCAATGGGTCACAACACTTCATGAAGTTGTCAAAAAAACTATCAAAGCAAAACTCTACCATTGATCAAGGTTTGGGCATGTGGCAGATGCATCAAGAACCTATGGGTAGATGCTCCACCAAGGTGCTCATCCAAAGAGGGCCCATCATAAATCTTGGGAAGATAGTCCATGAAGTTGTAAATAAAACGAGTTAGCAAGCCACCTAATCATGATGATATACAATCCATTCTATTGCACATAACCTTTTTAGCATTTTTTATGATAACTAAGTGGAGACCTGCCATTGGTTGGATTACAAGAGCCTTTTTGATGATAACTAAAAACAACTCTGCCATTGGTCAAAATGTAGTGAAGACAATGACTACAAGTCTATTTTCCCCCATACGATTGAGCTTGCAAACCTAATTCTTTCACTTTTGATTAAGCTAGCGGTGGTTGTCCACATAATTACCACATGACATCCCCATTATGTATTCAAAAGATACTAATGGGAGGTTATTAGGGTGAGAATGATCTAACAACCCATGAGGGATAGGAAGGGGTGCTATAGCATTTAGTTTGAAAAATCCTACGAACTATCCAGTCTTAGCATTTGATAGCCCATGTCATATCAAGAAGCTTCAACATTTAGTTAAAGTATAGCAAGATTATTATTTGTAGTTCAGTCCTTCCACATCTAATTAAACCCATAATGGCCTTACATGTGTCAACCACATTATCTCTCCACTTTGCACTAAAGCCTAATCCATTGGCTCATGTAGATTGAGAAGAAACAAGGGTGTTATAACATTAGAGAGTAGAACCAATTGCTCAATCCCAACAATCAATTCTTCAAAGAGGAATATGAGAACAAGGAAAAGCGTAGGAGGAGCTTCGTCATCTGTATGATCAAAGGGGAAACATCTCAATCTAACTGTTCTCAATTTTGGAAAAGGTAAGAACATTATTTCATAGGTAAAATTTGTGCATTATCTCCCAGGAGAGGGGCAAAGGGGCGCATAAATATAGCAATTGTAGAGGAGCCTCAGGATGCCATTTGGGCTCAACATTCCAAGAAAATCAATTGGCATCTTAAAGACAGTAACGATGGAAGTTCCAAATCTAGAGACCTCGAACCCATTGGCATTGATAACTAGTTCCAGAGACCTCAAGGGCACCATCATTGAATGTAGGTCAATATCTTGTTCAATTTGAAGAAATTTTGGATGATATATAGGGTTTTTGGGAAAACCCCTAATATTTTTATATAAATAGTAGTCATATTTTCATTATAGGGGAAAACCCGTAATATTTGCATATAAAGTATAGCACGATTATTGTTTGTAGGTTAGTCTTTCCACATCTAATTAAACCTATAATGACCATATATGTATCAACTACACAATCTCTCCACTTTGCAGTAAAGCCTAATCCAATATTTCATGCAAATTAAGAAGAAACAAGGGTGTTATAACATCTTAGAGTAGCACTAATTGCTCAATCCCAATAATCAATTGTCCAGAGAGGAATACAAGGAAAATTAAAAGTGCAGTAGGAGCTCCACCACCCATCCAATCCAAGGAGAAACATCTCGGGCTAATGGTTCTCAATTTTGGAAAAGGCAATAACATTCTTTCAAAGGTATGATATGTGCACTATCTCCTAGGAGAGGGGAAGAGGAGCTCATAAATATAGCAATTGTAGGGGAGCCTTAAGTTCTCCTAATGATGCCATTTGGGCACAAAATTCCAAGAAAAGCAATTTTCATCTTAATCATAGTGACGATGGAAGTTCCAAATCCAAAGGTCCCAAATCCTTTGGCATTGATGAATCCAATTCTAGAGACCTCAAGGGAACCAACATTGAATGTGGATCAATCTCTCACTTGATTTGGAGAATATTTTGGATGACTTATACAAGTTTTGAGGGGAAAACCCTAATCTTTGTATATAAATAGTAGTTGTGTTTTTGTTATAAGCGTAATAAACTACTTACTCATGCCTAATACCTGGCCTTGTATGTATTTTCCTTTCACTTTTATTTTGTGTATATTCTTGACTCGAGCCTTGAGTCTTTTGTTAATGGCATTTGAGCCTCTTTTGTCTTAGCCTCTCTGTAAATTGTGATATATATGAGAAGCTACGACTTATTTTGCTTTATCTTATTTCTCATGTGTTTTTAAATGCTTAGATGTTGGATCAAAACTATATTCATTTTCTAGTTGTTAGTGGATGATGCATGTGTTCATTGTATTTTTATTATCCATAGAATAACCTTTTGATGAATGCAATTAGTGTAGGAAGAACATGCTAAATATCATATTAGACAAGGAGCTAGCCTCAACAAAATCTCAAATATTGCCTTGCTAATGCGTCTCGCTATCATGAAGCTTCCAAAATATGTCTCTATAGCAACAGGCGACTATGACATTCTGAGAGACCAATAGGTTGTTTAAGCCCTTTTGTCTAAAATATCTCTAGCTAAAGAGGGCAAGAACTCATTAAGTTTTATACCTTTCCCCTTTACTTGTTATAAGCCCTTGACAACACCACCCTCTTATAATGCCCTATCTAAATTATGGCCTATCAAGCCCTCCACATAGGAGCTCATACTAGGACAAGATGATAGAGCATGTTTATCATTATTAGAATTCAATTTTCCATCACCAAAAAATGCCATGGTTAATTGATAGAATACCTCCATATGCTTTATCAATTGTAGGTGTGGCCTTCCTTCCCTTATCTGAAGCTTTTCTATGGCAATCACTAAGAGCCAACTCTTTCTCCTTCATATGGACATTGATGACAATAAACCTTTCTTTAAGTGATTCAAGAGTCTTGACTAGGTCCTCTATATGTGCTTCAACCATCGCTACCTCTATATTTTTAGACCAAAAGAACCTTCAACTTGTTTTTGTATAGTCCCTTGCGCTTTGCTCTCTTCCATTTCACAATCCACCTTGAGATGACCCTAATGATGACAATTACTACATCAAAACATCTCAATGTAGTCAAGCTTCTATAAATACGTCCAATTTCCTAACACGAATTCCATGTTCTCCAACAATATTAAAGTGGAATCAAGCTCCACTAAGATACAAGTTACCAATTTTTGGATACTATTTATGTTTTTTGTATATACTCCAAGGAAAACTCCTAAGAAGTTTCCAATATTACACAACATTATTTCATTCTAGAATTCAAGCGGCAAAGAGGATAGTTTGATCCAAATAGGTTGGGTATTAGTTTTCTTAAAGTGTGGATCGAACCTAGGAGATCAAATTGTAGATTTAAAACATTGAGCCCCCAACTCCATCTTCTATTTTTTTATGATCATAGCGTCTTTTGCCTTTTGTAAGACAAAAATCATCCAACCTTTCATCATCACATGATATGTAGGAGTATAGCCCAAAATCTCCAACTAGGTAACCTTGATCCATTCTTGTAGAGTTTTCATTTTCATTGAGCAACCCATAAGTCTTCCTACCAATGTCTTGTCCTTCAATGAAAAAAATTGCTTTAGCATCAAATCCTCACCTACAACCATTCATACCAACTCCTTCCGCATTTTTATATAACATTTTTGCTTCTTTTTTTTCCTTTTTGCTCAGTTTGTTTATCTCTCAATCTGGCCAGACTGCCCTTCAATGTTACCTCTAGTTCATTTGGCAACACTTCCTCTTCTGTATTGCTCCCCTTGTATGCCCTAGGGTTAGGGTTTGAAGCTAATTGGGCTTCATGTATGGCTCTGAGTTGAGTCCTCCATGTACCTTGTCTCTCTTATGTCAGATGTCAAAAGTTATTCCTTGGAGAAAACAATTGAGGGTTTTGTATATTCCTCAGGCTCTTCATTGCAGTCCACTACATCCTCTTCATACATCTTCGACTCAGTTGTCCTACCATTGTTAGTGATTAGTAGGTCATGTCTACACTGTTTGAGATCTCCTCCCAAATTATTTTTAAAAAATTTCATCCTCCCCTCTTCTTCTTGGCCTTGTTGATTGAAGCCCCGTGATGAGAGCCTCATTTGCTTAAGTGCAAGCAGTTGTTTTCTATCGGATCCCGATGACCACCCTCTACCATGCTTCTACGACAAAAATATCCCCATTCCTAACATTGTTAGTGGCCCTAGCAATGCCATGCTGCCATCTAGCTCATACTTCCTCAACCTCCCTCACTCCCTCTTCATCGAAAACTCCATTTTTATCCACAATCATTGAAACTTACCAAGTAGTTCCTTAGGGTTTGTGGTCAAATTTGTTGTTTCTTCTTAGATCTTTAAACCTTCAAGCTAGCTCTGCCATGACCAGTTGTTTCTTCTTAGATTTGCAAACCTTCAAGCTAGCTCCATCATGACCTGTTGTTTCTTTTTAGATCTACAAACCTTCAAGCCAACTTTGTGGTAATTTATTGTTTCTTCCTTGGAAGTGGGAGAGATACAAACCTTCAAACCATCTCCATTGTGTTTTTATATATTTATTATATTTACAAACCTTCAAGTCAACTTTGTTGTAACCTATTGTTTCTTTTTAGATCTGCAGACCTTTGAACCAGCGTTACTATAACCTGTTATTTCTTCTTGACCTCATTTAACATAATATCTATCTTTTAAATTTTATAAATACATTGAAAATATTATTAATAATATATATATTTTTTGGGTTGCATAAGAGAGTTGGTTACGACCACTATTTTTAGTATTAATAATATTATTAAGGGTTTTCATCTTGCAAAATACAACAAATATTTAATAAATAATAATAATGACTAATTAAATTATATATTTAATAGATAATAATAAGAACTTAACTATATATATTTAAGGATACCAGAGTGGTCCTTGGGTTTTTATTAGGAAATCCAAGTTCAAACCCTGGATCCCTTATGTTAACATTTTAGTCTGTAGAGGGCTATCATAGTGGTAAGTCTTTGGGTTTTCATTCACGAGACCAAGTTCAAACCTTGGTACAAAGGGCGCCATAACCCCTCATAAAAATTCATACTTTACCCTAACATTTTGTTTGTAAGAACAATGCAATGGTAAGGGCTTTGGGCTCTAGGAGACCCAGGTTCAGACCACAACATACCCAGAAGGGATAAACCAAGTCCAAACCACAACATACCCAAAAGGAATAGACCAGGTTGACGACCAAATGTTTACCGGCCGGCTCCTGTCCCAGTTCGAAGCCTTGGAAGGTGGGGTCCCATTAACTTCATTTTATTCAATAAAATAAGGTTCATAATGACAATATCTAAACCAATCCATACCTTATAATAGCATCTGAGACTGATGCGATATCTGACAAAGGAGGTTGGTGATTCCCTACGTGTATATAGGGAAAACAACTTGTTTATAAAAGACAAGGAAAAAAAATGAAAAAAAATGAATGATATGTTGCTCGATATCATGGGCACTATTCAGGCCATATAAATTAAAATGTGCAAGTTGCATCTGGCTGGCTTAAAGCAGAGTTCCTACTAAAAATACAGTCACTAAAATTCAGTGAAAAACAAACACGCAAACCACTCCAAATTAATCATTTAAAGTGAAATAAAATATTCAACGAGGCATGTGCATTGGCGAACCTGTCATACTTTGTTTACACTGGGAAGCGCAAGAAATAAACGAAAGCACCCTATATCAATATATGCTTGTGGACCATTAAAAATTATTTTTATTTGTTTTTAATTTTTATTGAGATTTAATTTGGAGGAGATAAATTTATTTTATATTTTATAAATATTAATTTAATATAATTATATTATTTTTTTGTTTTTTTAAATTATATAAAAAATTCAATAATAAATTTGAGTTAAAAACTTTTATATTTATATTTATATAAGCATTAAGTGGGTTGTGAATATGTGGAAGATAATTGATATAAGATTTATATAATCAAGATACAAATAAAGCTGTTGTGATCTTATTTAATCAGACTATTTTTATAAATAAAACAAAAGAGAAAGGAAAAGAAGATCAGACAAAGGAAAAAAATTAAAAAATAAAAGAAAAAAATTACAAACATTTTTATAATATATTATATTATATATCAATATACCGCTGGCGCTACCTACAGTCTTTAAATTGCACAACGTGCTTCAAAGAATCATTGACCAGAACGGTCTACTCCTCCATTCCAATCGATAAGTTCCATATTAAGCAGGGGTGAAGACGGTTTGATGTTATAATAATTACTATATATGGCACTTAATTGAATATTTACATTTATCAGGGACTATTATTAAAATATTTATAAGGGTAATCACTTGGGTGCCAAGCATAACCAAGAACTCAGCATGTAATTTAATCAATAAGCTTGTCAAATTATTCCAGTTTGCTTTAATGTTTTTCAACTTTCAAAACAAAGAAAAACAAACAGATGTGTTTCTACTTAACAGTCAAGGCTGATCTCTGTTTGTGCCTTTGTTATATTTCTTAAATTTTGACTTATATGTGGCCCATATGCCTGGTTGGGTTTGATTGGGTTTCCATAGGTCTGTAAACATAGTCACAGAACAGTTTAGGATCTATTGGGCTTAATCAATATGGAAGGGAAATCAGCAGTATTTGCATGTGTGATAGTACAAGTACTGCTGTGGGCACATGAGGGTGCAGCCCTTGTTGCAAACAAAGAGGCCCTGAAAAGAGTTCACCAGATCAACAAAGAGGGGCCAAGAATTGCTTTGGTTACTGTTTATCCCCCAGAAGAAGCTGCCTTCATTGAAACAAAGGTTCTCATACCTCATCCTAAACACCCATGGGTGGATTTATCAGGTTCCATAACTTCTATCTTGAAATATGCTTATTGTGCTATAACTTTGCCTTTTGTTTGAGTTGATTTTTGTATTAGGATGCTTTTGCCCTTGACTTCTATTCTATTCTTGATTAAATTTTTCAATTAGATTTGCCTAACAGAAAAGTTGGATCTTTATCTTTGTGTTGGATTGATTTCTCTGCAGGTCGCAGATTTCGTATAGGAACCATCTATGGCAAAAGGGTGGTTTATGTAAGATGTGGTGTTGGAATGGTACATTGCCTCTTCAGTCTTTTTTTTTTTTTTTGCAAGTGTTGTTAAAAAATGGTTAAGAGTATGAGTATAGTTGTGGGTGCCTGTTATTTATTGAAATGAAAAATGAATATCCAATGAATATTGTTTGAGTTGTGAATTAGTGGAAGTTCATCTTATGTTGTTCCACTTTGAATAATAGGATATATATACACCTGAAATAAGGTTTACATTATTGAAAAACATTTAAGAGATAACCTGTTCATATTTGCAGTAATAAATTCTTGTAGTCATGCAGTAAAGATTTTGCTCTCTGGAATCTCCAGTTTGTGTCTGCCATGATAGGGGAAATTGAGGTTGTCATCTTTGTAAATCCAGTTAGAAAAAATTCGTATGATACCTTGGGAGAGCATTGCTGCTAAGATTTTGTTTTTGAAAATTAATAGTTTTGGTTGAGATAATCAGTTTTTCTGGGTTCACATTGCATTTGACATTCTTGGGTGAAGAGAGGCTTTGTTAATAGTGTGTAGTGATTGCACAGGCATGGTGTTTTACTGATTAAAAGTGTACAGAGAACTTGTTGTTTTTGCCTGAATACCGAACTGATTAGATTCATTCTCAAAGTAAATTTTCAATGCTCCCTCAAAGAATCATGGAAGAGAGCTCCAGAATTGTAATTTTAGAAATTTTTTAAATTAAATCGTTAAATTGTTATACCCAATGTAGGAATTTAGGACTCTCCAGAGTTGTAATTTTAGAAAAATAATAAATTAAATCATTAAATTGTTATGGAGGTTTTTAGGAATCTGGATACAAATTAATAGCTATCTTAGTTAGAAGGAGGAACAAAAAGGATTTTTGACATTGCTAGGAGCATTTGAGAACATACAAATATTGAACAATGGGCATGAGCTTTTCTCAGCATTTAGATTTTTTTAAATGTTCTCAAACTTAGTTATAAATTTGTTTGCTTGACAGTGGAATGCAGGGGTGACAACCCAGATGCTGGCAGATCTGTTTAATATAGCAGGTGTTGTGCATTTTGGCATTGCTGGCAACGTAAACAACTCTCTTTCTATAGGAGATGTCACAGTCCCAAAATATGTGGCTCACACTGGAATGTGGGAATGGCTGGTAAACTCAAAATTCCATTCTACAGTCTACTCTTTTTGCTTTTCAGTTGTAGGAGAACTTTCCTATATAATTCTAGGAAGCAAATCACTGCCCTTGTTTTGTTGTGGTTAATAAATATGAGATCTCCTCTGCTCTTGTATGACAGAAAGTAAATGGTGAGACAGAGGCAAATAATGTGGGAAACTTGATGGTGGGAGGATACAATGTTCCACAATATAACAGAACAAATCTATTAGGTAAGATCTCATATGTGCCTGAGGAGTTCTACAGTGAAACTGGGAAGCCCAATGTACCTGAAGACTTGCTCTTTGCTGAAACAAGCTCAAACTGGCTTAAGTTCGCAAGCACAATCAAGGTTAGCAGGACATTTTCTTTTTCCAGATTCGAAAGTTGAAATATTTAACAGTTCAGCTCCTGCTATTTGATAGTAGGACATCACTTTTGGACTTAATTTAATTTAAATTATTTTTTTCAAATTTTGGGTGCTGAAGTTATAGAACATGGAATTTCTACTTGTTTGAATTCTCAAGTGGACTTAAGGTTAGCAGTTTAGCCCTCTGGTTCCAATGTAAAAAATGTTTGAATCACATATAACATATTCAAGTTGTAATAATCAAACTTGTATTGGTGCTTGTAAACGATAAAATTGAGAAAACAACTTAAATGAAAAAAAAAAACTTGGAAAGAAATGAATTGAATACTTTGACAAATGTGGTGAATTTAATGAACCCAGCTTAATTTTTTAAAAATAATTTTAATAATGTAACATATGTGCAGAATTAGAACTTTCACTTGTCAATCCTTGTCATCTGCATGATGTGATATAAATATACAAGTAGCTGTCAATTAAGTCACATTCATTTATAAAGCTCATCAAAATATATCAGCTTGTGCTAAATTAGTATTTTTATAAATATGGATTTAAATTTTTGTTTGTTGAAATATCTCAAATCTTTTATATTCTTTAGAGATATTTGTTTAATTGTAGCTGTGCCTAACAAAGTATTTGTTTACCCAGGGATTGAAACTGGAGTCTTGCTTGAACAAAACTGTGTGCCTTCCAAGGCCAGCTACTATGGTTTTTGGGCAGAGGGCTTCAACTGCAAATATTTTTATTGACAATGGTGCTTATAGAGAGTTCCTTGTCCGTCATTTCCATGTATCTTCTGTGGATGAAGAGAGTGCAGCAGTAGTTATGGTAAGTTGATTGCTTTCACTCTGTTTCTCCAAAGTATATGATGAAGGATATTTATCAAGTTATTTCATCTCAGTAGTCCTCTTTCCTTTTACTTAGGCTTATCTTAGTTGTCAATTTAAACTTGTATGGGTATTTAGGATGCAAGTTATTAATAGTTACAGGTAAAATAGTTTTTGCTGCTAGAGGTCATATGAGAAAAGTTTTATAAAAAATGTTATTAATAAAACCTTAAACCTTCTGTTATAAATTACTGTTTCTGCAATAATATATTCTATCATAATATTTCATTCAACATTAACATACTTCTATGTAAATTTTAGTCATGAAAAATATTTGTTTGGTTATCTTACAATATAATCTTATTGATAGTTTAATTTATCCTTGTACTAAAAATGTTATTTTGGAAATAATTGATGATGTGGTGTTGTGGGTACTTGCAGACTTGTTTGTCAAACGAAGTGAAGGTAATTGTTTTCAGGGGATTGTCTGATTTGGCTGGATCACAACAGGGTGAGAATGCCATACATAAATTTGGACCCCTGGCAGCCACGAATGCAGTGATAGCCACTCTTGAGTTCATCAAAAAATTTCCCTTTTCTGAACTCTGAAAAAAGAAAATTATATAATAAAAAATAAAATAATAATGAAGTCTTCTACATTTGTTCTTTTCCAGTGAGAGGACGTGCCTAGTCAGATATACTTTACAGGAACATTCAAGTCAATGAAAAACATTGTCAAAGAATTTACACAAATGATTTCTATTTTTATAAAGTTTTTTGAATTAATTATAATTTTTGAATTAGTAATAAAGTATTTATATTTTTAAATTATATTTAATTATTTTAATATTAAGATTATTTATATATTTTTAATTGGTTTTATGTTATTGAAATGGTATTATATTAGAGTATTATATTTACATTTGGACAAGATTTAAACTTAGATCTTTTATGTAAAAAAATAATTTAATTGTTTAAATTTATAACATTTGATTATAGTATATATATATATATTTGTATTATTATGAAAGGAGGGTTTTGAAAAGAATCCTTCAACCTTTTACATCAACTCCTCCATGGGAGACAGACCATAAAACATAGTTGTGCAAAACAACCACCCTAGCTCAGAAGAAAGGACACAAAAGACAAACATAAACACCACATGGAAACATTGCTAGCACCAAAAACAAGAAGGTGGATCCACAAACCAAACAGACAAAGCAGAGGTAAGATCAACGACAAGATAGCTTTGGATTTCCACCAAGGAGTATTTGAAACCCGACTGCCACGAAGGATAGAGTCAAAATGGGTGCCATTCTTCCAGTTTGAATTTGAACAAGAGCAATTATTGAAGGATGTGAATGGCACCAACTGCCCATAATAGATGCGATGAAGAATTATTATCCTCAAGCAGAAGCTAGGCCACCAACGGACAAGATGAACATCGCAATCATAGGGTGCGACATTCCAACAATTCAAATTACCATAAGTGCCAACACTTTTGAAATAAAGGTAATGTAACATACTAAAATACCAATGATCGGGTTCCCGATAAACTTTAAGAGAGTTTTGCATTATGAAGATTTAGGAGATCTATCGAGAAGTTATTTCTCACATTGTAAAGCCAGGATGGTTGGTTCCAAGATTGACCAAACAATCAGCAAGCGAATTACCCTCCCTCGGAATATGTGCCACCCTAAATTGATTTAAATTTTGGAGGTACCTTCTCGACTCCCACATCATATTTGCGATATTCTAGCTCGGATCAGTAGTGGAATTAAGAATATTAATCACATTATTCGAGTCCCCTTCAATCTTAGCATTCGAATATCCCAAATCAGCCAGGAGTTTAATGCCTTGGAAAGCGGCTCGGGCCTCCGCAAAGTGGGAAGTTTGGAATGATAAATGCTCACAATATGTTGCAATAACTTCATCCATTTTGTTCCTAATGATGCCACCCACTCCAGCGATCCCGGGATTGCCTTTTGATGGCTTGTCGAAGTTCAACTTGAGCCAACCAATGGGGGGGCGACCATCTCACATTATTCCTTGGATTCAGTACAAGAGGCCCAGGGTCAAACCTTAGGAAGCCCAGCTTAGCTTCCAATAGAACTTCAACAGGAGAACTCTTCAAGCAATTTCTCCCTAGATCAGGAAACGCATTGGTAACATTTTCAATTGAACTCCACAAGATTTTGAGACCTATTCTAAGAGCATCTCTTTTGCAGTTTTTAAAAGCCCTAGCATTTCGTTCTTTCCAAATGCCCCAAAAAATATGTGGCAAGAGGAAGCTCCACAGGCACTTGAGACGAGTGGCATTAAAGGGGGAGGTCCATTGCAGAATAAAGTTTTCCAAGGAATTAGGCGACACCCAATGCACCCCCAACTTATCCAGAATGCAGACAAAAACATCACGAAAGAAAGGACATAAGAGCAACAAATGAGTAGATGACTCCCAATCAACTTCACACAAGTAGAATCTATTTACAATTTGCATACCTCTCTCAAGCGGATTCTCAATGGAAAGAATCTTATTAAAATTGGCTAACCAGAAAAAAGGTTGACTTTAGGAGTTGTTGGTGCGAATACCGACACCGAATGAGCAGGAGGCAGGCCCAACGGTCCTTGGACAACATTGAACGACCTCCCGACCTGGGGGAGGATGGGCGGTCGATCTCCGGAGAAGGCCGACTCCTTAAGTCCTAGCTACCTACGTTGCAAAGTGTAAAGGGGAAAAAGGGAATGAGAAATAAAGCAAAGAGAGGTCGTAGCCAGAACTCACAAGGATGGGATATGGCCGCATCAAGACACACGTTCGATGTCGTTGGCAAAAACAACAACACACCACCTAATAGATCAGCTCATATCACCCTCACTTATCGTTCAACGCAATGAATCAGGGTGAATTTTAGAACCTACGGGAGGGTGCATGAAATCTAGAGTGTAAAATTAGAGCGCTCCCACCCAACTAGCCTTAGCAAAAATAAAACCCCGACACCCAGAGACAGACATGATTTCCAAAACCACCCGGAAAGACCCACACAATCTATATTGTAGAATTAAATGAGCAAGCTTAAATGACCATCGTAGAAATAAGCACCCATATTTAATCAAAAAGAAGTGAAGAAAAATTGAGAGACCAAACAATGGTATACTTATATTTACAAGGCTAGAAGAATTACATATGAATTGTAATGGCCAGTAGAGTTGCCAAAAACTATTGGTGCGAAAACCGACATCGGATGAGCGGGAGATGCGCCCAACGGTCCTCGACCAACATTGAACGACTGCTTAGACTTAGGAAGGATGGGCAGTCGATCTTCAGAGAAGGTTGGCTCCTTAAGTCCCAACTACCTACGTTGCAAAGTGTAAATGGGAAAAGGGGAACGAGAGAGAAAGCAAAGGGAGGTCGTAGCCAAAATTCACATGGGCACCAATAGCCCACGTGGTGGGCTCCAAAGCGCTAAGGCGCTTGGACTTGAGGAGATGACAGATCGAATCATGCCAAAAAGCTTTTGGGTGAAAACAAAGGTATGCTTTAAGTTGAGCGTCAAAAATTTCGGGGGTATTAGTTGAGCATTTAAAAATTAATTTTTGCATTTTTGATTTGGTTTGTAAGGTTGTAAGGGGAGTTATAAGGCTTATGAAAAATTAAAATTTTGGTGTTATTTCCTCTAATGTTTGGAAAGGGTAGTAAGGTGTTTTAGGAAGATTGTTTGAAGTCTTTTGGTGTTGGATATTATTTTAAGTTGGAGATTATAAGGTGTATCAAAGGGATTAATTTTTATGTAATATTTTATGGATGTTATTTCTAAAAGGGAGCAATAAGGCATAATTGAGCCTTGATTATTTTTGTGTCTAAGGAATATTTTGAGAAAGTGTTGAAGTGATATTTTGTCATCCAACCATTGAAATTGGAAAGAAGAAAATTGTGATTGAGTCAGGTTTTCTAAGGGTACTTTTACATCAAAAAAAAGGTATGGGCACATCTTCCTAGTGAGTGTTTGTTGAAAGTTATGAATGCAAAGTTGGAGTGAAAAGAATTGTTTGGTAAGCATTGTTGAGTGTGTTTTGAATTAATGCTTCAAGGTTTTTTGGAATAAAGAGTTGTTAACAAAACCTTATTTGATAAGCATTGTTGTTGAAGTGATTAAGTTGAGTGAACTTGAACTAGGGTTTGCAAAGATCATGAGTATCATTATTATGTGAGATTGTTTGATAAGCATTGTTGTTGAAGTGATTAGTTGAGTGAACTTGAACTAGAGGTTGTGCAAAGATCATGAGTATCATTGTTATGTGAGATTGATTGATAAGCATTGTTGGAAACATTTGAGTGAGTGTTTATATGCTTGGACTAGGGTTTGTGAGCAAGGATTATTTCATTGAGTGATTGGTTGAATAGAGTTGGTTGAGCCTAGTCAAGTGGATGTGTTGAAGTGATAGTTCAAGTTCTATGAAATAAATTGTTCTATATTTTGAATTGATTTGAGAAAGAGGTTGAGTGTTTATGAATGTGAAATATATTGAGTCTCTAACAATTATCTATATGTTTCTGTGATAAAAGAGAGATTGAAAGTGATTGAGATTTTTTGAATGTGAAGCATATTGAGTCTCTAACAATTATCTATATGTTTCTATGGTAAAAGAGTGATTGAAAGTGATTGAGCATTGTGATGAGTGTGAAGCATATTGAGTCTCTAACAATTCTCTTTAAAAAATGTTTAATTAAGATTGGACAAGTTCTAGTGTGGACTTGTTGAGCATATTTAAGGTAAGTCTTAGAGAAGACTTGTGGATAGATTTGTGTGAACTTTTGTGGAAGATTACAATACAAATTTGAGGAAAGAGATTAAGAACAAAGTTGGACAAGTTCTAGTGAGGACTTGTTGAGCAGATTTGGACAAGTTCTAGTGAGGACTTGTTGAGCATATTTGGATAAGTTCTAGAGAGGACTTGTAGACAGATTAGTGTGAGCTTTTGTGAAAGCTTGCAAGGCATATTTGAGACAAGTCTTTGAGAAGACTTGAGAGTAGAGTTGATTTATTGATTTGTTCAGACCTTGGGTTAAGGTTTGGAGAAAATCTAGCATAGTTGATTTGAGATTAAGTCAAGCTTTGTGTTAAGGCTTACAGACAGAGATTGAGGACATATTTCTGCTAGATCGAAGGACTGTGTTTAGTGCACATCAGAGGACAGATATTGAGTACAGATTTGTGCTAGACCGAAGGACTGTGTTTAGTACATATTTGAGGATAGAGTTTGGTACATATTTGAGGATAGGTTTATGCCAGAACAGAGATAGAGATTGAGCAGATTTGTGCTAGACTAAAGGACTATGTTTAATGCAGATTTGAGATAGAGATTTGAAGGTGACAGAGTATAGAGGACGATAGTCTCCAGTGGATAGAGATAAATTAGCCAGGGCAGTGAGGACAGGTGTCTTCAGTTGATAGAGATCCATTAGCCAGTGTAGTGGGGGCAAGAGTTCTTCTAGAAGATAACCAGTTAGAGCTAAGAAGAAAGAGTTCTCCTGTGGATAGAGATACACAAATTTGATTAGGGGATTGGTGTCTCCTTTGGATAGAGGTCCATAAATATTGTAATAGGTAAAGGATTCCCAAGATATTGATTGAGAAAATTTTAGTGAAATATTTTCTCCGTGGAGTAGCCCACATTGGGTGAACCACGTAAAATTAGTGTCTCTATTGTGTGTGGTGATTTGTGCATTGATTTGATTACTACTGTTGATATTACTATCTATACATTGCATAATATTGATTGGGAAAGAAAAGTAAAAAGTGGTCTTATACTGTTCACCCCCTCTCAGTATAAGCTTGTGTTCTTCAATTGGTATCAGAGTGGGTTCCTTCGGAAGAGTTTAACAGCTTGAAGCAAAAGCTTTCAAGAACACAATGGATTCTAAGAATGTTTCCTCAGATAATTCAACACCAATATTTGATAGAAGTGATTATATATTTTGGAGTATGAGAATGAAGATTCACCTGATGGCACTTAGCAATGAAATTTGAGAAGTACTTGAAAATGGATACATGCCACCAATTGATCCACCTATAGATAAGGAAGGTAAGCTTCTGCAACATTACAATTCAAAAGCAATGAATGCAATTTTGAGAGATCTGCATAGAAAATAATCCATAAAATTTAGGCATTGTAATTATGCAAAAGGAATTTGGGATAAGTTGTAAAGCATATATGAAGGAGATAAAAGTGTTAAAAAGGCAAAGATACAAAATCTCAAAGGAAAATTTGAAGAATTAAGAATGAAGGATGAGGAAAAAATTATCACTTATCTACTTTGGGTAGATGAGGTTGTTAATGCCATGCAAGTACTTGGACTTAATGTTCAAGAATCAGATGTTTGTGATAAATTCTTGAGATATCTTCCAAAAAGATTTAGTGAAAAGATTTATGCTACAGAAGAATCAAAAGATGGTGATTCTTTGACAAGAGATATGTTACTTGGTATTCTTACATGTTTTGAGTTAATAATAAAAGAGGAACCTAATCCCCGAAAGGAAGCATCATTCAAAGCTACTAATAAGACAAAGGGTAAACAGTAAAATTCAAGCAATGAGTCATCTAGTGATGAAGAAGCTAATTATGGCAAAAGAAATAAGGATTCAATAAGATTTAAAGATGCAAAATCAATTAGATGTTTCAATTGTGGAAAGTATGGTCACTATGCAAATAATTATCAAGAAGCTAAAAATAACAATGATGAAGAAAAATAGGATCACAAGAACAAGGAATCAGAAAAATATGGTTAACAAAATAAAGGTAAGGATGGACAAGGCAAACAAGGAAATAAGTTATTTCAAAGACATAAGAGGATCTACTATGCAAACTAGGCAAGTAACTACTCAAGTGATAGTGATGCTAGTTCTTCAAGTAATGATAAATATGAAGTTCTATTTCTGATTGAGGAAAAAGAAGTTAAGAAAAGGTCACCAATAATTCTCAAGTATTTTAGATATGGTAATTTTGGACATCTTGAAGATAGTTGTACAAGAAATGGTTTCATTTTCAGTGATGATGAATATGAGGATGCACTTGAAATACTAGAAGAGAATATTCTAATGGTACTAGAAGATAAAAAAGGTGATCCTATTGAAGACAAGTCAGAAAAGAATGAAGATGTTATCAAAGGTAAAAAAATAGAGGAAGAATCAGAAAAATAAGGATTTGATCTTGAGGGAGAGATTCTTTATGATCTTAAAACCTTAAAGAAGGTAAGAAAGCAAAACTCCCAAATTGAGATTCAGTTTCAAGAATGTTATGAAGAGAGAGGAAAGCTTATAGAGGATCTAAAAAAGTCAATGGCTAAGACAAAGAAGTTCAAGGATAATCTAGAAGCAAAGGTCTTAGAATGTGAAGAG
This sequence comes from Wollemia nobilis, assembly GCA_028583015.1. Lineage (NCBI taxonomy): Eukaryota > Viridiplantae > Streptophyta > Pinopsida > Araucariales > Araucariaceae > Wollemia > Wollemia nobilis. The sequence continues at coordinate 6,136,485 of JAQPPZ010000440.1, read as the reverse complement.
TTTGGACAATAAGTAACTCTACTAAGGGAAGAATTAGAAAAGTCCAAGGACAAGCTACACAATTTTGGAAAGAGCTCAAAAATTGTAGATAAGATGATCAAGGTACAAAGAAGGTCAACAACCAAAATAGGTATTGGTTTTGAACAGGATAAAAAAAACAAGAAGAGTCAACCTCAAGTTATGAAGAAGAAGAAACTTCAGAAGAAGACAATGTTAGAGAAAGTGAGACTTCTGAGGATGAGTTGGATAATAGAAAGTTCAACAAGGAAATGAACAATACACAAAGAAAAAAAAAATGGAACATGAACCAACATAGAGAAAAAGAGACTAAGAGACTAAGAGACCAATGAGGTCAAGGCAAGGAAATTTTAATGGATGATGTTTCTCATGTCACAAATTTGGGTACATGGCTTCATAGTGCAGGATACATGAAAGAAAAAAGTAAGGGAACTTCATGAACAGGTAGCTTTTCCATGGGTATTGCTACTCATGTAATCAGTTTGGTCACAAGGCAATGAATTACAAGGTACATGACAGGAACACAGATGGCTTCACTAGGAGAAATACCAAGATATTTGCACCTCCAAGGAATAATAACATTAAGTGTTACAAGTGCAATAATGATGGACATACAACAAAGTTGTGTAGATAAAACATTCCAAAATTAAACATGAACAGGAATAGGAATAGGAATATAAACACGAACAAGAACATGAATATGAATAGGAACATGAACAAGAACATGGACATGAACAAGAATAATCAAAGGAATTAGAAGGATCATATGAGAAGGAAAGAGGACAAAGGTAAAGACCAGTGCTTTCTAGGAGTAGAAATACTCCCACCCCAGAATTAACCACCTCAAGAGGAGGTGGGGGAGGGGCATTCTTAGCCCCGAGCCCCAAAGGTGACCCTTTGCCATTGATGTCAAAGAGGGAGAGATTTTAGTAAGGGGGATAGTTTTGTTTTAAGGAGAGAGCATTGAGTCAGGGGGAGAAATTCCCTAGGGGGAGCAGAACATGAAAAAGGTCAAGTTTTGGTAAAAAGAATTTGGGTTACCATCAATGAAAAAGGGGGACATTGTTGGAAATTTTGAGTAGATGAGTTGCCATTGATGTCAAGAGTGAGTGGTCATTTATGTCAAGCTTTCAGCACTAGTCAGTGGTAGTTTCAGTGGGCAACATCAGTTTCAAGTTCTCCAATAAGTGCAAAAGACCGGTTTCAGTTAATCAAGACCCAGTTCCAGGAAATCAGATATGGTTCAAAGTGCAAAGAAGAAGCTAGGTGAATAATATTATAATAAAGAGAAGTTTAAATTAATTATAAATTAATTAATATATTTTGTATTATAAATTAATTTATTAATTAATCTACTTAACTTATAAGTTATTTAAATTAATTATTAATTAATTTTAATATTAGTTATAAGTTAATTTATATTAATTTTAACTAACCCTAAGGTGGGTTATTAAATTAAATTCAAATTTCAAATTTGAATTCTCAAGCATCAATGTGGGGAGAAAATACCCATGTGTGTATAAAAAGGGGATTACCCACCTTACCCAAAACTACCATGCCTTCAAATTTAATTAATGTGAGCTTGTGCGAATCATGCTACAACAAAGAGGAGTGATTTTTTATTTTCGTGGGAAGTCAACGACGCATGGAGGTATAAGAGGAAGTAAGTCCTACTTCCTTTACGTGGGCACAAATAGCCTACACTCTAAGGTGCTTGGACTTGGGGAGACAACAGATCAAATCACGTCGAAACCCTTTTGGGTGAAAATAAAGGAATGCTTTAATTTGAGCAAATTTTTTTTTGGGGATATTAGTGAAGAACACAAGCTTATACTGAGAGGGGGGTGAACAATATAAGACCACTTTTTACTTTTCTTTCCCAATCAATATTATGCAATGTAAATATAGCAGTATCAACAATAGTAATCAAAGCAATGCACAAAACACCACACACAATAGAGACACCAATTTAACGTGGTTCACCCAATGTGGGCTACTCCATGGAGAAAATATTTCACTAAAATTTTCTCAATCAATCTCTTGGGAATCCTTTCCCTATTACAATATTTATGGATCTCTATCCAAAGGAGACACCAATCCCCTAATCAAGTTCATGGATCTCTATCCATAGGAGAACTCCTTTCTCCTTAGCTCTGACCGGTGATCTTCTAGAAGAACTATTGCCCCCACTGCTCTGGCTAATGGATCTCTATCCACTGAAGACACCTATCCTCACTACCCTGGCTAATGGATCTCTATCCACTGGAGACTATCATCCTCTATACTTTGTCACCTCCAAAGCTCTATCTCAAATCTATACTAAACATAGTCCTTTGGTCTAGCACAAATCTGCTCAATCTTTGTCTCTAGTATGGCACAAACCTATCCTCAAATCTGCACCAAACTCTATCCTCTGATCTACACTAAACACAATCCTTCGGTCTAGCACAAATTTATCCTCAATATCTATCCTCAAGCCTTAACACAAAGCTTGACTCAATCACAAATCAACTCTGCTAGATCTACCCCAAACCTTAACTCAAGGTTTGAACAAATCAATCAATCAACTCTGCTCACAAGTCTACTTAAAGACTTGTCTCAAATCTGCCTTGTAAGCTTCCACAAAAGCTCACACTAATCTTTCCACAAGTCCTCTCTAGAACTTGTCCAAATCTGCTCAATAAGTCCTCACTAGAACTTGTCCAAATCTGCTCAATAAGTCCTCACTAGAACTTATTCAATTCTGCTCTCAATCTGTATTGTAAGCTTCCACAAAAGCTCACACAAATATATCCACAAGTCTTCTCTTAGAAACATAAAGAGAATTGTTAGAGACTCAAAATGCTTCCTATTCACCACAATGCTTAATTACTTTCAATCACATTTTAGAAACATATAGAGAATTGTTAGAGACTCAATATGCTTCACATTCACCTCAATGCTCAATTACTTTCAATCACTCTTTTGGAAACATACAGAGAATTTTTAGAGACTCAATATGTTTCACACTCATCAACACTCAACCTCTTTCTCAAATCAATTCAGAATATAGAACAATTTGTTTCATAGAACTAGGACTATCACTTCACACATCCACTTGACTAGGCTCAACCAACTCTTACTCAACCAATCACTCAATGAAATAATCCTTGCTCACAAACCCTAGTCCAAGCATATGAACACTCACTCAAAATATTTCCAACAATGCTTATCAATCAATCTCACATAACAATGATACTCATGATCTTTGCAAACCCTAGTTCAAGTTCCTCACTTAACCAATGGCTTCAACAACAATGCTTATCAAACAAGGTTTTATCAACAACTCTTTATTCTAGAAAACCTTGAAGCATTAACTCAAAACACACTCAACAATGCTTATAAAACAATATTCACATATAGCTCAACAACTCAATAAGGAAACCTAATTAAGTCCTTTTCACTCCAAAGTTGTTTTCCAGAAAACCAACCAATCAACTCAACCATGGAAGAATATGCCCATACCTTTTTCTTTGATGTAGAATGATCTTCAAAAACCTAGTTCAATTATCACAACTTTCTTTGCCAAGTACAAAGGGTTAGATGACAAGAATTATCACCCTAACACTTTTCACAATTTACCTTAAACACAAAGATAAATTAAATCCCAAATACACCTTATTGCTCCATCTCAATAATAAATTTCAACATCATAATTTTCATCAAAAACCCTCTTATAAAATATAACACAATTTCTACTTATAACTCCTTTCTTAAATTGCACTCATCAAATAAAATAATTTATAAAACAATGCAATTTATTCTTCTAAGGTAAAAATTAATTACCCTAGTTTTTACTTTATCAAAAACAACTTTTTACCATGCCCAAAAATCACTTTAACATATAGGTAAATAATCCAATTTAATTACCACCTTATACCTCCCAATTTACTCACAACAACCTTAGGGAAAACAAAAATTAAATAAAAAATTATACCTTTGCCCTTAGTGGGTTTTGAACCCATGACGCTGCCTCCTCAAGCGCCTTAGCCACGGCCTTGGCTGCCGTGTGAGCTAAGCGCTCACATGGGAGCTAAACTCCCCATGCGCTCCTTATTCCTTCTGCTGGCGTTGAAACCAAAAATGAAAAAGGGCTTCCCAAAATTGCTACCACTGGGTTTCGAACCCGTAACCTCCCCTTTGCAAACACTAAGCACTTGCCACCTATGCTAGCCACCGGATGGTGCTAGAACCCAAGCGCCTTGTCTTCTTCAATGCCCCAAACTTTGGGATAAACATAGCATACAATTCCTCTGTCTTCTCCTCCATGAAATGCAACACATTTTCAAATTCGAATACCTTTCTTTTGGCCTTAGCAAGGCAATATTTATATTGCTAAGTGCCTTGCTTTGTTATTTCTTCCAACACGTCGATGGGGTGGTTTTCGACTTGCACGTCGGCGGGGTAACCTTAGGGTTATACCATTTCAAATAAATAAATATTTATTTATAAAATTTAAATTCAATTTGAATTTAAATATTTATAAATTAAATATTTAAACCTTCCTTGGACTTTTTAATTTGGAATAAAAAGCCTCCTTGGGTTTTTATGAAAACCTTTTATTTCATCTAACCATGGTTTTAATGAAAACCTTTTATTTTGCCAATCCATGGTTTTTAATAAAACCTTTTATTTTCCAATCCATGGTTCTAATAAAAACCTTTTACTTATGCTTCCTATAATATCAAAAATGAATATTATGAAGCTCTTTTGCCATCAACCTTTTGCATTGCTCCTTTTGACCTTTTGGCATCAATGGTGGTTCACTTCTTGGCATCAATGACAACCTCATGCCTTGACATCAATGACAACTTTATGGACTCAAAATGTCCAACAATCTCCCCCTTTGTCATTGATGGCAACCCAATAAATTTTTACCATTTCCTTGACCTTTTATTCTGCTCCCCCTAGGAAATTGCTCCCCCTGACTCAATGCTCTCTTATTAAACCAAAACTCTCCCCCTTACTCAAATCTCTCCCCCTTTGACATCAATGGCAAAGGGTCACCTTTGGGGCTCGGGGCTAAGAATGAGTCTCTTAGCTTAGCCCCTCCCCCACCTCCTCTTGAGGTGGTTAATTCTAGGGTGGGAGTATTTCTACTCCTAGCAAGCACTGGTCTTTACCTTTATCCTCTTTCCTTCTCATCTGATCCTTCTAATTTCTTTGACTATTCCTATTTATATCCATATTTCTATATCTGTCCATGTTCATATTCTTATTCTTATTCTTGTTCTTGTCCATGCTTGATTCTGGAATGTCTTCTCTACACCACTTTGCTGTGTGTCCATCATTATTGCACTTATAACACTTAATGTTATTATTCCTTGGAGGTCCAAATGTCTTAGGATTTCTCCTGGTGAAGCCATATCCCTTTCTATCATGAACCCTACAATTCATTGCCTTGTGACTAAAAATTGATTACATGAGTAGAAATACCCATGGAAAAGTTGTATGTTACTAAAATTTCCATATTCTTATCTTTCATGTAATCTGCACTGTGAGGCCATGTGCCCAAATCTGTGACATGAGAAACATCATCCATTGAAGCTTCCTTGTCTTGACCTCATTGGTCTCTTAGTCTCTCTTAACCTATTCTGATTGTTGTTCCATCTGTTTCTTCTTTGTGCATTATTCCTTTCCTTGTTGAACTTTCTATTGTCCAACTCATCCTCAGAAGTCTCACTTTCCCTCACACTATCTTCTTCTTCAGAACTTGAGGTTGACTCCTCTTCTTGCTTCTTTTGAGCTTGTTCAAAACCAAGACCTATTTTGTTTGTTGACCTTCTTTGTACCTTGATCATTTTATCCACAATATTTGAACTCTTTCCAAACTTGTATAGCTTATCCTTGGATTTTTCTAAATATTCCCTCAGTAGAGCTACTTCTTGTTCTAAATTTTCACATTCTAAGACCTTTGCTTCTAACTTATCCTTGAACTTCTTTGTCTTAGCCATTGATTTGTTTAGATCCTCTATAAGCATTCTTCTCTCTTCATCACATTCTTGAAACTGAAATGCCAGTTTAGAGTTTTGCTTTCTTACCTTCTTTACTATGTCAAGAGCATAAATAAGTTCTGCCTTAAGATCAAATCAATCATTTTTTGATTCTTCCTCTATTTGTTTGCCTTTGTCTACATCTTCATTTTCTTTTGACTTGTCTTCTATAGGCTCACCTTCTTCTTCTTCTAGTGCCATTAGAAGATTCTCTTCTGGTCCTACTAGTGCATCCTCATATTCATCATCACTAAAACTGAAACCATTCCTTGTACAACTATCTTCAAGATGTCCAAAATTACCACATCTAAAGCACTTGAGAATTATTGGTGTCCTTTTCTTAACTTCTTTTTTTCTTCAATCATAAATAGGACTTCATCTTTGTCATTATCTCGAAAAACTATTATCACTATCACTTGAGTACTTACTTGCCTTGTCTGCATAGTAGCTCCTCTTTTGTCTTTGAAAGAACTTCTTTCCTTGTCTACCTTGTCCATCCTTACCTTTCTTTTGGTGCCTATATATTTTTGATTCCCTGTTCCTGTGATCCTATTTTTCTTCATCATTGTTATTTTTAGCTTCTTGAAAATCAGTTGCATAGTGACCATATTTTCCACAATTGAAACATCTAACAGATTTTGTATCTTTAAATCTTCTTGAATCCTTATTCCTTCTGCCATAATTAGCTTCTTCATCATTGGATGACTCATTGCTTGATTCTGAATTCTTACCCTTTGTCTTCTTAGTAGCTTTGAATGTTGCTTCCTTCTGGGGATTAGGTTCTTTTGTTATTAACTCAAAAGTTGTAAGAATACCAAGCAACATATCTCTTGTCAAAGAATCACCATCCTTTGATTCTTCTATAGCAGAAATATTTTCACTAAATATTTTTGGAAGAGATCTTAAGACCTTATCACAAACATCTGATTCTTCAACATTAAGTCCAAGTCCTTGCATAGCATTAACAACCTCATCAACTCGAAGTAGATAAGTACTAATTTTTTCCTCATCCTTCATTCTTAACTCTTCAAATTGTCCTTTGAGATTTCGTATCTTTGCTTTCTTGACACCTTTATCTCCTTCATATATGCTTTGCAACTTATCCCAAATTCCTTTTGCATCTTTATAGTGCATAACTTTTATGGACTCTATTCTATGCAAACCTCTCAAAATTGCATTCATTGCTTTTGAATTGTAATGTTGTAGAAGCTTACCTTCCTTATATGTAGGTGGATCAATTGGTGGTATGTATCCATTTTCAACTGCTTCCCAAATTTCATTGCCAAGTGCCATCAAGTGAATCTTCATTCTCATACTCCAATATATATAATCACTTCCATCAAATATTGGTGTTGAATTATCTGAGAACACATTCTTAGAATCCATTGTGTTCTTGAAAGCTTTTCCTTCAAGTTGTTAAACTCTTTCGAAGGAACCCACTCTGATACCAATTGAAGAACACAAGCTTATACTGAGAGGGAGGGGTGAATAGTATAAGACCACTTTTTACTTTTCTTTCCCAATCAATATTATGCAATGTAAATATAGCAATATCAACAATAGTAATCAAAGCAATGCACAAAACACCACACATAATAGAGACACCAATTTAACGTGGTTCACCCAATGTGGGCTACTCCATGGAGAAAATATTTCACTAAAATTTTCTCAATCAATCTCTTAGGAATCCTTTTCCTATTATAATGTTTATGGATCTCTATCCAAAGGAGACACCAATCCCCTAATCAAGTTTGTGGATCTCTATCCATAGGAGAACTCCTTTCTCCTTAGCTCTGACTAGTGATCTTCTAGAAGAACTATTGCCTCCACTACTCTGGCTAATGGATCTCTATCCACTGAAGATACCTGTCCTCACTACCTTGGATGATGGATCTCTATCCACTAGAGACTATTGTCCTCTATACTCTATCACCTCCAAATATCTATCTCAAATCTATACTAAACACAGTCCTTCGGTCTAGCACAAATCTGCTCAATATCTGTCTCTGGTCTGGCACAAACTTATCCTCAAATTTGCACCAAAATTTGTCCTCTAATCTGCACTAAACATAGTCCTTCGGTCTAGCACAAATCTATCCTCAATATCTGTCCTCAAGCCTTAACACAAAGCTTGAATCAATCACAAATCAACTCTTCTAGATCTGCCCCAAACCTTAACTCAAGGTTTGAACAAATCAATCAATCAACTCTGCTCACAAGTCTACTTAAAGACTTGTCTCAAATCTACCTTGTAAGCTTCCACAAAATCTCACACTAATTTGTCCACAAGTCCTCTCTAGAACTTGTCCAAATCTTCTCAACAAGTCCTCACTAGAACTTGTCCAAATATGCTCAATAAGTCCTCACTAGAACTTGTCCAAATCTGCTCAATAAGTCCTCACTAGAACTTGTCCAAATATGCTCAATAAGTCCTCATTAGAACTTGTCCAAATATGCTCAATAAGTCCTCATAAAAACTTATTCAATTCTGCTCCCAATATGTATTGTAAGCTTCCACAAAAGCTCACACAATTTTGTCCACAAGTCTTCTCAAAAACTTGCCTTACATCTACTCAATAAGTCCACACTAGAACTAGAACTTGTCCAATCTCATAGAAACATAAAGATAATTGTTAGAGACTCAAAATGCTTCCTATTCACCACAATGCTTAATTACTTTCAATCACCTTTTAGAAACATATAGAGAATTGTTAGAGACTCAATATGCTTCACATTCACAAACTCTCAATCACTTTCTATTTCTCTTTTATCACAAAATCATATAGAGAATTGTTAGTAACTCAATATGTTTCACATTCATCAACACTCAACCTCTTTCTCAAATCAATTCAGAATATAGAACAATTTGTTTCATAGAACTTGAACTATCACTTCAACACATCCACTTGACTAGCCTCAACCAACTCTACTCAACCAATCACTCAATGAAATAATACTTGCTCACAAACCCTAGTCCAAGAATATGAACACTCACTCAAATATTTCCAACAATGCTTATCAATCAATCTCACATAACAATGATACTCATGATCTTTGCACAACCTCTAGTTCAAGTTCACTCAACTAATCACTTCAACAACAATGCTTATCAAACAATATCACATAACAATGATACTCATGATCTTTGCAAACCAAGTTCAAGTTCACTCAACTTAATCACTTCAACAATAATGCTTATCAAATAAGGTTCTGTTAACAACTCTTTATTCCAGAAAACCTTGAAGCATTAATCCAAAACGCATTCGACAATGCTTACCAAACAATCCTTTTTACTCCAACTTTGCATTCACAACATTCAACAAACACTTACTAGGAAGATGTGCCCATACATTTTGTTTGATGTAAAAGTGCCCTTAGAAAACCTGTCTCAATCACAATTTTCTTCTTTCCAATTTCAATGGTTAGATGACAAAATATCACTTCAACACTTTCTCAAAATATTCCTTAGACACAAAAATAATCAAAGCTCAGTTATGCCTTATTGCTCCCTTTTAGAAATAACATCCATAAAATCTTACATAAAAATTAATCACTTTGATACACCTTATAATATCCAACTTAAAATAATATCCAACACCACAAGACTTCAAACAATCTTCCTAAAACACCTTACTACCCTTTACAAACATTAGAGCAAATAACACCAAAAATTTAATTTTGCATAAGCTTTATAACTCCCCTTACAACCTTACAAACCAAATCAAATATGCAAAAATTAAATTTTTAATTCTCAACTAATTGTTGGACATTTTGAGTCCATAAAGTTGTCATTGATGTCAAGGCATGCGGTTGTCATTGATGCCAAGAAGTGAACCACCATTGATGCCAAAAGGTCAAAAGGAGCAATGCAAAAGGTTGATGGCAAAAGAGCTTCATAATATTCATTTTTGATATTGTAAGCTTCCACAAAAGCTCACATAAAACTTATTCAATTTTTCTCTCAATCTGTATTGTAAGCTTCCACAAAAGCTCACACAAATCTGTCCACAAGTCTTCTCAAAAACTTGCCTTACATCTTCTCAATAAGTCCACACTAGAACTTGTCCAATCTCATAGAAACATAAAGAGAATTTTTAGAGACTCAAAATGCTTCCTATTCACCACAATGTTTAATTACTTTCAATCACCTTATAGAAACATATAAAGAATTGTTAGAGATTCAATATTCTTCACATTCACTTCAATGCTCAATTATTTTCAATCACTCTTTTATCACAGAAACATACAAATAGTTGTAAGAGACTCAATATGTTTCACACTCATCAAAACTCAACCTCTTTCTCAAATAAATTCAGAATATAGAAAAATTTGTTTCATAGAACTAGGAATTTTACTTCACACATCCACTTGACTAGGCTCAACCAACTCTTACTCAACCAATCACTCAATGAAAAGATATTAAGAACAGAGTTGGACAAGTTCTAGTGAGGACTTGAGTAGATTTGGACAAGTTCTAGTGAGGACTTGTTGAGCATATTTGGACAAGTTCTAGTGAGGACTTGTTGAGTAAATTTGGACAAGTTCTAGTGAGGACTTGTTGAGTAGATTTGGACAAGTTCTAGAGAGGACTTGTAGACAAATTAGTGTGAGCTTTTGTGGAAGCTTGCAAGGAATATTTGAGATAAGTATTTGAGAAGACTTGAGAGCAGAGTTGATTGATTGATTTGTTCTGACCTTGGGTTAAGGTTTGGAGCAAATATAGCAGAGTTGATTTGAGATTAAGTCAAGATTTGTGTTAAGTCTTGAGGATAGAGATTGAGCATAGATTTGTGCTAGACTAAATTACTATGTTTAGTGCAGATCAAAGGACAGATATTGAGGACATATTTGTACTAGAATGAAGGATTGTGTTTAGTATAGATTTGAGGACAGAGTTTGGTGCAAATTTGAGGATAGGTTTATGCCAGACCAAAGATAGAGTTTGAGAAAATTTGTGCTAGACTGAAGGATTGTGTTTAGTGTAGATTTGAGATAGATATTTGAAGGTGACAAAGTATAGAGGATGACAGTATTCAGTGAATAGACATCCATTAGCCTGGGTAGTGAGGACATGTGTCTTTAGTGGATAAAGATCCATTAGCTAGTGTAGTGGGGGCAACCATTCTTCTATAAGATCACCAGTCAGAGCTAAGGAGAAAGAGTTCTCATGTGGATAGAGATCAATGAACTTGATTAGGGAATTGGTGTCTCCTTTGGATAAAGGTCCATAAATATTGTATTAGGAAAAGGATTCCCAAGAGATTGATTGAGAAAATTTTTGTGAAATATTTTCTCCATTGAGTAGCCTACATTGGGTGAACCACGTAAAATTGGTGTCTCTATTGTGTGTGGTAATTTATGCATTGATTTGATTACTACTATTGATTGGGAAAGAAAAGTAAAAAGTGGTCTTATACTGTTCACCCCTCTCTCAGTATAAGCTTGTGTTCTTCATTGCCTTCATATTACCTCTTTGTTGGACCCCTATTGGTATGTAACCTATATATTTTTGACATTCTCTATTTGCTTTTGACATACCCTATTAGTCTTGTCAACACCTTTTGATGTGAATTCACTGCAGGAGACCAAAAATGGACTCCAAGGGTAAAATTGTAAGATAAGACATCATACAAAATACACCAGTAAAAGAAACCTACAAATGCTTCCTTTCATTAACTGAATCAATAGAGTATCCCACTTCTTATACTCCCAAAAAGAAAAACCCTAGCCTACGCTACCCATTTACTATTTTTAGTAACTTTCTATTTTTAAAAACTCACTTGCTATTTTTAGTAACCCTAGAAAAAAACTTGGATGGCATCCAAAATGGAATCATGCACCCGTTATTCAATAATAACCACTATCCCAATATAGCAACCCCACTCTAGTTCTACACTAATAGTTATGATAACTTTTCAGTTGCAAAAATTGAAAATTACATTAAAAGCTAATTTTGGGTCTCCTAGAGGCATTTTCATGCATGCAAACATATGGGCCACTTTTCTTAGGTTCTCCATGCAATTTTGCACTTTCTGAAAAAATAACAAGGAAAAACTAACACTCAAAGCAAAAGTTATGGCCCTGGAAAAAGTGCATCATTCTCCTTTGGTTGAAAATGAACTCAGCTCCTGCGAGTTCTGCTGACGAAATACCTCGAGCTTGTCAATGTCAAGCCTTTTCAGTTCCTCCTTGGAAATCCAAGTGTTATCAGCTTGGGACAAACCTTCCCACTGTACCAAGTATTTGCTATAGTTGCCATTGCATGTGGTGATCACTTTCCTATCAAGGACCTGTGCAATATTTTCCTTCTTATTCTTAATGTTTTTCTTCTCCTAAGCTATGGTGTTTGCATCTTCAACAACTACAATATCACCATGAAATTCATGCAAATCAGAGATATTGAAAATTGGTGAAATATCGAGGTCAACTGACAATTCCACATTATAAGCATTGTCATTCATTTTCTATAGAATTCTACAAGGGCCAATTTTATTTATTTTCAATTTGTTATATGTCCCTTGGGAAATCATTCCTTTTGAAGGTGAACCATCACCATGTACCTAACCTGGAATACTTGAACGCGTCTAATTACATCAATAGCCTTTTTTTACTTAGTGTTACTATTCTGTAACTTGTCTCTGAACTCTTCCTGTAATTGTTGTATATGTTCAACAAATGCTTTTGCATCATCACTAACATGCTCATGGATTGGTAATTCAACCAAATCTAGAACACCCTTGGGGATCTAGCCATAAATAATTTGAAATGGTGATTTGCTTGTCGAGCGGTTCATTGAGCTGTTATATGCAAATTTTGCTTGCGATAGGGCTAAATCCCATTGTCATGGTTTCTCACCAACTATGCACCTTAGAATATTGCCCAAGCTCTAATTCACAACCTTGGTTTGTACGTCAGTATATGGATGATAAACACTACTAAACTGTAGCTTTGTGTCCAGTTTCTTCCATAATTTCTGCCAAAAATGACTTAAGAACTTAACATCTTGATTTGAAGTGATGGTCTTTGGAACTCCATGCAGTCTCACCACTTCATCAAAAAAAGTACTACAATCTTGGTTGCATCATTGGTTTTTTGGCAAGAAATAAAATGAGCCATATTAGAAAACCTATCTACTACAACAAAAATGGAATCTTTACCTTGTTGAGTACAGGGTAGCCCTAGCACAAAATCCATGCTTAGATCATTCCATGATCCTAAGGAAAATGGTAAGGGCGTTTACAACCCTATATTTTGTACATGACCTTTAGCCACCTTGCGTACTCTACATCTGGACACAAATCGAATTACATCTCTTTTCAACCATGGTCAATAGTACTTTTCCTCCATAAGAGGAACTATTTTATCTATGCCAAAGTGTCTTGCCAAATCATCACTATGCAGCTCACGAATGATATTCTCCTACATGGAACCAACATGTATGCACAACTATTTCCCCTTAAACAGATATCCATCTTGCATAACATACTCAACAAATATTTGACCAACCTCACCCACAACTAGAGTTTTGTACTATTGTACAATGCTTCCAAAATCTACATCAGATTCATACAAATCCTTAATCCCATTAAAGCCTATCAGTGCATTCTCCATGGTGGTTACCGATAATGCTCTCTTGCTTAATGCATCAACAACCTTATTCTACTTACTGAACTTGTTCTTCAATACAAATGAGTATTCTTGCAAAAATGAAACCCACTTGGCATGTCTACTATTTAATTTCTTCAAAAAATTGATATACCTTAAGGCTTCATGGCCAGTGTATAGCGCATGAAGAACACAAGCTTATACTAAGAGGGGGGGTGAATAGTATAAGTTACTTTTCTTTCCCAAATAGTATTATTCAATATAATCAATGGCAATATCAATAGCAATAAATAAAGCAATGCACAAATCATCATACACAATAGAGACACCAATTTAACATGGTTCACCCAATGTGGGCTACTCCATGGAGAAAATATTTTACTAAAATTTTCTCAATCAATCTCTTGGAAATCCTTTCCCTATTACAATGTTTATGGACATCTATCCAAAGGAGACACCAATCTCCTAATCAAGTTCATGGATCTCTATCCACAGTATAACTCCTTTCTCCTTAGCTCTTATTGGTGATATTCTAGACTAACTATTGCCCCCACTACTCTGGCTAATGGATCTCTATCCACTGAAGACACCTATCCTCACTACCTTAGCTAATGGACCTCTATCCACTAGATACTATCATCCTCTATACTCTTTCACCTTCAAAGCTCTATCTAAAATTAGTACTAAACTTAGTTCTTCGGTCTAGCACAAATTTGCTCAATCTTTGTCTCTGGTCTGGCACAAACCTATCCTCAAATCTACACCAAAATATATCCTTGAATTTGTACTAAAAATAGTCCTTAAGCCTAGCATAAATTTATCCTCAATCTCTATCCTCTGATCTTGCACTAAACACAATCCTTCAGCCAAGAATAAATTTGTCCTCAATCTTTGTCCTCTAATCTTGCACTAAACATAGTCCTTTGGTCTAGCATAAGTCTGTCATCAATCTCTGCCCTCAAGCCTTAACTCAAAGATTGATTTAATCTCAAATCAACTCTGTTGGATCTGCCCCAAACCTTAACTCAAGGTTTGAACAAATAAATCAATCAACTCTGCTCTCAAGTTTTATCAAAGACTTATCTCAAATCTTCCTTGTAATATTCCACAAAAGCTCACACTAATCTATCCACAAGTCCTCTCTAGAACTTGTACAATTAGCTCTTAAATTTTCACTAAGACATACCTCAATTATGCTCAGCAAGTCCTCAATAGAACTTGTCTCAGTATGCTCAACAAGTCCTCACTAGAACTTATCCAATATCTATTCTTAATATGTATTGTAAGTTTCCACAAAAGCTCACACAAATTTGTTCACAAGTATTCTCAAAGACTTGCCTTAAATCTGCTCAAGAAGTCCTCACTAGAACTTGTCCAATATCATAGAAACATAAAGATAATTGTTAGAGACTCAATATGCTCTACATTCATCACAATGCTCAATCAATTTCAATCACTCTATTAGAAACATACATAGAATTATTAGAGACTCAATATGCTTCACATTCACCTCAATACTCAATCACTTTCAATCACTCTTTTAGAAACATATAGAGAATTGTTAGAGACTCAATATGATTCACATTCACCTCAATACTCAATCACTTTCAATCACTCTCTTAGAAAAATATAGAGAATTGTTAGAGACTCAATATGTTTTACACTCACAAGACTCTCAATCACTTTATCAACTCAATTCACAATATAGTATAATTTGTTTCACAGAACTTGAATAATCACTTCACACTTTCACTTGACTAGGCTCAACCAACTCTACTCAACCAATCACTCAATTAAATGATCCTTGCTCACAAACCCTAGTCCAAGCATATGAACACTCACTCAAAATGTTTCCAACAATGCTTATCAACCAATATCACATAACAATGATACTCATGATATTTTGCAAATTCTAGTTCAAGTTCATCACCAAGCTAATTGCTTCAACAACAATGCTAGTCTCACTTTGCAAACTTCACATAACAATGATACTCATAATATTTTGCCAAAACCCTTACTCAATCAATCACTTCAACAACAATGCTAATCAAACAAGGTTCATAGCATTTATCTTCATTTCAGAAAACTCATCAACTCATCAAACCAATAAGGAAACTTAACCAAGTCCTTTTCACTCCAAAGTTGTTTTTCAGAAAACCAACCAATCAACTCAACCAAAGAAGAATATGCCCATACATTTTTCTTTGATGTAGGATGACCTTCAAAACCTAGATCAAATATCACAACTTTCTTTGCCAAGTATAAAGAGTTAGATGACAAGAATTATCACCCTAACACTTTTCACAAAATACAATGATAACTCAAATCCCAAATACACCTTATTGCTCCATCTCAATAATAAGTTCCAACATCATAATTTTCATCAAAACTCTTTAATAAAATGTAACTCAATTACTACTTATAACTCCTTTCTCAAATTGCACTTATCAAATAAAATACTTCATAAAATAATGCAATTTGTTCTTCTAAGATAAAAATTGATTACCTTAGTTTTAATTTATCACAAACTACCTTTTATCATGCCCAAAAAAAACTTTAGCTTAAAAGTAAATAATCCACTTTTAATCATCACCTTATCCCTCCTAATATTCTCACACAACCTTAGGAAATTCAAATTAATAAAAAATAATACCTTGTCCCTTTGTGGGATTCGAACCCAAGATGCCTCCTCCCCTTAGCACCTTAGCCGCAACCTTGGCTACCGTGTGAGCTAAGTGCTCACGTGGAAGCTTAAGCACCAGTGTGCTTAATAACCTCTTGCTGGTGTCACCAAAAAAAACATGAAAATATTTATCCGCCTACTACCATAGGGTTTTGAACCCGTGACCTCTCCACCACTAAGACCAAGCATTGCCAACTACACTAGCCACCATATGGTGGTTAATGGTGATTTGCATGTCCTTTTGAAACCACCTAAAATTTTGGATTACGTCAGTGCACTATATCCTCTTCTTCCTTCCACAAAATTGCAGTGAATATCTCATGATTCAAAATTTGAATTAGTTTCTTGTTTTTCTTTGGGTGAGCAATATTTATATTACCTATGGTTTCCTCCAATGCGTCGGTGGTGGTGTATGAATTCGTACGTTGGCGCTATGACTTTAGGGTTGAACCCTAAGTAATTAAATAAATATTGATTTTATAAAATTTAAATTCATTTGAATTTAAACATTTATATATTTAAATATTTAAATCTTCTTCCTTGGGTCTTTATAAACACCTTTATTTTTTCCCACATGGTTTTAATAAAAAACCTTTTACTTATGCTTCACATAATATTAAAAATAAATATTATGAATATTTTTTGCCATTAACCTTTGCATTTTTCCTTTTGAACTTTTGACATCAACGGTAGCTTATTCCTTGACATCAATGACAACTTCGTTCCTTGACATCAATGACAACTTTGTGGACTAAAAATGTCCAACAACGCAAAATCATAAGATAATAAGTAATATCGCCAATACCTTAGTGTTTGCACAATTGTATACAATTCTACATCATAAGTGGATTAGTTCTTCCTTACCTCATTCAACTTTTCATTGAAAAACGCTACTGGCCACCCCTCTTGGCTCAACATAGTTTCAATACCCATATGTGAAACATCACAGTCAACTTCAAATATTTTGCTAAAATTAGGTAATACCAGCACGGGTTCTTCTGAAACCTTCTTCAAGAATTCAAAAATCTGAGTTGCTACTTTTATCCATACAAAGTTTTTTCCCTTTGTACACTCTGTTATGGGTGCAAGAATGTTGCTAAAGTTTCTAATGAAATTCCTATAAAAAGTTGCCAAACCATGGAAACTTCTCACCTTTTTTACATTCCTTGGAATAGGCCATTCAATAATTTCCCTCACCTTTTCCTCATCCATATTTAGGCCATCCTTGAAAATTACAAAGCCCAAAAATACTAGACTTTCTTGAAGAAATCTACACTTCTTCAAATCAGCATATAGTGTCTCTTTTCATAATAACTCTAAAACCAACGTCACATGGTGCAAGTGCTCTTCTTCACTTTAACTAAAAATCAAGATATCATCAAAATAGACAACCATAAACTTACTAATGTATTCCTGCAACACTCGGTTCATCAATCGTATAAAGGTACTGGACACATTTGATAACCCAAATGGCATCACCATCCACTCGTACAACCCATTTCAAGTTTTGAAAATAGTATTCCACTCACCCCCTCTCTAATCCTGATCTGATAATAACCACTCCGTAGATCAATCTTGTTGAAGTATTTAGCCCCTGCTAAGATGTCCATCATATCATCCACTCTAGGTATTGGGAACCTATACCTGATAGTAATTTTATTTATGGACCTACTATCTACACACGTTTGCCATGAGCCATCCTTCTTCAGAGTTAACAAAGCGAGAGTTACATAAGGAATCATGCTCTCCCTTATTAATCCTTTCCATATCAATTATGTCACTTGCTTATTCAACTTTGCATTCTAGGTTGGGCTCAACCGATAGACTTCTTGGTTTAAAAGAACTAACCCAAGAATTAGATCAATGTGATGCTGAATATCCCTCTTTAGTGGTAACCCATTAGGTAACTCATTTGGTATGACATAAACATACTCCTTTGGGGCTTGGGGCTAAGAATAAGTCTCTTAGCTTAGCCCCTCTCCTACCTCCTCTTGAGGTGGTTAATTCTGGGGTGGAAGTATTTCTACTCCCATCAAGCACTGGTATTTACCTTTGTCTTCTTTCCTTCTCATATGATCCTTCTGATCCCTTTGGTTTTTCCTGTCCATGTTCATATTCTCGTTCCTATTCCTATTCCTATTCTTGTTCATATCCATATCCCTTTTCCTGTTCTTGTTCCTATTCTTGTTTGGTTCTGGAATATCTGCTCTACACCACTTTGCTGTATGTCCATCATTATTGTACTTATAACACTTAATGTTATTATTCCTTGGAAGTGCATATGTCTTAGGATTTCTCCTAGTAAATCCATATCATTTTCTGTCATGAACGCTGCAATTCGTTGCCTTGTGACCAAACTAATTGTATGAGTAGCAATGCCCATGGAAAAGTTATCTATTTCCATATTCATATCTTTCATGTGTCCTGCATTGTGAAGACATGTGCCCAAATCTATGACATGAAAAACATATTCCATTGAAGTTTCCTTCATTGGTCTCTTAGTATATCTTAACCTATTCTAATTGTTGTTCCATGTATTTCTTCTTTGTGCATTGTTCCTTCCCTTGTTGAAATTTCTATTGTCCAACTCATCCTCAGAAGTCTCCCTTTTTCTGGAGCAACTTTTGGGATTCCCATGGTTGGTGGGTGGTTGGTGAGTGTGGGTGGTCTAGCCCACTGTATTGTGCCCATTGTATTCTAATACCACATAGTGGTTTAGGGTTGGAAGAGTTTCCTTTATATTTATTGTAATGTCCCATTTTCGGGAGAGAGAGAATAATAATAATGAAGGAGGTGTGACTCTTGTTTTGTTGGAGTAGCCCAAATTGGGGGAACCAGGATAAATCTTGTGTTCTATGTGTATGATTTATTGCGAGTTATTATTTTCTTCTAAGTTAATTTATTTTTGTATTAATTATTCTGGAATAAATTTGGGTAAAACTCTTCAAAATCTACCTTGTAAGCTTCCACAAAAGCTCACACTAATCTATCCACAAGTCCTCTCTAGAACTTGTCCAATCAGCTCTCAAGTCTTCACTAAGACTTACCTCAATTCTACTCAACAAGTCCTCAATAGAACTTGTCTCAATCTGCTCAACAAGTCCTCACTAGAACTTATCCAATATCTCCTCTCAATCTATATTGTAAGCTTCCAAAAATCTATCCACAAGTCTTCTCAAATACTTGCCTTAAATCTACTCAACAAGTCCTCACTAAAACTTGTCCAATCTCATAGAAACATAAAAATAATTTATAGAGACTCAATATGCTCTACATTCATCACAATGTTCAATCACTTTCAATCACTCTCTTAGAAACATACAGATAATTGTTAGAGACTCAATGTGCTTCACATTCACCTCAATACTCAATTACTTTCAATCACTCTCTTAGAAACATATAGAGAATTGTTAGAGACTCAATATGCTTCACATTCACCTCAATACTCAATCACTTTCAATAACTCTCTTAGAAACATATAGAGAATTGTTAGAGACTCAATATGCTTCACACTCACAAGACTCTCAATCACTTTATCAACTCAATTTAGAATATAGAATAATTTGTTTCACATAACTTGAACAATCACTTCACACATTCACTTGACTAGGCTCAAACAACTCTACTCAACCAATCACTCAATTAAATGATCATTGCTCACAAACCCTAGTCCAAACATATGAACACTCACTCAAAATATTTTCAACAATGCTTATCACCCAATCTCACATAACAATGATACTCATGATCTTTTGCAAATTCTAGTTCAAGTTCATCACCAAGCTAATTGCTTCAACAACAATGCTAGTCTCACTTTGCAAACTTCACATAACAATGATACTCATAATATTTTGCCAAAATCCTTTATAAATCACTTCAACAACAATGTTAATCAAACAAGGTTCATATCATCTATCTTCATTTCAGAAAAATCATCAACTCATCAAACTAATAAGAAAACTTAACCAAGTCCTTTTCACTCCAAAATTGTTTTTCACAAAACCAACCAATTAACTCAACCAAAGAAGAATATGCCAATAACTTTTTCTTTGAAGTAGGATGACCTTCAAAACCTAGATCAAATATCACAACTTTATTTGCCAAGTACAAAGGGTTAGATGACAAGAATTATCACCCTAACACTTTTCACAAAATACAATGATAACTCAAATTCCAAATACACATTATTGCTCCATATCAATAATAAGTTCTGTTGAGTGTTAATTTTACCCAATTATGAAATTACACTCTCCCTTAGGGTTTGGATCCCAAAACACTCTCTTGCAAAGAAGTTAAACAAACAACTTCTCCAAGGTCTCCGTTATATTAGCATTTGCATATGTGTATTAGTAATTTCAATAAAAATATATCAATTCAATGCTAGGAACACCTTAGTGATTGCAAGTAACTGTAAACAAGGGGCATGTGTTGGTTTATTTTACCATACTACTTTAATGATTGTTCATGAAACCAAAGTAAAAAAAAATGTGAATTGGCCCTCATATGACCACAATGTAGTGCCTTAGTTCCTTTTATCTTGAGGATTTTAAGGTAGATTTTATCTTCCCTTATTAGGTAGATTTTAGTCAAGTTTTATCTTGCATTAAATCACACTCTAAGCATGAAAGCGAAGATTAAATATATCTATGAAAGTGAATTTAAAATGATGAATAGGCTCCTTAAATATAGCTTCTTATCATGAAGATAAAGATAGCCTTTGATATGATTAACAAATTATTCCTCTTTGATGAAATTGATTTTCACAAAGAGACAATAATTCATAACCTTAAAATAAGGGCCTCATAATATCATTTAATTATACCTCGTTTATGAAATTGATAATTCATAAAGAAAAATAATTTAATGCTTTAAAATAATAGCCTTTTAATATAAATGTAAAATTACCCCATTCAATAAAATCAAAATTTTCATGAAGAAAAAGTGCATTTATTGCTCTACAATGGTAATTTGTAAAATGTGATAAAACATAACCCCTTCAATGAAATTGAAGTTTTTATGAAGGAAATGTCATCATAGGCTTATGAGTGGAAATGCAGAATTTCAAAGTCTGATTTACCTTCAAAACTATAAAAAATGAATTTCCGAAATTATAAAACGCTTGAAAAACAACATTTTTCAAAAATTAATATAAAATCGGAATGATATCGGAATGAGTCCGAATATGTTGCATATTGAATATTGATGATCATTCTAGGCAGCCATGCAATTATTTTTAGATTTTGAATTTTTTTGAATTTTTATTTTAATGCCTGAAAATTTAAAAAATTCTGAAAATAAAAGTTTAAAACTAAAAAATAAAAATCTGCAACAAACTAAATGCTGAAAACTCAGAAATGCAAAGCTCCATCAGTTTGATAGCACCTTATCCTGCAAAACCGAAGACATGAGAAATTCTTACATGCAACCTAGCCTATTCGACCTGCGTTTGCACAACCAAAATAAACTAAGTGTTAGCTCCTAGAGTTCATAAATAAATTCCAGATTTCAAAATTCGCATGAAGTAACCGAGATTGCATTAAAATTTATCTATAAGTCTGAATCTCAAAGAAGAAAAATAAATAGTTAAATCTGAGCATGCAAAAAAAACTCCTTTCTTGCTAACAAGACCTGAAATTTCTAAAAAACAAAGCTTTTGCATAAAAAAAAAAATGGGTCATCTTACATTCCGACAGCGCTTGCCCTTGCCAAAAAGTCCAGCCCTTATCTCTGTAATTTCAACTTGCATTTAAAGTTTTTACAGTACCCTTTTGCATTTCCTGTTTTCTGGTTTTCGTTCTCTTCGTTTCCCTTGCATCCGTTGGTCTTCATCTACGAGAACACCTCTCTTTCCGTTATGTATTTCCTTTGGTGACGCCTTATCCAATTTAATGATGCGCATAATTATTTCCTTCTCCAAGAAAGAAACGCATTTCTTTATTGCAGCGGGGATTCTATGGGCTATGGTCCCATTATTTAATGAAGATGTGTATAAAATCAATATCATCCCCTTTGCTTACATTTATTCACTTTTATTTTCATAATGCTTGGTTTATAATAACTCCTGGCTTTTTAATATTCCAAATGCCTTTTTAATCTTCCACGATGCCTCGTGTTATGATAACAAGGTAACAAGGCTTCCGGTAGAACATGACACCTTTATCAAAGCTATAATAGCCTTAGCTATCCTTAATTAAAATAACATTATTAACGAGCCCTGGGCATATTTAGAACCTTATTTCATCTACCATCGAACATCACTATCGCTGCGACCCCCCTGGCTTCGACCATATCTTGCTATACCTAATTAGCGCCGAATTATCCTAATCCTGCGCACATTCAAAACAAAGACTTCAATTAGCTTCACCGAGACTGTAACGGACCTCCCCTCGATACTGCGTAACATTAATCCATGCTATCTTTAGTTTTGAAGCCTGTCGCATTGCTCTACCATTTAGTTCATCGAGCTTACAATATATAAATGGCATCTGGCCACGTCGTACATTCGGCTCCATTAGCCCTGTGTTCGTCTGCGACTGCCGCACTATACTGTTACCTTTTAGACCCACCACGTGAATAACCAATGGAATAGATGAGTATGGCAAACTTTCGACCTTCAATCACTTTCATTCGGTGGGTTTGCCCACGGTATTGTTCACCATACATTTTCCCGACATTGGACACCTTGGTACATGAGCATGGCATCAACAAAGAATTTTGAACGCTAGTCGATGACATTCACAGGATTTCATGCTTCCATATAACAATCACTACGTCGTCATCTATATTCCATTGATCATTAAATTACGCTTCGTTTGGATACTTCGTCACGCCCATTCGTTTGCTGTATAGGCCCCTTCATTCGAACAGTCGTACTCGAAGGTCCTTCCACATCACTGTTCAGTGTGCCCAAAAGGTCTTTCTGAACATTGCTGCGTCATTCCTCGTTTACTTTATGTGAACGCTTACGTATACTGTCCATGATGCAAGCTACCACGAGTTTAAAATGCCGGATTCACTGTCGGGTTTCTCAAGAATTTATGCTGGTCACCATGTTGTCTACAACCACCTCCGCAGCGAAGTCCTCGTCGATCGCTGCATGCTTTCCTTTCGTTTTCATGGCTTTCGCGTAGGCTACCACTTGCCTTGGGACTCAAATATTTTTCGCTGTGGTGAATCTCTTATACCTGCCACTCTTGGGTAACACCCCTACTACCTCTACTACCTTACTGGTCCCTCTTATCCAGGTCATCTTCGAAAATAGCCTCCCTTCATCTTCTCCACGTTGTCTACGGGTATGTCGACTGTCATGGAGCCCACTGCAAACAACTCGTCCTTCCTTACTGTCGTCTACTCCTCGACGCTCGACCTCGTCTATATTTCATCAACATCGACTGATGCTCTTAGAATTGTCGTGCTGTCACGTTTATCTATCGGGACCCTTTCTCGTTGTCGATGAACCAAGGGTGTTTCACGTTCTAAACTGGTGGTCAAAATATAAGCACTCCAAAATCCTCCCCTATCGCACATTCATCGGCGTCGAACCTGTTGCTGTCTGTAGTTTTCATCTCCTGAATATGCTACGAGGAAGGCCCCTTCTAGCCTAGACGTTAGTGCCCCTTCGACGCCCATCGATTTCATCATGTGTGGAAGGCATTTTCGTCATGTAAATTCCTGTCAACTCCAAGTGTGAAGTCTGGTGCTGTCCACTGTGGCTATCGTCCAATCATAATCTGGCTATCATGCATTCCTAATTTTCTTGTGAAAACAAATAAACGTGTAAACTTTAAATGGAACGATATAATAGCAAATCAAACAATACAATCTTCTTCGCGCTTATTGCACTCTTCTTTTACCTGTGAACGCAATGACCATTGACTAAGCTAAAATGAACTCTAACGTAATCTATTAAAAATAGATTAAGGCTATAAAAACTTAAACCTAAACCTAACATGACAATATAACGTGAATGCAACTATATAATATGAAATATAAACGAAGCTTCAAATAGTGTATTATATATATAATAAATATATATATACTTTTTATATTTATTTTATTTTTGTCTCTTTTTATTTTTTATTTTATTTAAATTATATTCTTATGTGTATATTATATGCAATATATATACACAAGAACATATATATTTTATTCACTCAAAACTATATTTATATATATAAATATATATACTTATATAATCATATTTTATTATTATTATTTTTTAATATTATATTTTAAGTTTTTATTTTAAACTTTTATATATGAATATAAAAGTTTAATTATTATTATTATTATTATTTTTTATTTTATAATTTTTATTTACTTTTCATTTTATAAATCAAATCGATCCAATTCAAAGGAACAACAAATTCACACTAAGATAAAAAAAACAAAAGCCAATGAAAAACTCAAAACAAGAAACATCATGAAATGAAAGACAAGGAGGAAACCCAACCCCATACAAGACCACCATGCAACAATTGGAGGTAAGAAGATGTTAACCCCAAATGAAACGCATTGCAATCCCATAAATGAAACCTATGAATGATAGTACTCAAAAGGACCAAACAAATCTCAAAACCAAAATTTTAAAGTGGGTCCGTGTTGGAATAAAATTTGCCTTCGGTTAATAGTGTTGCGCCTTAGACTTTGCTAACATTGTGTAGACGGATCTAACTTGGGAATATCCGTTTAATCTCCAGAGAAGGCTGATCCCTTTGGGTTAGGGGAACAAGAAAGAAGGGAAATATAGCCGAAGCTAGAACTTTTCTCAAGGTACAGATTAGACAACAACTAGAAATAAATGCACATATCACTGTCTACAAGCTTTCCTTTATACCCTCACGTAGAAATCATGAATTCCTAAGTATGATTTAGACATTCATCTAACACATGTAAGCATTCCTTAATATTTAACTCCAAGAACAAGATTCATATATGCACAGTTCAGATTTTAGAATAGATACAATATAAACTTAAAATGAATAGAAGTAAAAAAACCAGATACATACACTTGCACACAGAAAATCAGAAGCCAGGAGGAGTATATTTATTGCTTGTATTCCAGAAAAATGTACATACAGTCTGTAAACGTCCAAGAGCCGACCCTTTTTTTTGTGGGTCTCTCACCCATATATATACCCTAAAAAGAGCATCTTTCTACTATGTACATTTTAATCATCTAATCAATTACAAGCAATTTATCTGTAGTTTCTAAAAATCTACAAAAGATCCTCTGCAAATTAGATTTTAGATGAGCTTGTCATATTACAATTATCTAGCGAGCCTGCCACATTACAATCATCTGGCCTTTCCCAAGAATCAAAAATTTGGTGTCAGTGCATGTATCAGTTGCCAAAATACCTTTTATGCCATTACAACTGGCATGTCGCGAAATCATTACATTCTGCCTTTGTGAAGCTTCTTTTTTTTCTCCCAACAAAAACAGAACATGTCACGAAATCGCGACATTTTCGTCCCTTTTGCTTTGTCTCCTCTTTTAGGTTACGAAAATGCGACATGTCACGAAATCGCGACGCCTTCGTCTCTTCAGCTCTATTCTTTATATTTGACCGTGAAACTGAGACATCACGAAATCGCGATATTTTTGCTTCTTTGGTTCACCTTGCTGCTTTCGGCCATGAAAACATGACATGTTGCGAAATCGTGACATTCTTTGTCTCTTTACTCCCTTTGGCTTTTCTTCTGGTGAAAATGAAACATGTCGCAAAATTTCGACATTCTCCTTGACTTGGGCTCCTTCATTGGCAAACTTGGCAAAAATGTGCAACGTCGTGAAATCGTGACTTTTTCCTTCATTTGGCCTCCTTACTGTTTTTTGCTGCGAAAACCCGACATGTTGCAATTTTGCGACACCTTCTTTCCTTAGTGTATTTTGCTTTCTTATTGCTCCTTCAAAAGTAGGCCACTTCGGTCTTCTTCAAAAAGTGCTCAAAAAGTGCTTCAACCATTTTTGGGGTTAGTCGTATTTTGACTAACATTCTTGGCGCCTTTCGGGGGATTTTTTGCTTGCAAAAATTTGAAATCAGGCCTTCATCCATTGGGAAACGGAGTGAACAACATAGTTGTAGAAAATAAAACCTTAGAAAGCAAAAAGAAAGGAAAAATGCACTTAAAATATAAATAAGCATTACCTCATCAAAACTTTTGCTACAATTTAGTGACTTATCACTAATAAGACATTCAACTTCTTGAAAACAAAATGGTTACAAAATTATTTTCAATTATGGGAACTAGTCCCAGCTCCAGTTGACTATTTTTGCCCAAGATGCTTGGATTTTCTGATCTTATCCATTGCTGTTATCGTTTCCTGGTAAGTTTTGCACACTTGGTTCCAGTCTTCGTCATCCAAATCAGAAGAATCAATAAAAAGTTGATATATATACTGTAATTCCTCCACCTTGTCATAAGAAATTATTTTCTATCTCAAAATTAGCTCCTATAAGAAAGCTTTGACCTGTGTCATCTTCTAAATCATTTCCATCACCTGTGTCTCTTCTATAGGTTCATTCCAGCCTTCTATCTCTGACTAATCTTCAACGAAAGCTTTCACAGATGATGAAAGTACATCTTCTTTCAACACTTTGGAACTATCATCCCAGAGGTAGGGAAGCCCATTTTGAATAGCTAAATCAAAATTTTTTAGTAACCCTTTTGCCTCAGCCTCCAGCTTATGCAAAAATTTGTTTCCTTGGGTTACTAATTTGAACTTCCTGAAGAAGTTCTTCACTGCAATTTTATCCTGAGACCAGGCTTCGCTCCTTAGCTTAGTTGCTATACTTTCTGAAATTTTGTCTGATAATATTTGAATTTTCATAGCAACATCCTCTCTTTTAAGCAAAAATGCTTCTGCATCTTTAAATTCCTCCCCTACTACCTCGATAGTTTCCTTGACTTTGGCTAAATATAGCAACAAAGGCCTAGCTTTCAGCACTAAGGACAACAATTATTTTTTTATTTTCTTAACTTTTTCCTTTGAAAACCCAGACGAAGCATTCTATTGCTCCGTTAACTGATGCTGTAGTTGTTGTATTTGTTGATCAAGTGCTTGAATCTGTGCTTTTGCTATGTTTAAATTTTCTTTGTAATTTGCTGCCTCACTGGCAGTGAAGCTGAATTTATCTTCCCATTTTTTGGCTTCAAGAGTTAGAGCTTTTTCTGTTGTTTTTTGCTCCTTCACCACAAAATCTAACTCTTTTCTTTTCTCTTGTTATCTCAAAAAAATTTCTTTATAATGTGCTCCATGCAAGTATATAGTCCCCAAATGTGCTTGAGCCTTTCCCCACTCATCTTGCATGGGCAACTGGGGGATATATTCATTTATTTCTTCATCCTGATAATCTATCATAGTCATTTCTCCCTTATATTTCTTGGTAATGGGAGTCAATTTCAATTTCTTCCTTTGCATGCTGGCTAGGTCCAAAGCAATAATATCTCGTACACTGGCAGGTGCTTTTGGATCCTCAGCTGAGTGGGAAGTTCACCAATCCAGAGCATTCTTGCTAACCTTTAGATTTTAAATTTTTGCCATCGTTGGATGCGAGTCAGTCCCCTAAGAAGATGCAACTCCAATTGCTGGGATACTGATGTTAGGAAGAAAAGGGATGGGAACCAATGCAGAGCTGACATGAAGCAAAAATTGGGAAGATGTTGCCATCTCTGGGGAACAAACCAATTTTTTGACAAGGATGTTATATTTTTGTTTACTTCAGAAAGGGAAGGAGAATTACAATGGGAACGAGTAGAAGAAACATAAGGGGATAGTGAAGAAAACATACCTGCTCCTAGTTGAATCCGTTGTTGGTCTCCTTCCTCCTCTTCTTGCTCACTGGTAACATTTTCTTTATCTTGAATATTGCCCTCATCAGGGGCTTCAACATCTTTTTTCTGTCCATCTTCCTCATCGCTTGCATCAAGATTTATTATTTGTTCATCTTGGGGGGATCCTCCCTGTTGTTGTCCTTCATCTCCAATTTCTTGTTTAACAGGAAGCTATTTTTTAGTTTCAATATTTTGGCTCTCTTGAGCCGAACTAGGTAGGCCGCGTGAGACATCTCTCTGAGAATCTTCATGCTCAACTTCCTAAGCATCTGCATTATCATTTCCTTCATTTGTTTGGTCTTGTACATCTCCTTCAGCCTCTCCACATGGATTGTCCTCTACATCTTGAGGTCCTTGTTCGCTAGGAGAGTCTTGGACAACATTCTTGTATTTTATCTGATCATCTATCAATTTTATTTTTTTCATCCTTTCGCCTACAGGTTCTTCATCAGACTCTGTAGCCGAATCGGCAAGAGGTACAAATTTCACAATCCTTGAAGAATAATTTTTTGCAACTGAAGTATCTACCCCAAGCGCTAAGCGCTTCTCCCTTTTGGTTACCTGAATGGGCTCAACTCTGCCCTGTCCTTCTTTTCCTAGCCCTTTTCCTTCATAGCCCATTTTTAACATCATTTGGGCAGCCTTATGACTATAAGTTTCCTCCTGTTATTTAGTAAAAACTTCCTCTATTGATATTTTCCTTGATGTCCTAGGTTTTGTCTGAATCGGAGGAGGGTTCTGGGCTACTATCACTTTCTTTCCCTTATCAAATTTATGCTGCTGAGGTGCTTCTAGGCTGGATAAATGACTGCCTCCAATACTAGGAGGGATCCTGACATGAAAACTGCCGACCCATGACTCATGATTGGAATCATACCTAGGGTCAAATTTATTGTCATCCTTGGTGGGGTATCTAGATGAAATCATGTTAGTCTGCACTCTCATTAACCACCATTCTCGAATTTTTACCAGATTCCAATCCGGTTGAATTTTCAGTATTCTATTAATTCTACATTTGTCAATTGATGGGCCTTTACATTTTTAGGATCATATTGGACAACCACTTCATATAAGTCATGCCAGGGGAGCAGAGGCTCCATCCTATCTATATGCCACTCCAGGGGTTTATCTTCACTATTATTTTTGCTTTCTTCAATATCTTCCTTGATTTTAACATGATAATCCTTTATCTGGGTTTTATTCAAAATGGCTTGCCTCTAAAAGCAAACCTGTTCAAGGGGTCATATTTCCACCTCTGTGGAATCTCAATAAGCCCCAATTCTCTCAAATACTCTATTATTTTCTCATTTTTCCCTTTTTCATCACAGTAATTCCTTCAAATTTGAAGGGCATGTTGCAAGTACTGGTTTTTTGAATTCCAGTCTTGAACTTCATATTTATTGTTTCCATCTCCCTAACATACTCTAAAGAAAATAACCTATCAGTGATATAATGGGGGAGTAAAAAGGGTTTCTCTGTGAACCCATATAATCTGATACATACTCCTTGGGTCAAAATGAACCAGTCTCCCTCCTCAACATATTTGTTTTCCAAGACTTTTTTTGCTTTGGGGGTCAACCTTCTAATATGTCCATACATAATTTTCAAAGCAAGGCCTAAGAATTCCCTATTGAAATCATAGTAGGACTCTGACTTATGCAGCACATTGGTCCATTCATAGACTAGCAAAACTCTCCCCTTTTCATCTCTATCATTTATTTATATAAATTCTAATTCTTGAGACATGAAATAAAAGAATAAGCAAACCAGATAAGAAGTGTAGCGAAAATAAAATTAGGTCCCTACTTTCAAAGCTGCCAAACCCTCATGAACTTCTAAACTTAAGAACTCGGGACAGTCAAAGAAAATTGACCTTACACTTTTATTCATGACAGCATAGTCATACATCTTAGGATTTGACAAACATTCTACCACCGCTACTTGCCATTTTTGAAACCTTTCATCAGTTTTGAGACTGATAACCATGGTTAGGATGGAATATAGTTTAGGGTCCTTAAAGACTATAATTTCTATGGGAGGTTCTAGTGGATTCACTCCCTCGAGAAGGTCTTTTAGCTGAGTAGTTTTCTTAGACGAACCAAAATATGTAGCCTGCTATAAAGGATCAAAGGTTTTTGGTTCTAAAGAAGGGACATGGCTCGTAGTAAAAGCAGAGATAAATGCATCATTTGACAGAGAAAATAAAACCCTTCTCGAATAATCCCTAATTTTTCTCTCTTTTTCATAGTAAAAATTGGCAATTTCCCTTACTAATTCTAGGTAAGGATGGACAGGGATATATACATACCAGTACATGAAAGAGTGGTATGCAAACATGGAAGGAGAGGACGCTGAAATCCTGGTTGCTACCTGGTTCTTTATATTGATTCGAATCTCCGTTAGGTCTTTCCATTTCACAACTGTGTCTACAATTCAAGAATATTTATCAATAAATCTAGCACTGCTCTCCTCCCTTCTCCTTACTACTGAAGTGGTTAAGGGTGATGAAGTCGATGCTTCCTGCTTCTTCATTTTTTGTGGAGCCATCAGGAATTCTCAAGTATGTGGGCACTAAATTTTTTTCTAAGAATACTTACCAATTCCTTCTTTCTTACTGAGTTACAACGTCGCAATATGGGGATAGCAAAAATCTTTTGGTCTCTGATTATTATAGTGATAGTCTTCACTCTTTTCTCTCTGTGGGAGCTTAGTGATTTGCAAATGACAAAATGCCTTTCCAGGATTTCAAATTTTACTTTCATGTAGCTTGGGAGGACATGCAACATTAATGCATTAATGATGGTTGGTAGATTTTATTTCTTCATATTTTATTTGGTTTTCATTTTCGCCACCTTCTTTAGAAAATTTCTTAAAAAAAACTTGCCAACTCATTAAATTTTGCATGGGAAATAGGAAACTACCTCATGTCGAAAATTATGCCACCTGACTGATTAATTATTCTTCCACCCGCTTATCCCTTGGCACATGGCCACTTCAAACAAGGCTTCGACTGCTGACCTTAGAAATATTTCTTGGGAAGAGTATATAACATCTTTCGATGAGTCCGTTTAATTATTCCTACTCGCCAGCTCTTAGAGGACCACGTGGCAGCTCTAAATTTGAAATTATAAGACAAAAAAGGTGAACTTTTCCCCTTAAATTTATTCAAAAAATGTTGGGCTCTGATTGGCTACAAAAAATTCTTACTAAGCCGCAAAAAACAACAATATTTACAAACTTTCATAATACTTATATTATATTATACATATAATATTTTTTCTTTGCTTTTTACTGGAAGTATAACTTCAGGTGAAATACATTCACCGTGATAGAAAGAATCCACCCATATTGATCCTTTAGATGAAAAACATTGAACTATTTTTCTAAAATAATCTCAAATGGTCCTTCCCAGAAAGCATCAAACTTGTCATGGTAGCCTGGTTTTGCTTTCTTGATGTTCCATTTTAAAACCAGGTCACCTATCCTGAATTTCTTGAAAGTGGTTTTCTTGAGAAACCACCCTGCTGTTTCTACCATATGTTTTTGGTGGTGGTCATAGGCTTGCTCCCTAGATTCTTCTAGCTATAGAAGTTGCATCAGTCGGACATCCATTGGATGACCTTCATCTTCATTAATTTGGTTCAACAATTTCAATGCTGGTATCTCCATAGGAATTGGCAAAACAACTTCTTTGCCATAAACCAAAGCATATGCTGATGTATTGATCGATTTCTTGATTAAAATTCTGTTGGCCCACAAGGCTTGATTCAGTGCTGAGTGCTAGTTCCTTTTGTTATCCTCTAGTGTCCTTTTCAGGATTCTAAAGATATTCTTATTGGTAGACTCAGCTAGTCCATTACCTTGTGGGTAATAGTTAGAAGAAGTCTTCAAGTAAATCCCATATCGGTTGGTAAACTCGATTATCTTTGCTCTAGTGAAAGAAGATCCATTGTCTATAATCAAAGAGTCTGGTATACCAAATATTGTAATCAGAATCTTTACAAATTCTATCACTACTTTTGAATCAACTTTCTTTGTGGGAACTGCTTCTACCCACTTAGTGAAGTAGTCTGTGGCAGTGAGAATGTATTTGTGGCCTGCTGATGAATTTGGCTCTATTATCCCCATAAAATCCAATCCCCACTGCTGGAAAGGCTTCTCGACTTGTATAGCTCTCAAAGGCATAGGTGCATTCTTATTTCTTCTTACATACCTATAACACTGTTCACATTTTTGGGTTACTTTGTATGCATCTAGGAATATGGAAGGTCAACAACATCCAGCTCTAGGGATATTCAAAGCTATTGTTTGGCCTGCATAATATCCACCTGAGAGGCCTCCATGAAATTCATCTAATACTCTCTATTTTTCATTATCAGAAATGCATTTCAACAATACACCATCGATATTTATTCTATACAACCCTTCTGTTCGAAGGGTATATTTTAAAGCTTGGGTTCTAAACCTTCTTCTTTGGGAAGCATTCAGATTTTCAGGGCACAACCTAGTTTGAAAATACTTCACAAAGTTGTCGATCCAATATGTACTCTCTATGGATTAATGCTGCTCAGTATTTGCCATCATGGGTTGGCTTTCCCCATATCCACTTGCTACTTGTCTAGCCAATTCCTGGAATAAAGCTCTACCTCTGAATATTTTAATCGGATGTATTTCTACATCATACTCTTGTATGCGGGTCACCCACCCAGCTCTTTTTTCACCCAGTTCCCCTTGTATTATAAAATTTCTTACGTCTGGGTGAATCACATAAACAATGGTTTGACTCCGGGATAAAAAGTGCTTCAGTTTATTCAATGATTTCATAATTGCATACACCTGTTTCTCTATAAAATTGTACCTCTCCTCATGCTTATGCATGGTAGAACTCAGAAAGGCTATTGGTCTTTCTTCATCATTTGGTCCCTTCATAGCGAGAACTACAAAATAGCTATCTTGCTCTCTGACAGCGTATAGAATGAAACTTTTAGAATAGTTAGGGTTGACTAGTATAGGGGCTTGAGCTATGGCTTACAAAATTTTCTTGAAAGATTATTTTCTTGGATCTATCCATTTGAAAGGGACATCCTTTTTCAACAGTTCAGTCATTGGATTAATTGTTTGGGAAAAATCGAAAATGAATTTTCTAACAAAATTTATTTGTCCAAATAAAGACTACAATCCTTTCTTATTAATTGGAAGTGACAGCTCCAGAAGTGCTTTCACTCTATTAGGATCAATGGACAACCCAGTTTTGGAAATAACATGCCCAAGGAGTATTCCTTCTTCTACAACAAATATAGATTTCTTAGGATTTAGGTGTTAAACTTACAATGGCATTGAGAGGGGGGGTGAATCAGTGTAGCTTATAAAAATCTTAAATCTGTAATTCTTAATGCTGAAGTAATGCAAACTTAAAATAGATACAACAATTATAACAAGAGAGCATCACACAACACAAGATTTTAACGAGGTTCACCAATGTGGCTACTCCTCAAAAATTGACTGCTTGGACTCCCATCCAAATCCAGCCTTAGCAAAGCAATCAATTTTACAACAAATTTACCAGCACCCACTGGAAGGAGCACCAACCCCTAATTTATCTACACCAATAGAAAGGAGCACCAACCCCCGATTTACCGAGCACCAAGCTGGAAGGAGCACCAACCCCCGATTTATCTGCACCAACAGAAAGGAGCACCAACTCCAGATGCCAAGCAACAACTTGGTCTGCAATTCTGAATCAATAAATGTTACAAAAAAATACCTTTGCTTTCACAAGACCCTGATTGGTCTATAGCTTACTATTCGCAAGACACTCGCATCTGCTGTACTGCTACAACCGAGCTCTATGATCAACTTTGCCTTTTGTGCACTCTGCGCACTATGCTTCCTCTACACACACGCTTTGCACACTCTGTGCCATTACAGCTTAACGATCATCTCTATCCTTTGTGCTCTCTACCCTCTGTGTGCTCTTGCTTCGCACTTAACTTGATTTGACATGACTCACTCTCTATGCACTACGGACTTAATTCGCACAAAATCGATACATGAAAATCTCCAAACAACCCTCCTTTTATAACCAAATTTTCATGATAAAATTCTAACTTTAGTCGGTTGATTATGCAAGTGCAAAGTCTAATCATCGTCGGTTGTAAACCCTAAACTTAGTCGACTGCAAACCCTAAAATACGTCGGCTTACATCGGTCTTCATCGACCTCAACTGCCCCTACAACTCTCCTGTTGCTGTTGTCGTGAAAACACAACATGTCACGATATCGCGACACTTTTGGCCTCCGTACACTCTACTTGGCGTGCACCAACGAAAACATGGCATGTCACGAAATCATGACACTTTTGCTGCCTAATGCCTTTCTCTACCTTTCGCCCATGAAAATGGAACATGTCATGAAATCGTGACACTTTCACAGCCTTGTGCCTTTCTCTTTCCAAAGAGCAAATCCTTCCTTTCTCCCCTTTCGCCTACGAAAACGGAACATGTCACGAAATCGCGACACTTTCTCTGTCTTGTGCCTTTCTCTGCCTTTCACCTGCGAAAATAGAACATGTCATGAAATCGTGACACTTTCGCTGTCTTGTGCCTTTCTCTGCCTTTCGCCTGCGAAAATGGAACATGTCGCGAAATCGTGACACTTTCACTGTCTTGTGCCTTTCTCTGCCTTTCGCCTGCTAAAACGAAACATGTCACGAAATCGTGATACTTTTTGCCTCCGTACACTCTTCATTTCTTTTGTTGCGAAATCGCGACACTTCTACCGTTGAAGACTAGCTTTCTGTTTCTATTGCGATATCATGACACTTTTTGCAACCGTACATTGTCATTTCAATCTGTCATGAAATTGCGACACTTTCTACAATCGTAAGCTACTTTTTCTTGCCTGTCATGAAATCGTAACACTTTCATACTCTGAACACTTTCGTCTACAGCATGTCATGAAATCGTGATAGTTCTCACTTCGAGTTCTTTCTTCTACAGCACGTCGCGAAATCATGACACTTTCTCTTCCTCTTCTAACATGTCGCGAAATCGTGACAGTTATTCCTGTTTGTGCTTTCTCTTCGAACATGTCACAAAATCGTGATAGTTTTTCAACTTGCGTTCTTCTCTTCCAACATGTCACAAAATCATGACAGTTTTTCCTGCTTGCGCCTCTGCTTCGAACATGTCGCGAAATCATGACAGTTTTCCTTGCTTGCGCCTCTGCTTCGAACATGTCACGAAATCACGACAGTTTTTCAACTTGCCTTCTTCTCTTCCAACATGTCGCGAAATCGCGACAGTTTTGCCAGCATTTTCTCTCTCCTCCGATATGTCACGAAATCATGACAGTTTTGCCAGCATTTTCTCTCTCCTCCGATATGTCACGAAATCGTGACAATTTTCTTGTTTTCTGAATATGTCGCGATATCGCGACACTTTCCTTACTTGTCTTTTTCTTTGAATTTTTGCATGTGGGCCACTTAAGTTGTTTTGGAAAAACACTGTCCATATTTTGAGAGATCTCTGAACTTCTTGAATGCTGCATCTGAATAGCTTCTGAGTATCTGAACTTCCTGTGCACTGAAACAAATGACCTAGCTGATTGTGTTGACAACAATGACAATCCTGTTGCTGCACTTTGCTCAACAATCTCCTCCTTTGGAATTGTTGGCAACACATGTACAACTTCCTGTAGCTCTTCTCCCCCTTTGACAATAATACCAAAGGGCTACTGCAGACTCCCCCTAAGTCCAAGCACAACATTCTCAGGCAAAATTTATTACACTTAGTAATAAACAAGAACATGAGCAAGAAGATAAACAAATACTTCAATGCTCCCCCTGAGAATGTGATCCCTGTAGCTAGTCACTTCTTGGGAAGGGTCACCACTCCCAATTTATTGCGAAGGTATTCAAAAACATCCTTGGGCAATGGTTTTGTGAAGATATCTGCTACTTGCTCTGTAGTTGGAACAAAATCCAGCTTAACCTCACCTTCAGCAACTTTCTCTTTCAAAAAATGATATCTGATAGCAATGTGTTTTGTCCGTGAATGCATTACTGGATTCTTAGAGATGTTAATTGCACTGGTGTTATCACACTTAACTGATATTGGCTCACTGAAATTAATACCAAGATCTTTCAGAGTTTGTTTCATCCACAAAACTTGTGTACAGCATGTTGTTGCTGCAATATATTCTACCTCAGTTGTTGATAAAGAAACTGACTCTTGTTTCTTGTTGTGCCAAGCAACCAACCTGTCACCAAGATAGAATGCACCTCCACTGGTACTCTTCCTGTCATCAACACATCCTACCCAATATGCATCTGAATATGAAATAAGGGTGAAGTCTTTACCTTTCGGATACCATAACCCATACTCCATAGTACCCTTGAGATACCTAAGAATCCTTTTTACTATTGTCACATGAGTCTCTTTGGGACTAGCCTGAAATCTTGCTACCATGCATACTGCCTACAAAATATCTGGTCTGGTAGCTGTTAAATATAGTAAGCTTCCAATCATTGATCCGTACATGGTTTGATCAACAGGTGGAGATTTGTCATCTTTGCTTAACTTGCAGCTTGTCACCATGGGAGTGCTAAGCGGCTTACGAGTCCTCCATTGTGAACCTTTTTAACATCTCTTTCACATATTTGACTTGGGAAATAAATATGCCTTTCTCATTTTGATTAACTTGTAACCCAAGAAAGTAAGATAGTTCACCAATCATAGACATTTCAAATTCTTTCTGCATCTTATTTGCTAAGTCTTTACATGATTCATCTTTCTTGTTGCCAAATATGATATCATCTACATATACAACAAGAACAATGAGATGCCCACCTTCTGTTTTGACATACAGATTATTGTCCACCATACCTTTCTTAAACCCCTGTTGAGAGAGATAGTTGTCTAGCCTTGCATACCATGCTCGGGGTGCCTGTTTTAAGCCATATAAAGCTTTCTTTAATTTGCAGACAAGGTTGGGATCTTCACCAATTTGGAAACCATCTGGTTGTTCAATATAAACCTCTTCTTCAAGTTTCCCATTTAAGAAAGCTGATTTTACATCCATCTGATAAACTCTGAAATTCTTATAGACTGCTAAGGCCAAAAACATTCTGATTGCTTCTAGTCTTGCCACTGGTGCAAAAGTCTCCTCAAAATCAATGCCTTCAACTTGTGCATAACCTTTACAAACCAGTATTGCTTTATTCCTAACAACCTGTCCGTCTTCATTCAATTTGTTTCGAAATATCCATTTGGTGCCGATTACATTCTTATTTGTAGGTCTAGGTACTAATTCCCAGGTTTTGTTCTTTTCAATCTGATCTAATTCTTCATTTATTGCCTTCATCCAGCTATCATCTTTGCTTGCCTCATCTATATTTTTGGGCTCAATGTTGGATAAAAGAGAGTAGTTACTTACTACTTTTCTTCTTGTTTGCACACCAGCTGTGGGGTCTCCAATTATTTTCTCTCTAGGATGGTTTTTCTGCTAGTTGCCTGTTTTGAATTTCTTATTTTCTTCCTCTTCTGAATCATAACTTAAATCATCTGAGACAATTTTTTGATTATGTTCAGTTTTGTCTTCCTCATCTCCTTCAATAACTTCTTCATAAATTGGGTAGTTTTCTTCATTGCTAACTACTCGTTCCCTACCTTCATCAAATGTAACACTAGCACTGTCCACAATTTTCTTTAGCCTTTTGTTGTAGCATTTGTAGGCTTTGCTTGATGGTGAATAGCCAACAAAAATACCTTCATCTGCTCTATCTTCAAATTTACCAAGATTGTCTTCAGTTCTTTTGATGTAACACTTACAGCCAAAAACTCTGAGATGTTTTGTTGTTGCCTTTCTGCTGAACCACAACTCATAAGGAGTTTTCTTTTCATGTGTTCTCAGCATGTACCTATTTTGAATGTACACAGTGTATGGACTTCTTTCCAAAATCTATCTGCTACTTTGCTTTCAGTCAACATAGTCCGGGCCATTTCCTGTACTGACCTATTCTTTATTTCTACCACACCATTTTGTTGAGGAGTCCTGGCCGCTGAAAACTGTCTCCTAATGCCATATTTATCATAGTACTCTATAAACTCATCTGAAATAAATTCTCCTCCTCTATCTGATCTTAAGTTTTTGATCCTCTTTCTTGTTTCATTCTCAACGTGATGTTTGAAAGACTTGAACATTTCAAAGGCTTCTATTTTTTGCTTCAAGAAGTATACCCATGTCATTCTAGAGTAGTCATCAATACACAACATAAAGTATTTGTCACCATTGATGCTTTGCATTCTCATGGGTCCACACAAATCAATATGTATCAGTTCCAATGGTTTGCTTGTATTATACTCTTTTGTTTTGAATGTGACTCTAGTCTGCTTCCCCTTCTGACATGAAGCACAAATGCTGTTTGAAGGTTTGCTGATGGTGGGAATATCTCTCACTGCCCCTTTTGAGCTGATTTTCACCAAATTATCAAAACTGATATGACCGAGTCTTTTGTGCCACAACCAGTTTTGTTCTTCTTGACCAATGAAACAGGCTCCCTCTGAATTCTCTAAAAGTGTGTACAGGTTGCCAGCAGTCCTTGACCCAGTTGCTATCAATTTTCCATTGTTTGTTTTTCTAACTTCATAGCCCTGCTTCTTAAAAACAACTTCATGTCCTTTGTCACAGATCTGACTCACACTTAATAAGTTATGTTTTAGACCATCCACGAACAAGACTTCTTCAGACTTGATTTTTTCGTTAATAATCTTAACTGAGCCTTTCCCTACTATCTGAGCTCCATCATTATTTCCAAACTTTACAGAGCCACCTTCATATTTCTGAAACTTTTCAAATTTTTGTTTATCACCTGTCATATGACTTGAGCATCCACTGTCAAGTATCCATGGTACATATTTATTCTGTGCTTTGAAAGTTGTTTGTACTATCAAGGAATCCTTAAGTTGCTCTTTCTATTTCCATTCTGTTTTGACTACCGTATTGGGCTCTAGTTTTGATTTTCCTTTTTCAGTATCTCGTGCATGTTTTTCAAGAAGTTTTCTATTCTGCTTCATCCTATTTGATTGAAATTTTCTTTCCTAAAAATGATTTGAAGTAAATGCACTTCTACAGTTTCTTGCAATGTGTCCAAAATTATGACAGTTAAAGCATTCTACTGCATAATTCATCAGAGGTGAGAAAGCATTTCTACTTGTGAAATTTCTTGGTCCTACATTATACTTGCAGTCTGCAATCTTATGACCATAGCCATTGCATTTAAAATAGAAACCAGAGAAAGGATAATTGAACCTGGGTGATGGTCTGTGCCATGCTGTTGTAGGGGCCATGAATCTTCTCTTTCTTTGATGCATGACCTTGGTGAATCCATCGTTATCAACATTCTTATCGTGCCTGGCATTATCATATTTTTCTACATGAATCATTTTACCTTTATCAACCTATTTCTTATCTTCATTCTTTACTAGTTCTACATTTCTGCCCTTAGATCTATTTGAAGATTCTCCTTCGATGAAGCCCAGACCAAATTTGATGCCTGCAGGTCTTTGGTCATTTAAAATCTTATCCAGTTTTATAGAACTTTCCTCGCGTTTGTGATAACAGCTAATTTTATGCTCCAACTCTGCTAACTGCATCCGTAAGCCAACATTCTCTTCTTCTAGTTTGCAGCAGACATCTATTTTCATGGTAATCTAAATTTTGAGCTCTTCAGTTATCTTCTTGTATTCTTATGTCTGTACTTTCAAACTAGTTATGATGTCGTTTGCATCCTCAAGCCTTTTTGAAAGTTTCTTATTCTTTTTCTTCTCTATTTTCCATTCTTCAAGAGCAGAGGTCAACTCACCTTCTAGATCAACTTCAGCCTCAGATTTTTTACCACATACCTCACAGTTTACTCCTTCCGCTTCTTATGATTTTTCTTCTTCAAATGCCATGAAAAGAGCTTCACCTGTTTCTTCTTTAGAATCCTCACTAGAGCTGTCTTCAGATGAACTGGCATTCCTTGAGATGAAACTTTTCTTTTTGAAGTTGCCTTTTTTGAAGTTTGTTTTCTTCTTCCAATCACTTCTCTCTTGGTGTGATCCTTCATCATTCTTGTTCTTTTCATTCAGAGGACATTTAGTCACAAAATGCCCGACACCTCCATAGTTGAAACATTTAAAAGGCAGCTTTCCTCTGTATTTTCCTTTTCCCTTTTTTAGTTTTCTAACGAAGTTTGCTTCTTCTTCATCTGAAGTCTCTTCTTCCTTAGGCTCTTGTTTTGCGTTTTTATTTTTAATGGCTTTGAAGGCCGCTTCTCTGTCTGTGGGTTTAGCTCTTCCTATTCTCATCTCATAAGCAGTTAAAGAACCATGCAACTCATCCATACTAAAGAAATTTAGATTTTTTGCTTCTTCTATCGTTGAGACTTTAGAATCAAATCTGTGAGGAAGAGATCTTAATACCTTTTTCATGATAGAAGAGTCACTTACATCATCGCCAAGACCTCTCATCGCATTTGTGACTTCATTAACCCTCAACATGTATCCCTCTATGTTCTCATTGTCATTCATCCTTAATGCTTCGAATTGAGCTCGATGTATTTGTAGCTTGGCTTCCTTGATCTTATGGTCTCCTTCATGAATGCTCTTTAGTTTGTCCCAGATTTCTTTTGCTATTTTACAGCTTATGACTTTTGCCAGTTCACTGTCTACTAATCCACTCATGATAGCATTCTTTGCTTTTGAGTTATTCTCATATAGTTTCTTTTCTTCAGCCTCTTTTAGAGCAGTGATGGGATCTATGTATCCACTACGTACTGAATCCCAGATGTCGTATCCTAAAGCACAGAGATATACCTGCATCCTGACTTTCCAGTATGCGTAATTAGATCCATCAAACACTGGTGCTCTGTTTGATGAGAAACCTTCACCGCCTACCATTGTGATAAATCCAAGATCACCCTAGCCGATTGAGCTTGAACAGGAACCTTGCTCTGATACCAATTGTTAAACTTACAATGGCACTGAGAGGGGGGGTGAATCAGTGTAGCTTATTAAAATCTTAAATCTATAATTCTTAATGCTGGAGTAATGCAAACTTTAAAATAGATACAACAATTATAACAAGAGAGCATCACACAACACAAGATTTTAACGAGGTTCACCAATGTGGCTACTCCTCAAAAATTGACTGCTTGGACTCCCATCCAAATCCAGCCTTAGCAAAGCAATCAATTTTACAATAAATTTACCAGCACCTATTGGAAGGAGCACCAACCCCTGATTTATCTACACCAACAGAAAGGAGCACCAACCCCTGATTTACCAGCACCAACTGGAAGGAGCACCAACCCCTGATTTATCTGCACCAACAGAAAGGAGCACCAACTCCAGATGCCAAGCAACAACTTGGTCTGCAATTCTGAATCAATAAATGTTACAAAAAAATACCTTTGCTTTCACAAGACCCTGACTGGTCTATAGCTTACTGTTCACAAGACACTCGCATCTATTGTACTGTTGTAGCTGAGCTCTATGATCAACTTCGCCTTTTGCGCACTCTGTGCACTCTGCTTCCTCTACACACATGCTTCGCACACTCTGCACCGTTACAACCGAACGATCATCTCTATCCTTTGTGCTCTCTGCCCTCTGTGCGCTCTTGCTTCGCACTTAGCTTGATTCGACATGACTCGCTCTCTGCACACTGTAGACTTAATTTGCACGAAATGGATACATGAAAATCTCCAAACAACCCTCCTTTTATAACCAAATTTTCATGATAAAATTCTAACTTTAGTCGGCTGATTATGGAAGTGCAAAATCTATTAGAAACTGAAGCATTACCTTGCTCTTCATATTCATGGTAAATATATAAGATTTACAAAGAACTCCGTTGAGGCAGTTTGAACTATGCTGGGCAGTTTCTCAACTGAAATAGTTTAACTTATTTAATGTAATATACGATATGCTAAAAATATTCTAACATACCCCCTTATTACATTAATGTTGACTACACATAGCATTGCGGAACAATTCAAATTTGACTCGAGCAAGTGCTTTGGTGAAGATGTCCGCTATTTGCTCATCTGTGGGAATGTAGTGGAGCTAAATATGATGCTTTGGAACCTCATCTCGAATGAAATGACACCGAGTGTCAATGTGTTTGGTTCGATCATGAAAGATAGGATTCTTGACGAGATTCAAAACACCTTGATTGTCGCAGAATAAATGTAAAGGAAGTTTCTTTGGAAGGCCCATATTTATGAGGATGCGACGTAACCATATGATCTCGTAGACTGCTCCACTAGCTGCTCAATATTCTCGCCTCGGTAGAAGAGATAGCAACAACATGTTGCTTCTTGCTATGCCAAGATACGAGGACCGGATCCAAGGTGAAATATATAACCTGCAGTTGATTTTCGGTCATCTATGGATCCAGCATAATCAGAGTCCATGTACCCCTGAAGATAGAACTTGTTGTTCTTTTTGTATTCCAGGCCGATATATGTCATACCACGAACATAGTGAAGGACTATTTTTGCTGCTTTCCAGTGGCTAACTTTAGGATCTTGCATGAATCGGGAAAGATAACCCACAACAAAACTAAGATCTGGCCTGGTGTTTGTGAGATAGATGAGACTCCCAATCAGCTAACGATAAAGAGTACTATCTATTTTAGGAGATTCATCAAATCAGGATAACTTAAGTCCTGCTTCCATTGGTGTGGCTTTGGGCTTGCAGTCAATCATCCGATACTTTTCAATTAGAGTCATGGCATATTTCTTTTGAGTAACTTGTATGCAATGCTTGTATTGAGTTACTTCTAGACCAAGACAATAGTGAAGTCCAAGATCTGTCATTTCAAAAGAGGTATTAAGATCTTTCTTAACTATTTTGATCATACTCTCTGAACTGCCTATTATGATTAGATCATCCACATATAGTACTAGAATTACTATGTTAGAACCATTGTTCTTGATATATAGATTAGGATCTGCAGGACTCCTTCTAAACCCATGTTGCACTATGTGACTATCAATTTTGATATACCAAGCTCGAGGAGCTTGTTTAAGTCCATATAGAGATTTGACCAGCTCTGACGACTTTCTCGTTCTTGCCCTTGAACTATAAAACCT
Source organism: Wollemia nobilis (assembly GCA_028583015.1). Lineage (NCBI taxonomy): Eukaryota > Viridiplantae > Streptophyta > Pinopsida > Araucariales > Araucariaceae > Wollemia > Wollemia nobilis. The sequence goes on along the minus strand of JAQPPZ010000440.1, from coordinate 6,093,170 downwards.
TCAGGTTGAGACATATAGACCTCTTCTTGTAGGTCGCCATTTAAGAAAGCACTCTTTACATCCATCTGATGTAGCTACCAACCAAATTGAGCTGCCATTGCACACAGAACTCGAATAGTGGTCATTTTAGCAATAGGAGCAAATGTCTCTTCATAGTCTATGCCTTCTTTTTGTGCATAGCCCTTTGCAACAAGTCGGGCTTTATATTTATCTATTGCACCATTTGCCTTATATTTGATCTTGAATACCCATTTGCAACCAATAGGTTTCTTTCCTGAAGGCAAATTCACTAACTTCCAAGTTTGATTTTTCATTAGAGATGTATGTTCTGCATCCATAGCGAGTTTTCCATTGATATTTACTTGAGTGCATCCGAGACCGATGTGGGTTCTTTTTCATCTAGTTTTTTCAGATAGACTTTTTCATCTTCCATAGCTATATCCTCATCATCTTCTATATTCACAGATAAATCATCAAAATGTTGACAAAGGTCATCAACATCTGTTATTGCTATGAAGATGAGAGAACATCAAGTAGATGATCAATGAAGATCCCTGTGCAAAGAGATAACTGCTATTGGAGAACCTGTGTAACATGTGCTGAGAGAAGTAGTGAATGCTTTAATGTAGATGATTTTTAATTGCAAAAGAAAATGCAATAATCAAACAAGCATGCTCACAAAAAAAACTTCGCACATAGGTGTCGGGTTCAACCGAAAATGCACCCAAAGTTGACAAAATAAGGTGTCGAGTAAAATCGAAAATGCACCTTTGAGTTGCTATCTATGCCTGTTTCTGAGTGTTTGAAAAAAAATGAATCCCCCCTCTATCTTTTAACAATTGCTTTTTAAGAAAATTGACATGTCTTGAAAAAATGTCACCAAACCTTCTGGGAGCGTCAACTTGGCAAATGATGTACTTTGAAGCAAATGTCTTAAGTACACCACATCTCCGGTGATGCTTGTGTCTTCAAAGACACAACCTTCATCCACGTACATGCAACTCGCCGACTCCACGGCCTGCACATGAGACCTGCGCGGGATCCTCAACACGGCCTCTAAGATTGCTGTTTCGAAAGGTTGAAGTTCCGTCCCTTTCAACTGTCGACGGCATCGATCGTGGTCCCTCCGTATAAAGCCTCAAGCTGGCTAAAGAAATGGTAATGCTTTCCATCTTGTGTTCCGTGAGTTGCATACCCTGTCGTGTGCATGTGCTGGGCACGCTAGCTAGTCATGGAAGAATAGCAAGTGGGCGTGGGTTTCACCGCACGACTGTTGGGACTTTGACCTCGGTTCCCACACTGCCAATCTAGACATGCGCATTCCATGTCACCATCCAGCATAGTGGGTGTAACCGCAAATAGGCGTAGCCCACGTGAGCCCTTCGACTACACGTACATCGACGCCACTTCAGCAATCCGCACAACCAAAAAATGGAATCTTGATTTTTTTATTTTCATGCGTCGTATACCAAGCTCGTTGATTTTTTTTATTTTCACGCGCTGAATACCAACGGAAAAAAAATTTGGCAACCTTCGCCGATTATTGCTTCTGTGCGCACCGAAAGCGATTATTCACGGCGTCTCCAGGAAAAAAAATTGCAATCTTCAGCGATGATTGCAACCTTCGCCGATTATTCATGGCTGCTACTCTGCTCCTGTGCGTACCGACGGCTGGTCTCCTCAACTCAGCCTGCGCGTGCTGCTACTCTGCTCCTGTGCGTATCGACGGCTGGTCTCCTCAACTCAGCATGCGCGTACAAGCGGTGTGGCCTCATGGCTTCTCCTATGCGGTCCGACAATGAAGACAGTGGTAATGCACCGAGTTCAGTGCTCCTCTGGTAATGGTAATGGGATGAATCTAATGGAGTGCATGAATAGCACATTGCCCATAAAAAATTCACATTGCCCAAAATCATTCAATGCTCTGATGCCATATTAGAAACTGAAGCATTACCTTGCTCTTCATATTCATGGTAAATATATAAGATTTATAAAGAACTCCGTTGAGGCAGTTTGAACTATGCTGGGCAGTTTCTCAACTGAAATAGTTTAACTTATTTAATGTATACGATATGCTAAAAATATTCTAACAAAATCTAATCATCGTCGACTGTAAACCCTAAACTTAGTCGACTGCAAACCCTAAAATACGTTGGCTTACATCGATCTTCATTGGCCCCAACTACCCCTACAAATCTCCTGTTGTTGTTGCCATGAAAACACATGTCATGATATCGTGACACATTTGGCCTCCGTACACTCTACTTGGCGTGCACCAATGAAAACATGGCATGTTGCAAAATCGTGACACTTTTTCTGCCTAATGCCTATCTCTGCCTTTCGCTTGCAAAAACGAAACATGTCACGAAATCATGACACTTTCGCAGCATTATGCCTTTCTCTGCCTTTCGCCTGCGAAAATGGAACATGTCACGAAATCACGACACTTTCGCTGTCTTGTTCCTTTCTCTGCCTTTCGCCTGCGAAAATGGAACATGTCACGAAATCGTGACACTTTCGCTGTCTTGTTCCTTTCTCTGCCTTTCGCCTGCGAAAATGGAACATGTCACGAAATCGTGACACTTTTGCTGTCTTGTGCCTTTCTCTGCCTTTCGCCTACGAAAACATAACATGTCACGAGATCGTGATACTTTCGCTGTCTTGTGCCTTTCTCTACATTTCGCCTGTGAAAACGAAACATGTCGCGAAATCACGACACTTTTCACCTCCGTACACTCTTCATTTCTTTTTTCATGAAATTGTGACACTTCTACCGTTGAAGACTAGCTTTCTATTCCTGTCATGATATCGCGACACTTTCTACAATCGTACATTGTCATTTCAATCTATCGTGAAATCGTGACACTTTCTGCAACCGTAAGCTACTTTTTCTTGCCTGTCGCGAAATCGTGACACTTTCATACTCTGAGCACTTTCGTCTGTAGCATGTCGCAAAATTGTGACAGTTCTCACTTCGAGTTCTTTCTTCTACAGCACGTCACGAAATCGTGACACTTTAACCTGCTTTCTCTTCCTCTTCTAACATGTCACGAAATTGTGACAGTTATTCTTGTTTGTGCTTTCTCTTCGAACATGTCACGAAATTGCGACAATTTTTCAACTTGCGTTCTTCTCTTCCAACATGTCATGAAATCGTGACAATTTTCCCTACTTGCGCCTCTGCTTCGAACATGTCGCAAAATCGTGACAGTTTTCCCTGCTTGCGCCTTTGCTTCGAACATGTCGTGAAATCGTGATAGTTTTTCAACTTGCCTTCTTCTTTTCCAACATGTCATGAAATCATGATAGTTTTGCCAGCATTTTCTCTCTCCTCCGATATGTCGCAAAATCATGATAGTTTTGCCAACATTTTCTCTCTCCTTCGATATGTCGTGAAATCGTGACAATTTTCCTATTTTCTGAATATGTCGCGATATCGCAACACTTTCCTTGTCTTTTTCTTTGAATTTTTGCATGTGGGCCACTTAAGTTGTTTTGGAAAAACACTATCCATATTCTGAGAGATCTCTGAACTTCCTGAATGCTGCATCTGAATAGCTTCTGAGTATCTGAACTTCCTATGCATTGAAACAAATGACCTAGCTGATTGTGTTGACAACAATGACAATCTTGTTGTTGCACTTTGCTCAACATTAGGGATATCCCAAATTATCTGCTCTTTTCAAATATCTATCGCATATGGTTGGCATGGTCTCTTTTGTCATGAGAAAAGATAGTCATGTCATCTAAATAGACAACACTGATAATATTTGCAAGCTCTCCAAAAGCTACATGCATAGCTCTTTAAAAAGTTTCTTTGCATTAGATAGTCCAAAGGGCATCCTTTGGTATGAAAATGTTCCCCACTTAGTGGTGAACGTAGTCTTATATTGATCCTCATTTCTTACCCAGAATTGATTGTAGCCTGAAAATCCGTCTAACAGGGAAAACCTTTCTTCTCCTGCCACTGTGTGAAGGATTGGGTCAATTTGGGGTAAAGGATAGTGATCCTTTAAAGAGGCCCTGTTCAAATTTCTAAAATCGATGCATTGTCTGATCTCACCGTTCTTTTTTGGACTGGGACTAAATTGGCCACCCAGGTAGAGTGCTTGATTGGGTATATGATCTTGGCCTGTAGGATTTTAACAACTCCTGTTTCATCAAAGCTTCAATCTCTGGATTCACTAGCTTTTGCCTCTGTCGAAAAGGTTTAGCTCCTTCCTCTAGTTTGATGGCATGCTGAATAACTTCCTTATTGTACACTCTTAAATAACTATAAGTTTAGGCTATTATATCTGGATATTCTCTACATAATTGCTTTATTTGTTCTAGTTCTATTATTGTACAATAGTACCTACTTTGATACTTTTACCCAGTTATAAATCTACCTCCTTGTACCGGGGTTTATCCACATTAATATTTCGACCTGTAGTTCTATCATTATTGTCGAAAATACTCTCAAGGGTGATCAGTACCTTGGGAATATGGTTGTTTCTTAACTGAATCAGGCTCTCTTCATCCTCTTCTTATAGCACTTTATCATTAGAGAAATTCACCTCATGGATCATAAAATCCAATATTTGTTCATCATTCTCGAATACTTGACAGAAAATGTCTTTATCACGAACAGAAGGCCTGTAAATTAGTCTCACTATTTTAGACTTTTGGATAACATTGCTGACTGGGTAAAAGTTATATCCAACTAATGCCAACAAGTCTGCATGAGTGTTGCTTTCCCTTGAAATAAATTGCATGTTTAGAGCTTCAAAATATTAAAAGAGATATAACACTTTATTATTGTAAGCCCTTAGGTAATTTTTCTTACAAATGCATTTTCCAGTAACCTGCTTCACTATAAGTTCCGAATATCTAAAAATAAACAACTATTTTGCACCTAGCTTTTCAGATTTTCTGAGTCCTAAGCACAATGCTTCATACTCAGCTACATTTTTGGTGCAACTCCATGTCAACCTATATGAAAATACCTTTTCTTTTCTAATAGGAGAAATCAAAACAATCCCAACACCTGCTCCGTTCTTGCATCTCAAACCATCAAAATATAGTTTCCAGAGCTGGCTGGTAGAATCATCTTTTTTAGGGACAAAAATAGGTAGCTTTTTTGGCTTCTTGATGGAATAGCTCCCTATTTACGTTTCTACCATGGTATTAAAATATTTTAATGAAAACTGATCCTCGAATTGGAGTTCTTCCAAGGTCTCTTCCATTAAATCTATGTCCTCTAAATCCTCGAAAAATATGTTGACAATGCTTTTCTCTTCCAATATTTCTATGTGAAAGGTAGATTGTTTTTCATTGAATATCTTGACTCTTATAGCTTTGAACGATACCTCCAAATGTGAATAATCTAGAGACAAATAACCTCCTACTTTTACCATGAATTCTCTAGGCAAACACATACCAAAGTATAGTTCTAAATCCAAAACAACTACTTCTTGTATGAAAACTACTTGGGGCATCCTATGGAGCTGAATGGGGATGCATTTGATCACCCCAATAGATTTCACTGGGGTGCCATATAATTGAAACACACTAGGATGGCTCCTGGTATATTCCATTCCCATTATATCGCACACTTATTTGGGCATCACCGTAGTTTCTGCCCCTGAGTCAATCATGCAGTTGTGGACTATCCACCCTTCCATTTGCAAGGATAAATAGAACGAAGGTGGTCTATTTTTCCCATTAGCTGACATAACATTTGCTTGTATAACATTTGAGAAGGAGGGATTTTTGCTCTCACCTTTAGTCAACTTTAGAGATTCCTGGAAGAGGTCAATCTGACCTGGAATTTGCAGCGCATCATACATGCTCATTTTTGAGGGAGTCTTCTTCATATCCTATACAATGTTGAACGAAGGAGTTGTAGATGAGGGTGCCTCAAAATTTTTCTCCCTTCCACTAGTTGATGCATCATATCTATCTCTGTAGCCCTGAGTGGCTTCTATCCTTTATCTTTTGGTTAATGAAGGAAATATGAGTTTCTCCTTCACTTAATCTTGAGTTTCGTCTCCCTTTCTAGGAGGAAACTCTTTCCTTGGTGTTGGAACAGAAGTTCGAGTAGGGTCAGAGCATCGTTTTTCATTTGACTGATCCTTATGAGGAGTAGCCCTGGGGATAGGAGGAAAATTTAATGGCTGGAGTTCCTTCGGATCGACTTGTAATGACTTTTTTCTTGATATTGTTAGGACTGCAACTTGCTCAACTGAAGGCATTACCAAGTTCTGGTGAACTTCTCTGATTATGTTCACCTGACCTTTTCCAATTTCTTTAGCTCTTTTATTTATCATGCTTTGTACATGGTGTTGATGAATCATGCATGAATCCTCTCCATGAGGATCATTGCATGTAGAACACTAATAATCATCATTGGTGGGTTCTCCATTATCTCCTGCTTCATTTGCATACACAACATTTTTTCTTTCTTGTCCTCTATCACTTGTTGAAGCCCCGTATCTTTGTATCTGTGGAAATATCTTTGGTTCATGGATGAAATTTTATTTGACAGTGTCTTCATTGAATCAACTATGGTTATCAATTGGTTATCTGGGGAAGCTGATGCGAGGGGTGGAATAGGTAGTGCAAGAGGTACAGGAGGTGCGGCTATAAAGGGGATAGCCCGAGTTGATGGGAGTGCAGGGAGATTAGGACCCGAGGCTTGGGAAAGCTCTGGTGCAATTGGAAATAGGATCTTTGAGGGATATTTCTTAGTGGTGATGAGATCGACTTCTCCTTTTGCTGCTTCTATATAGATAGCAGGGAAAGTGTTTACATGAGATTGCCTTATAATTATGCTAAGATCTAAATCAAAAGCCCTTAAATAGTAGCATATTGCTTGGTCTTCAGTGGGATTTCAACCCTGGGGTACTCTATCTTGAGTTCATGTGAATTTGATGTTGAAATCCTAGATTTCCTATTGTGGATGCCTCTCGATGACAGTGAATTGATTTAGTAATGTGAATGGATCTGCATGTATATTGAATTCATCAACCAAATGGCCTGCAAGTGCTGCCCAAGAAGTAATGGATCCAACAAGAAGTGCTCTATACCAATAGAGCATCTTCCCTTTCAAATATATGACCAGCAATCTAACCATTACATCTTCTTGGGTAATATTGTAAACGACTGCTAACGATGAAACATCTAGACAATGTTCCTCTGTTGTCTTGCCTATCCCATCAAAAGTTGACAATGCCTTTAGTGCAGCTTGGGGAATTTGATTCTGAGCTCCTAAGTTCAAAGGATCAGTTTGGTTCCATACAAGATGGGTTGGGACGGGAGGAGCAACCATGATTGCTAGTGTATTTCTAGTTACTATAGGGTTGTTTGCAGATGTCCCTATAGTAGGTACTAGAGAACTGTCACTAGTACCGGGTGGATTAGATCGTGTGACTAGCATGGGATGTGATTTCAAGATTTCGAGGTGTAACTTGAAGAACTCGACGGGTTCTTTAGAGTTTCTAGTTCAGGATCTGGTTATCATATGACTTTATAACCAGATGTTTTTAGACAAGGTTTTTCTTTCGGTCTAAACCCTCTTGAACGAAGTTGCTTTGTTGAGGTGTGATTTTGTCCAGTCACAAAGCCACCCGACAAACTCAAAATTATGATTCTCTCTTGAAAATAATATTATATATCTCCAAGGTTCTTATGTTATATCTAACATTTCATATGTATATACATCAATGAGTACTTGAATAACTATTGGATTTGTGAACTAATGTTTACAAGGGGCCTGTAATTAGGTAAATGATTTTAAGTTTATCATGTATCACATGCTTTGATATCAATTCAACAAAATAAAATTCGTATTATGACCTTAGGTTAAAGTATACCAAATTTTATTTCCTCTCTTCAATTTAATGTCTCAAAATGCTTTAAATGAAATTAGCATAAAAAGAATCTAGCATTTTATATTAAATTTCAATTTAACTTTAATAAAAATCAAAGTAAATGAAATTTTATAAACTTGATAAACCTTTGGAACATAATAGATTTATAATCAATTCACTTCACAAATGTTTATTTGATAAAACAATCATTTATTCAAACCCCCTTATGAAATTATAAATCAAACCCAGAAGAGGTGAATAAATGAAATAATGTCTTGCCCAATTTATAAGGTTCCAAAACCTTGTCAATGATAAAATCTTAGGGCTTAATATGAAACTAATCTATAAACTTTGGATTTTATGATAAAATAAAGTTTATAAATTAGATTTTCTTATAATATTTATCTTTTGAAATATTTATGAAATTAAATATTCAAAAGAGTAAATGTGATCTATGGTTTGAAATTTGGATTTCTGAAATAGATAGAACTATATTGTAAATCAAATCCAAATTGAATTTTAGAGATATCAATCCGAGTTCCTCAACCTTATGAAATTAAGGTGAGGAATAGAATATTCATTTATCCCTTCTTAAATTTATTAATTCGAATATTAATTAATGTAATATCCAAATTATAAATTTAATTATAACTTAGTCATATAATTTTACTTTATAAAATTATACTAAGTTATAATATATAGTTTTTAGAATGAAAATAAAATAATAAAATATTTAAGCTTTAGAAATTAAACTAATGTCTCGGAAATAAATTTCCATTTACAAAATTCTAAAACCAATCCAATGTTCACCAGTAAATCGATGCAATCTTCTAAGGTATACAAACTATTAAGAAATTGCAATAAGCACTTTATTAATTCCAAATACAGTCTGTGCACAGATCTAGATCCAAAATGCTTAAAATAATTTATAAAATCTTACAATAATTTCCATTGTTCTGCAAATGGCCTTCTCTATTTTCCTCCAACGAATGTGTAGCTTTGCTCCTTCCAATCGTTCCTCTCCTTATCTGTATAAAATGTCCGACCCTTCCCATGAATCTCAGTGATTTATTTATAATTTGAAAAGTTTAGTTATTCTGTTTCATCACCAAGAATGGATTTTATAACGATCTTCTTAAAATCCTTGCCCTTGTATTACTTGCATAATGAAATAATAATCATAATATCAAAATAAAACCAAACTTTACTTTCCCATAACTTTCCATTTTTTTCAAAAGTATTTCAAATTTCTCATATTGCTAAATTAACCCTCTATTTTTTTGGTGAAATTGATATCTAGAATCTTGCAAGTTTGGTATCATTAGAAAGAGAATATTCATATCTTCTTACCAAGTTTTGAATGAGATCAAATGGAGTTGTCTACCTCAAGATATGTCCATTTCAATTTTGCATTAATTTTAGGGTTCACCCTAAAATACAATTTAATTATTTAAATGAAATTTAATCATTTAAACCTTTGAAAATGATTTTAATCAAATTATTTCATTTAAACCTTTGAAAATGGTTTTAATCAAATTATTTGATTTGAAATAATGCAATTAATATGCAAATAATCAAAATATTCAGTTTTGAAGCATTGCAACTACATTCAAACCTTCAAAATGCAAATATGTCAGCAATTCCAAAGTGAAAGCAAATTTTCCAAGACCTTGATGCGAGCAAAATCAGATAAACAAAAATTTCCAAAAATCACAAAATTTAAGGTGGGTCCCCAATTTTGGGGTCGTTGTGAAGGACGTCATAACATTGACGACTCTGCTGGTAAATGTCCCTAGATATTTTGACTAAAAACCAAACTTTGAAAACACATAAAACACGAACATTAGAATCACAAGCATTGATAAGCATCCAGAGAATGAGAATAGACCAATACAAATATGAATTATTGGAATCATAGATGATTTTTGCAGAATGTGATGTATTACTAGTTAGGATCAAGTGATATGTATTAATGATCATTTTTAATATAAATCTTTGCTTTGGACATGCTTGTCATCATACTTTAATCAGGGGCCCTAAAAATGACCTTTCATGACCAATAAGATGATATGGAAAATAATATGATATGAGCTAAAAGAATGTATTGAAATGAACCACCTATCTTATAGAGACTCAAACATTCTAGTACACTAAAAAAATACACTAAAACCTTTCTAACCCTCTTAGGACCAATGTGTGTGTCGTGAATTCCTTTACCAGATCAAGAGCTCAGTTATGACCTTACTATCATCCAAAACCAGTGTGTGTGCAAGTGAGTTCATTACCTCATTTTGACCAAAATGGTTAAACCTATTATGAAATAAATACAAGGCTAGCCTTCCCATTTGAAATGAACATAGGTCTCACTTTTCAATGAGACATATCACCATGCATGAGCGTACTCCACTGCCAGTCAAGAGTCTATAGCCCCAATGGAGGTTAACCCCATAGTCCATGATTTTAGCTTTAGATTTATTGAATCTTGGGGACAACTACCCATCCGTCTGAGGGACAAGTAGGACGAATCCTTATGACCCAATAGTCAGTGGTATGTTGGGCTTTTGATTTTCTTGAATCTTGGGGACAACTACCCATCCATCTGAGGGACAAGTAGTACAAATCCTTACAACCCAATAGTCAGTGGTGTGTGATGCAAGTAGACTCAAAGCTTTGGGGAATCAGATTATCAACTGACGTATGATGAGAATTTGACCCTATCCTTACTACTCTGATTTTAGAATTTCAAGTATTTGGGTAATAATGAGTTTTATGGACTATGTTGTATGATGGGACTGACAAGGATGCCCCTTTTTGCCTCACATTTTCTTCCAAATATGGTTTTGACCATTTTACCCAAAATGTTTTTAATATGTGTAAAATGTGCTTGGTTCCAGATAATTTCAACATTAGTTCTCGATATCAAGGTCTTTTTAGTGTATATTGTGCAATGATCCTAAGAAAATATGACACGCTTTTCGGCGGTTGCCTACTACACTAGAAATGACTGAGTGACTAAAAACATTTAGGAATTTGGAAACTATGGTGTGTAAACATGAAGCTTTCTTTTATAGTTTTGTACAAAATGCCTTTGTGAAAGTGCCCCTAATTAAAGCAAGATGAATTTTGCTAAAACCAATTAGAACTTTTGAATTTGATAAATGATACTTCTATGGGATGTGAAATGTGGAATGCAAGGGTGATGTATGCAATGTTATGAAATGCAAGTGTATTTTTCATACTTGTGGAATTTTTGTAATATAATTCCAATTTTTCATATTTGCCTTATCTTAGTTCACATTCATGAGGACATAAACCAATATCTCACTTTTCCTTTTCTCCAGGTTTCACAAGTTTTCAAACCAGGTAATCTCATCCTATGCGGTCCAAGATCAAAAACCAAACACAACCAACAAATGACCAATATCTCAATCATAACTACCTTACTTTTGAAAAACCCACTTTGAAATTATATCAACTTGAATCACACGTCAAAATCATGAAGCTCCAAAACTGGAAAAGTTAATTTATCGTTGTACTCAACAAAACACAACAAAATGTGACAACACTTAACAACAAAACAACAAAACAACAAAACAAAAAAACAACAAAACAACAAAACATCAACAAGATCGCACATTAACACATCAAAAAAATAACTAACTAACAAACTCACAAAACAACCAACTAAACAAAACACAAAAACAAGAAAAAAAAATCCAAAAGACTATTTACAAAAAATATACATTATGTACAAGACACTGCAAAATTTTTGCCATCATTTCCCTGGATCCCAAACACGATAGACACACCTTAAAAGACATATATCATTACATGCATGCCAAAATTTACATAGTTTTAACCAAATGAGGATTAGGCCAAACCATATAACAAATTTCATTTTGCCTTTCACACCCCACTAATTTGCTTCAAACTTATAAACAATTCCATGTTTAAGATTTAATTCCTCTATGATCTTATGCTTATTCAACAAGATGGGAATTTCAAACCTTGATTCATCACTTTGACTTAAATTCTCATTTTCACAAGCATATAGGATTTCTCTCAAATAGAAAGCTATTTCTGAAAGTTTTAATGTAAGATCATCATCTATGTTTTTAGGCCAATCATATTCAAATAACAATTTACAAAAATCTAGGATATTTACAAAATAAGAATCATTATAGTTTTGTATCCTAGATTGAATTGTTAATTGTTGTTGAACTTGGTTCAATTATTCAAGCATGTTTTCTTTTTTATTTAGAAATACAGTCCTTTTGGTGGTGGGAATAATAATATCTTCTATTTTTTCATCAACCTCTAATGACATATCATCATAAATAACAGTGGAAACCAATAAATGATTATGCATAAATTTACCTAATTTTTGAATGTTTGAATACAAAGGATAAGAGTCTACATTTTGTGCACTTTCATTTACCACTATTTTATGAGACCTTATAGTATTTTATTTTTCTCCATGATCTCTATAATCACCACCATCATTTCATATTCCTTCATCAATAACCTGCTTTTCAGAAGCATCAAAATTTGACATCCAATCAAGAATGTGTCCATCTATTCCACACCATAAATATTGTTGATCAAACAAAGTAATAGTTTCTTTAGGATGAGTAAGAACTTATAATTCTTTGCTAGCCATACATTAAGTTTCTTCATTTGAGTATTCAATACAATCTTGAAAATTTTCACTCAAACATTTAGCATTCAAGAATGAAAGAAAATAATTTACCTCTTCTTCATCTAAAATAGATGAATCATATAAATGTTTTACCGTTTATTCCCTTTCTACTATAGAATAATGTTCTACAAACTCATGTTCAGAATGATCAACTCTTGGAACCTGTTCTATTTCTAAAATTGACATATCACTTTCTGATTGCATAGGAATTATGAAACCTTCTTTTGAAATAGAAGTTTCAACATCCTGCATAGCAAGTAAAACAAATTTTTTATCATTAGGAGTGTGAGAAAAGAATGATTCACCATACATACGCCATCCATTGTAATAAGATTCAACCATATCTTCACATTTTGTAAATTTAACAATCGAATGCTCTTCAAATTCACTTTCTTCACCTTTGAAAAACCTATCCTCAATAAGAAACTCATCTTCCTCAAGTAATAAACTTTTATTATCGATCATAATGAAACTGCCTCTAGAATATTTTAATTCTGGAGCTTCAATTGTTTCATTCAAATCTATGGAATATTTTATTCTATCATATGTTTCAACGCTAGTTAAATCTAAAAATCCTCCAATATCTAAAGACTCATGCATTTCTGCATTTTGATAAACTTGATTACTATAATCCTCATCAATGGATATTAGCTTTGAAACTTTCACTTCCTCTTGGATAATATTGAAAGTGGTTGAAAAACTAGGACATTCAATTTTGTTCAATGGTGTCGAGAAATGCATATCATGACTCATAGGTGATACTTGATTTGAAACCTTAGGGTGATGTAATGATAATCTACCCACATCTATTCCTCTTGAAATCAGCCATTGCTCTACAGATACTGTACCACCATACACGCTAGATAAAGATAAATACTTAGGAAACATTTATAAACACTTAACCGTAAAAGGATCTAAAGCTCCCAAATAAATTTGAACAACTTCTTCTTCTAAAATGATAAAGTGTATCTCCATTTCCGTATACAACTTATGAAATCTATCATTAAATTGATTCATGGATTCATTAGGCCTTTTATGAATAGAGGCAAATTGATTTGATAACAAATCTGTGTCGACCAATTTTCTAAAGTGTTCAAGGAACATTGTTTCAAGTTTATTCCAAGAAGTGGTAGAACCTACAGGTAAATTGATAAACCAATCTTTAGCAACTTCATCCAATGTGTATGGAAACATTCTACAGAAAACATCTTCATGCATAATTTGAAAACTAAGCATAATATTTTTATATGCCTGAATATGTTCTTCTGGCGTAATCATTCCATCATGTTTCTAAAATGGTAAATCATTTTTTGCCATTGAACCAAATTTAATATGCAAGGCTATGTATGAAAATTCACAAAAATTGCATCATAACCTAATTTTTGAATTTATGATATATTAACGTTAATGCAGCATAAATTGAAAATTTCAAACAATTTTATTTCTTTTTATAACAAATTGCACATGCTAAAATTAAAATCATTACCTGTCATGCCCTCCTTCTAGCGCCAATTTTTTGAGTTGTGATTTTGTCCAGTCACAAAGGCACCCGACAAACTCAGAATTATGATTCTCTCTTGAAAATAATATTATATATCTCCAAGGTTCTTATGTTATATCTAACATTTCATATGTATATACATCAATGAGTACTTGAATAACTCTTGTATTTGTGAACTACTATTTACAAGGGGCCTGAAATTAGGTAAATGATTTCAAGTTTATCATGTATAACATGCTTTGATATCAATTCAACAAAATAAATTTCGTATTATGATCTTAGGTTAAAGTATACCAAATTTTATTTCCTCTCTTCAATTTAATGTCTCAAAATGCTTTAAATGAAATTAGCATAAACATTTTATATTAAATTTTAATTTAACTTTAATAAAAATCAAAGTAAATGAAATTTTATAAAGTTGATAAACCTTTGGAACATAATAGATTTATAATCAATTCACTTCCCAAATGTTTATTTGATAAAGCAATCATTTATTCAAATTCCCTTATGAAATTATAAATCAAACCCAGAAGAGGTGAATAAATGAAATAATGTCTTGCCCAATTTATAAGGTTCCAAAACCTTGTCAACGATAAAATCTTAGGGCTTAATATGAAACTAATATATAAAATTTGGATTTTATGATAAAATAAAGTTTATAAATTAGATTTTATTATAATATTTATCTTTTGAAATATTTATGAAATTAAATATTCAAAAGAGTAAATGTGATCTCTAGTTTGAAATTTGGATTTCTGAAATAGATATTGGATTTCTGAAATAGATAGAACTATATTGTAAATCAAATCCAAATTGAATTTTAGAGATATCAATCCGAGTTCCTCAACCTTATGAAATTAAGGTGAGGAATAGAATATTCATTTACCCCTTCTTAAATTTATTAATTCGAATATTAATTAATGTAATATCCAAATTATAAATTTAATTATAACTTAGTCATATAATTTTACTTTATAAAATTATACTAAGTTATAATATATAGTTTTGAGAATGAAAATAAAATAATAAAATATTTAAGCTTTAGAAATTAAACTAATGTTTCGGAAATAAATTTCCATTTACAGAATTCTAAAACCAATCCAATGTTCACCAGTATTCACACAGTGAAATCAAATAAATCGATGCAATCTTCTAAGGTATACAAAATATTAAGAAATTGCAATAAGCAATTTATTAATTCCAAATATAGTCTATGCACAAATCTAGATCCAAAATGCTTAAAACAATTTATAAAATCTTACAATATTTTCCATTGTTCTGCAAATGGCCTTCTCTGTTTTCCTCCAACGAATGTGTAGCTTTGCTCCTTCCAATCATTCCTCTCCTTCTCTGTATAAAATGTCCGACCCTTCCCATGAATCTCAGTGATTTATTTATAATTTGAAAAGTTTAGTTATTCCGTTTCATCACCGGGAACACATTTTATAATGATCTTCTTCAAATCCTTGCCCTTGTATTACCTACATAATTAAACAATAATCATAATATCAAAACAAAACCAAACTTTACTTTCCCATAACTTTCCCATTTTTTCAAAAGTATTTCAAAGTTCTCATATTGCTAAATTAAACGGCTATTTTTTTGGTGAAATTGATATCTAGAATCTTGGAAGTTTGGTATCATTAGAAAGAGAATATTCATATCTTCTTACCAAGTTTTGAATGATATCAAACGGAGTTGTCTACCTCAAGATATGTCCATTTCAATTTTGCATTAATTTTAGGGTTAACCCTAAAATAAAATTTAATTATTTAAATGAAATTTAATCATTTAAACCTTTGAAAATGATTTTAATCAAATTATTTGATTTGAAATAATGCAATTAATATGCAAATAATAAAAATATTCAGTTTTGAAGCTCTGCAACTACATTCAAACCTTCAAAATGCAAATATGTCAGCAATTCCAAAGTGAAAGAAAATTTTCCAAGACCTTGATGCGATCAAAATCGGATAAACAAAAATTTCCTAAAATCACAAAATTTAAGGTGGGTCCCCAATTTTGGGATCGTTGTGAAGGACGTCACAACAGTCGCCAAGTGTTTTTGCTTGAGAATTTTCACAAAAGGCTTTGAATCAAAACACTAAAACTTTATAAAATACTATGTGATTTTTAGGTCCCACCGAGCATGCCAAAAACTATTGGAACAAAATCTCCCTTCAGTTAATAGTGTTAAGCCTTAGACTTTGCCAACATTGAATAGACGTATCTAACTTGGGACTATCTGTTTAATCTCCAAATAAGGCTGGTCCCTTTGGGTTTCTAGAGAAAAGAGGAACAAGAAAGAAGGGAAATATAGCTGAAGCTAGAAATTTTCTCATGGTACAGATTAGACAACAACTAGCAATAAATGCACATATCACTGTCTATAAGCTTCCTTTATACCCTCACATAGAAATCATGAATTCCTAAGTATGATTTAGACATTCATCTAACACATGTAAGCATTCCTTAATCTTTAAATCCAGGAACAAGATTCATATATGCACGATTCGATTACGAAACGGATACAATATAAAATTAAAATGAATAGAAGTAAAAAAACCGAGATACATACACTTGCACACAGAAAATCAGAAGCCAGAAGGAGGAGTATCTTTATTGCTTGTATTCCAGCAAAATGTACATACAGTCTGTAAACGTCCAAGAGCCGAACCTTTTTTTTGTGGGCTCTCACCCATATATATACCCTAAAAATAGCATCTTTCTACTATGTACATTTTTATCACCTAATCAATTACAAGAAATTTGTCTATAGTTTCTAAAAATCTACAAAAGATCCTCTACAAATTAGATTTTAGATGAGCTTGTCATATTATAATTATCTGGCGAGCCTGCCACATTACAATGAGTTGGCCTTTCCCAGGAATAAAAAATTTGGTGTCAGTGCATGTCTCAGTTGCCAAAAATACCTTTTATGCCATTACAGCTGGCATATTGTGAAATCACGACATTTTGCCTTTGCGAAGCTTTTTTTTTTTCTCCCAACGAAAATTGAACATGTTGCGAAATCGTGATATTTTTGTCCCTTTTGATTTGTATCCTCTGTTAGGTTGCAAAAATGTGACATGTCATGAAATTGCGACGCCTTCGTCTCTTCAGCTCTATTCTTTATCTTTGATCACGAAACTAAGACATATCGCGAAATAGCGACATTTCTGCTTCTTTGGTTCACCTTACCGCTTTCGGTTGCGAAAACATGACATTCTTCGTCTCTTTAGTCCCTTTGGATTTTATTCCGGAAAAAATGAAACATGTCGTGAAATTTTGACATTCTCCTTGACTTGGGCTCATTCATTGGCGGACTTGGTAAAAATGTGCAACATTGTGAAATCATGACTTTTTCCTCCATTGGCCTCCTTGCTATTTTTCGCTACAAAAACCCGACATGTTGCGATTTTGTGACACCTTCTTTCCTTAGTGTATTTTGCTTTCTTATTGCTCCTTCAAAAGTAGGCTACTTCGGTCTTCTTCAAAAAGTGCTCAAAAAGTGCTTCAGCCATTTTTGGGGTTAGTCGTATTTTGACTAACGGTCCCCAAGTTTTGGGGCTAGTTGTGGAGTAGCCACAACAAATGGCGACTCTACTGGGAAATACTCCCGAGAATTTTTTTTTTTTGGTAAATAAGAGAATATTATAATTAACACCGGGTTTTAACTGGTTGACCCAAAACCAT
Organism: Wollemia nobilis; assembly: GCA_028583015.1. Lineage (NCBI taxonomy): Eukaryota > Viridiplantae > Streptophyta > Pinopsida > Araucariales > Araucariaceae > Wollemia > Wollemia nobilis. Next base: position 6,075,424 of record JAQPPZ010000440.1, on the reverse strand, counting down.
TTTACAAAATAGGGTCCACTGACCAACTGGACAAAGGCCAAGCCCTAAAAGTTTAAGCTGACAACAAAAATGGCCAAGACCTACTCTTCCATTAGAATACAACCAAACTAAACTATGGAAGCCTAATATTATGGCCATCAGAAAAGAAAGACGCAAAAAAGAACTAACAAAGACAAAAACTAATCATGCAAGCACCATGCAGAGTAGCTTGTGCCCATATAAAAATAATAGAATATGGTAAAAAAAAACATCCCATAGAATGGATAGCCAAGAGGCCAAGCAGTCTTCCTTGTAGTCCTCATCTAACTTCTTATCATCGTTCTTGCCATCATCTTTAGATTTTGCCTTCGACTCCTTGTGCCCCTGGAACTGCTGGCTATAAAACAGAAGATTTAGGGAATCACACAAATCAACAGCTGCACTGATGAGGCCAGACAGACTCTTCAACTGGTTGATATTGTTGGAGGCTGATGAAATTGTCATCTTCTCCAAGACTATTATGGTGGGGTCCGGTGCCTCATTGTCGGGGGATCTCCAACACTTTGTTATTTCTTGCTAGGGCCTTTTTGCGACATCGAATCCAAACACACCTTGGGAAATACTTGAGGCCAAAGCATATGTTTCCCATGCATGAATTTGTAGATAAAAAACCTATATCAGTGCCCCACCAGCTGCAAAAAACACTAGTCACATGAACAAAAAAAACAAATATGACAAAATCCATTATAAGGTTCAAATTTTTTTTTAAAAAAAATGCCCCCATTTTCTGTCATTGATCCACTTTGAGCCTTCCAATCTAAAGTTTTTCATTATCTATCACCATTGAGACTGCATGAGGAAGATTTTCAGTCCACGTGATCAAATTTGCTGCTACAATGCCTTCATTTGCCAGCCTATCAGTTGCCATGTTTGCTTCCTGGAAGGTATGCAAAATTATGGCCTCAGGTTGGTCATGAATTAGAGCCCTTGATTCATGGATGTAGTCATCAAATCTCCAAGGAGCTCTCTTAGTGTTCTTTAGAAGATTTATAATAATAAGAGAATCACCTTCCACCAATAGTTTCCCTGGATAATTCTCTACCACCTTGAGGCTCCTCCAAACTGCCCTTGCTTCAGCCACATTGTTAGTTTGAGCTCCAAGATGTTCAGAAAAAGCTACAAGCACCTCACCCTTGTGGTCTCTAAGTAAGCCACCAACCCCGACTTCACTGGGTTGCCCCTAGATGCCCCATCAAAATTTAACTTAATCCACCCTAGGGGGGGTGGGGTCCATGTGATCATGGTTCTAGGACAGACTTGAGGATGATTGAGGCCATCAGTGAGAGGTAATTTTAATGACTGGCCTAATGAAGCTTCAAAAGGATTTGGAGGTCTAGATGCTGCGAGGCACTAAACAAGCATTCTCATTAGCATATGCTAAAATTTTTGACGAGACCAGAGGATGACTGAGAAACCTTATCCAAGAAGGCCCGACGATTCCTTTCCAACCATATCTGCCACAAGTAGTGATGAAGGCAGATCTTCCACATATACCTAAGATGCCTATTCAAAAATGGGGAAGGCCACTGGAAAAATAAGTCAAAAATGGACTGAGGATGGACCCAATAAATATGAAACACTTGTAACAGACCTAACAAGATTGAGACAAAAAAATTACAATACAGAAACAAATGATCAATAGACTCCCACTCAGACATACAAAGATAACACCTATTAACAACAATCACACCTCTTTTTATTAAGTTATCCATGGTGAGGATCTTATTTTGGATGGCCAACCATGCAAAAAACCCAACCTTCGAAACAATGCTTTTGGGCCAAACTTCCAAGTGAGGGAAAGTAGGTTCATCATTATCAATAAGCATCAGATAAGCAGTCTTGACAGAAAATTCCCCATTGTCTGAAGCTTCCCAGATAAGTTGGTCCTCAAGAATTCCAGAAGGGAGTAAAGACTGTTTTAATTCATTCTCCAGTATTATTGATGCCCCTGGTAGATCATTATTCATTATTGGCTTCCATACCCTTCTATTGTTTGACAAAGTAATAAAATCTGCAACTTTGGTACCAAAAACTTCAATTGTCCAAGCTCTAAGGGTTGAAATGATGGGGTCTGCAGAGAGGGGATAGTCCTTTAACCATTTGTGGTCCCAAAAATCAATGTTTCTTCCATTTCCCAGTTTCTAACGTAGCCCTTTGCTTAGAAAGTTTTTAGTTTGAAGGATTGATTTCCAAAAAATTGATCCCCTGAGAGGAAAGGAATAACTTAAGAATTCAATTTCTTGCAAATACTTTCTTCTGATTATAGTAATCCATTCTGCATTTGCATTTGTCAAAAGATGCCATGCTTTTTTGGCCAGGAGGGCCATGTTTAAATGTTGTATTCTCCTTAGCTCAATACCTCCAAACTCCCTTGGTTTGCAAACCCTATCCCAGGACACCAAGTGAAAGCGCTGCTTAGATTCAGAACCAGGTAAGAACCCAAACTCTAAAAATACACAAACCCAATTATTAGAGTTACAATTATCAGCAAGTATCCTGAGAATGAGAATAGACCATTTAGACATGAACCATTAGAATCATTCAACATCAGCTCAGTGTGTGCAAAGTGCTTCATTCCTTATCGTCTGAAACCATTCAACATTCCATCGTCAGTTTCACATGGATGCTTATGTCTTCATGTTTTATGCATATGATATGATATGGGCTGAAAGGATGTATTGAAAGGATGCTATAATATGAATGACCTATTTTGTAGAGACTCAAACATTCTAATACCATAAACAAACACACTAAAACTATCTAACCCTCTTAGGATCAAATGTGTGTGCAGTGAATTTATTTACCAAATCAAGAGCTTAGTTATGAACCACTACAATCCATACCTAGTGTTTCCAAGTAGACTCAGAGCTTTGGGGAATCAGATTATCAACCTAAGTACGATGAGAATTTGACCCTATCCTTACTACTCTGATCTTTAAGTTTATTACCTCATTTTGACCAAAATGGTTAAACCTATTATGGATGAAACCACAAGGCTAGCCTATCCGTTTGAGCAGTCAGAGATCTCACTTTTAAATGAGACATGTCACCACGCATGAGTATACTCCACTACCATTCAAGCGTCTATAGCCCCGATGGAGATTAGCCCCATAGTCCATGATTTCACTTTTGATTTCTTGAATTTTAGAGATGACTACTCATCCTTCTGAGGGGACATGTAGTACGATCCTTACAATCCAATAGTTAGTGGTGTGTGATGCAAGCAGAATCAAAGCTTTGGGGAATATGATTCTCAACCTAAGAATGATGAGAATTTGACCCTATCCTTACTACTCTGATTTTTGAGTTTCAAATATTGTGGAAGTGGTGAAAACCACTATTTTATGGACTATGTTGCATGATAGGACCAATAAGGATGACCATTTTTGCCTCACATTTTATCCCAAGAATGGTTTCGACCATTTTACCCAAGATGATTTTAATATGTGCAAATAGTGTTTGGTTCAAGACTATTTCAACATCAGTTCCCAATATCAAGATACTATTAGTGTATATTGTGCAATGATCCTAAGAGAATTTGACATGTTTTTAAGTTATTGTCTTTGAACTGTAGATGCAAGTGAGATGTAATTTTTATGCAATATGAAATGTACCATAAAATATGGATGAATGTATTTTGAAATGTAGATGGAGTATACAAAATATTTCACCCTAATTTGAAAAACTGACAACTTCATGCATCCCTAATTTCAAACGATATTCTTTAATGTATTTGTAGTACTTGTGGAGCCTTTTGCAATACAATTCCAATGTTTCATATTCTCCTTATCTTAGTTAACATTCATAAGGTTACAAACTGACATCTCACTTTTATTTATTTTTTCCTTCCAAGCTTCATAAGTTTTCAAATAGGTGATTTCACCTTATATGACCTAGGATAAAACAAAACAAAGCCCAAAACTAAAGAGTAACTACACACCAAAACTTGAACCACACTCTAGAACACTAAAAACCAACAAATTCTTGGAAGCGAATGAATACAAAATATACAATCAAACTCAAAAAAATCACAACACAAAACTATATACAAATGTACAATATAGTACAAGATGGTGCAAAGTTTGAACTATCACTTCCCTAGATCCCAAATATGATTAGCACATTTCAAAAGATATATAACATAATAAGCATGCCAAATGTTGTAAGACTCCAACAAAAATAAAATTAAGCCAAACAATGCAACCAACTTCAACTTGCCTCTCTCACCCCACCAATTTACTTTAATTCTATTAATGATCCTATGGGTGATCTTCAAATTATTGAATTGATTAAGCAACAAATGATCTTCAATTTTATCTTTTCTATACCTTAAGGTGTCAAGTTCATAACTCAATTCTGAATTTAGAACTAGGCTTTCTTTTTCGAATATGAAACCTTGCAAACAAGAGCCTATTTCTAAAAATTTCAAAACCAATTCACTATTCATGTTTTTAGGCCAATCAAAATTATGCAAATATTTACAAGCATCTAGGATATCTACTAAATAAGAATCATTATTAGTTTTTATCCTAGATTCTATTATCAATTATTGATGAATTTTATTTAACAATTCAAGTGCATCAACTTCTTTTTCATTCATCAAAGTATTCTTATTAAAGGTGCGAGTAAAAACCAATCCTTTTTCTTCATTTACCTTCAATAGCATTTCATCATAAACATCATTCAAATTCAACAAATGGTCATACAAATTTTCACCTGAAGCTTGGATGCTTGGATGCAAAAGGTTAGATTTTACCTTTTGCACATTTTCATTTACCAAATCTTGGTGAGGATTTGCAATTTCTTCACTGATTACCAATTCATCAAACATACCAAAATTGGACATCCAATTGAAAACATGTCCATCCTTTTCAACCCTTAAATCTTGTTGGTTAAGGTGTGTATCAAGTAACTCATCTTGATGATCAATCATTTGAGTTGTTTCCAATAAATCAACCTCTTTGTCATTTGATTCCAACTCCTTGTTTACTATCCATGGTATCTCTTCATTTGAATCCTCAAAACAATCATGCAAACTAGTATCCGAATTTTCAATATCTCGAAATGAAAGAGCATATTTTACCTCTTCCTCATCCAAAATAGATGAGTCATAAGAAATTTTTACCATTTCTTCCCTTTCTATTTCAGATTATCAATGAATTTATGTTCAACATGATCAAATTTTGTAATCTTCTCAAATCTTGCAAATGCAGGATCTTCATATGATGTAGAAGTTTCAACCTCCTGCATATCAAGTGGAATAGAATTTTCATCAATAGGGGTGTGAGAAAATAATACATCTTCATATCTTCCCCAACCATTGTAAAAATTATCATCCAAATTCGTGGGAATAAACTCAATGGTATTTGTGACATGATATTTTGATTCATCTATCAATTCTTTTTCTTATTTGTCCTTGGTAGTAGGATTGTTATTATTTTTCAAAATTTTATGATATTCCAATCCCTCTTCCAAAATATTCTCAAATTGTGTAGTAGTAATATCTTCCTGTGAGAATGCAATTGTGTTATCCTACATATCAATTGACACAAAGGGTTCATTAGAAGGTTTAAAGTGAGCATATTCATCCAATTTCTTCCAAGAGTCATAGTGATCATCTTCCAAAATCAAGTTGTGATGCTCTACTATTTCTTCAACATCTTCCAACTCATCAATATGTTTCTCATAAAATTCACCTTCACCTTCCTTAGATGGTTCAATGATTTCCAAAAGTGGGCTACTTTTTGTATCCAAGTTTGCAAGATCAATATCTACATTTGTAACCCATGATTCAATTTCGTCATGATTTGGAGGGTGAGGATTTTCTTGATCATTAGTTTCAAGAATCAAGTCCAAAGTATCTTCCAAGAACAAATGGTGAAATTCTATCATGTCTTCAAATTCATTTATTGGTTCTCTTCCAATTTCACTTTCAACCACTTCATTCTATTCTATGGTAGGTTCTATCCTATCACATATTCCAACACTAACTAGATTTAGGACACCATTATCTGCATACTCATGCACTTCTAGAAAAGAATCCATATTTACACAATTCTCATTGGTGGATGTTGGCTTGGTAACTTGCACCTCCTCTTGGGCAATATCTAAGGTGGTTATAGAATTTGGACATTCAAACTCTTCCCATTTATCATTCACCTTAGGTATCATTGGAGTGGAGGGTGCTATATTATATGGTTGGTGTTGGTTGGCTTCACTAATTATAGAAGAACAATCTCTTATGGGAACATGTTGTGCCTTTTCTTCTATTTCTGAATCATACTGTTGTTCTGCCTTTTCTAGGACCTCATAGATTGTATCTAGAGATGGGTCATCCAAATTTTTCCTTAAAGATATGGTAAGTTTGGGGTGCATGGCTCCCATGTATACTTGAATATCTTCTTCTTCTATTGTGTTAAAATTTTCCCACATTTGGGAGTACAAATCATGAAATATCCCATTGAATTGACTCCAGGATTCATTAGTCTATTTACGAATAGAGGTAAATTGATTTTGCAACATCTCTAAGTCAACCTGATTACCAAAATGATAAAGATATGCTGCTTCTAGTCGGATCCAATAAGTTCTAACATCCATGGGTAATTGGCCATATTAAAAGAATGGTTTGTCATCCAAAATGTATGAGAAAAACCTACAAGCAACATCCTCATAGAAAACTTAGCATTACAATAATGTGCTCTTGTAGACATGCAAATTTTATAGGTATCCTGATGACACCTCTTGGTTAAACAATCGTAGAAACTCCAATAAAATTTCAAGAATTTTATGGGGTATCCCATGCATAGGAAGAGCCTTATAATGATCCCCCATCATAGCTACCATTATTTCTCTTAGATATACCACTTCAGCTCTTATATCACATGTCGCCATTAGTGAAACTCAAATAATAACTTCAAAACCAAGTTTGTTAGTCAAATAAAAATATCTTGCCAATGAGCATAAAATGACTAAAAATTTTCAAATGAGTAAACCAAAAATATCATCATATTAGTGTCGTCCAAAAGATATGTATCAATTAAACCATGACATGAAAGAACATTATGAAATTTGCCAAAAGGTTAGTATTGATACATCATCAAATAGAGAATGTTAGAATCAATGAAAATGATCAACAAAATTTCATTGGCCAAGACCAATGTCTTTGGATAAATATTTCAACTAACATGAATAATTTAGCATCTAAATAGCAATAGAATAAATCAACTCAAACCCTCTTAGCTCCCAAAGTGTCGAGTGCTAAAAGATTACCAAAGATGCTAATCAAATGAACTTGAAATATTTAGCAATTAAAACTTTATGATTATACCAAATCACATTATTCTAGTATGAACAATACAAAAGTTTTAGATCAATGAAAACCAATACATGAATTGCTTAGCATAAATAAAATAAAGTAAACCAATTCAGGCCCTCCTTCTAGCACCAAAATGTTGAGTGTTAATTTTACCCAATTGTGAAATTACACTCTCCCTTAGGGTTTGGATCCCAAAACCCTCTCTTGCAAAGAAGTTAAACAAAAAACTTCTCCAAGGTCTCTGCTATATTAGCATTTGCATATGTGTATTAGTAATTTCAATAAAAATATATCAATTCAATGCTAGGAACACCTTAGTGATTGCAAGTAACTGTAAACAAGGGGCATGTGTTGGTTTATTTTACCATACTACTTAATGATTGTTCATGAAACCATAGTAAAACAAATGTGAATTGGCCCTCATATGACCACGATGTAGTGCCTTAGTTCCTTTTATCTTGAGGATTTTAAGGTAGATTTTATCTTCCCTTATTAGGTAGGTTTTATCTTGCATTAAATCCTACTCTAAGCATGAAAATGAAGATTAAATCTATCTATGAAAGTGAATTTAAAATGATGAATCCTTAAATATTGCTTCTTATCATGAAGATAAATATAGCCTTTGATGTGAATAATAAATTATTCCTCTTTGGTGAAATTGATTTTCACAAAGAGACAATAATTCATAACCTTAAAATAAGGGCTTCATAATGTCATTTAATTATCCCTCTTTTATGAAATTGAATTTTCATAAAGAAAAATAATTTAATGCTTTAAAATAACAACATTTTAATATAACATGTAAAATTACCCCCTTCAATGAAATCAGAATTTTCATGAAGAAAAGGTGCATTTATTGCTCTAAAATGGTAATTTGTAAAATGCCATAAAACATAACCCCTTCAATGAAATTGAAGTTTTCATGAAGGAAATGTCATCATAGGCTTATGAGTGGAAATGTAGAATTTCGAAATCTAATTTGCCTTCAAAACTAAAAAAAAATGAATTTCCAAAATTATAAAACTCTTGAGAAATAGCAGTTTTCAAAAATTAATATAAAATTAGAATGATATCGAAATGAGTCCGAATCTGTTGCGTATTGAATATTGATGATTATTATAGGCACCCATGCAATTAATTTTAAATTTTGATTTTTTTTGAATTTTTACTTTAATGCCTGAAAATTAAAAAAATTATGAATATAAAAGTTTAAAACTAAAAAATAAAAATCTGCAACAAACTAAATGCTAAAAACTCAGAAATGCAAAGCTCCATCAGTTTGATAGCACCCCATCCTGCAAAACCGAAGACATGAGAAATTCTTAAATGCAACCTAGCCTATTTGACCTACGTTTGCACAAACGAAATAAACTAAGTGCTAGCTCCTAGGGTTCAGAAATAAATTCCAAATTTCAACATTCGAATGAAGTAACCGAGATTGCATTAAAATTCATCTATAATTCTGAATCTGAAAAGGGGAAAAATAAACAGTTAAATCTGAACATGCAAAAAAAAACTCCTCCTTTCTTGCTAACAAGGTCTGAAATTTTTGAAAACAAAACTTTTGCATTAAAAAAATTGGTCATTTTACATTCTAACAGCACTTGGCCTTGCCAAAAATTCCAGCCCTTATCTCCATCATTTCAACTTGTATTTAAAGTTTTTACAGTACCCTTTTGCATTTCCTATTTTATGGTTTTCATTCTCTTCGTTTCCCTTACATCCGTTGGTTTTCATCTACGAGAACACCTCTCTTTCTGTTACGTATTTCCTTTGGTGACGCCTTCTCCAATTTAATGATGTGCATAATTATTTCCTTCTCCAAGAAAGAAACGCCTTTGTTTATTGCAGTGGGGATTCTATGGGCTATGGTCCCATTATTTAATGAAGATGTGTATAAAATCAATATCATCCCCTTTGCTTACATTTATCCACTTTTATTTTCATAATGCTTGGTTTATAATAACTCCTATACGCATAACAACATGGCTTTTTAATCTTCCAAATGCCTTTTTAATCTTCCACGATGCCTCGTGTTATGATAACAAGGCTTTCGTTAGAACATGACACCTTTATCAAAGCTATAATAGCCTTGGCTACCCTTAATTAAAATAACATTATTAACGAGCCTCGAGCATATTTAGAGCCTTCCATGACTTGAGCAGTTTCTTCGTCATCCCTGGAATAGACATGGCTGCCAACCTATGATATATTTTCCTAACCCAAAATAGACAAAAAATTATAGGTCCCACTATGCACTTTGCGCGTGATTCGATGACAAACCTACTACGTCTCGCACTAATGTGACCATGTTGTATACACCTGTGACATATCCTCACTCTACGTCTACAGGATGTCAATTAAGACATTCGACAATCCATCCATCAGACATCTTGCAACATATTTTTCTCCACGTTCGACGTTCAACCGCGTTGGATAAGCTCCCAACAGTACCATGTCCTCCGTGATTTTATTCGCATCACCCCTCTTCGGTGAATGCTATCATATCTAACAAAAAACTGCTCTTAGACTTGTTGTGCTATCACGTTTATCTATCAGGACCCTTCCTCGTTGTCGATGAACCATAGGTTTTTCACGTTCTGATCTCATAGCTAAAATATAAGCACTTCGACATCCTCCCCAATCACACATTCATCGACATCGAACCCATTGCTGTCTCTGGTTTTCATCGCCTGAATATGCTACGAGGAAGACCCCTTCTACCCTAGACGTTAGTGTCCCTTCGACGCCCATCGATTTCATCGTGTGTGGAAGGTGTTTTCGTCATGTAAATTCCTATCAACTCCATGCGTGAAGTCCGACGCTGTCCACTGTGGCTATCGTCCAATAATAATCCAGCTATCATGCATTCCTAATTTTCTTGCAAAAATAAATAAACGTGTAAAATTTAAATGGAACGATATAATAGCAAATCAAATAATACAATATTCTTCGCACTTATTGCACTCTTCTTTTACCTGTGAACGCAATGACCATCGACTAAGCTAAAATGAACTCTAACGTAATCTATTAAAAATAGAGTAAGGCTATAAACACTTAAACCTAAACTGAACATGACAATATAACGTGAATGCAACTATATAATATGAAATCTAAACAAAGCTTCAAATAGTGTATTATATATATATAATAAATATATATATACTTTTTATATTTATTTTATTTTTGTCTCTTTTTATTTTTTATTTTATTTAAATAATATTCTTATGTGTATATTATATGCAATATATATACACAAGAACATATATATTTTATTCGCTCAAAACTATAAGTATATAAATATATATACTTATATAATCATATTTTATTATTATTATTTTTTAATATATATTTTTATTTTTATTTTATTTTAAACTTTTATATATGAACATAAAAGTTTAATTATTATTATTATTATTATTATTATTTTTATTTTAAAATTTTAAAATTTTTATTTACTTTTTATTTTATAAATCAAATCGATCCAAATCAAAGGAACAACAAATTCACACTAAGATCAAAAAAACAAAAGCCAATGAAAAAATCAAAACAAGAAACATGATGAAATGAAATACAAGGAGGACACCCAACCCCATACAAGGCCACCATGCAACCATGGAGGTAAGAAGATGTTAACCCCAAATGACATGCATTGCAATCCCATGAATGAAACCTACAAATGATAGTACTCAAAAGGACCAAAAAAATATCAAAATCAAAATTTTAAAGTGGGTCCCCAAGTTTTGGGGCTAGTTGTGGAGCAGCCACAACAAGTTCCAACATCATAATTTTCATCAAAATCTCTTTAATAAAATGTAACTCAATTACTACTTATAACTCCTTTCTCAAATTGCACTTATCAAATAAAATACTTTATAAAATAATGCAATTTGTTCTTCTAAGATAAAAATTAATTACCTTAGTTTTACTTTATCACAAACTACCTTTTATCATGCCCAAAAATCACTTTAGCTTAAAAGTAAATAGTCCACTTTTAATCATCACCTTATCCCTCCTAATATTATCACACAACCTTAGGCAATTTAAATTAATAAAAAATATATACCTTGCCCCTTTGTGGGATTCGAACCCAAGACACCTCCTCCCCTTAGTCCCTTAGCCGCGACCTTGGCTGCTACGTGAGCTAAGAACTCACGTAGGAGATTAAGCACCCGTATGCTTAATGACCTCCTATGGATATCACCAAAATAAATGTGAAAATGTTTATCCGCATGCTGCCACTTGGTTTTGAACCTATGACCTCTCCGCCACTAATACCAAGCACTACCAACTGCACTAGCCACCATATGGTGGTTAATGGTGATTCACTTGTCCTTTTGAAACCACCCAAAGTTCTGGATGACATCAACACATTATCTCCTCTTCTTCCTTCCACAAAACTACAGTGAATATCTCATGATTCGGAGTTCGAATTAATTTCTTATTTTTCTTTGGGTGAGGCAATATTTATATTACCTATGGTTTCCTCCAGTGCATCGACGGTGGTGTTTGACTTCGTACGTCAGCGCTATGACTTTAGGGTTGAACCTTAATTAATTAAATAAATATTTATTTTATAAAATTTGAATTCATTTGAATTTAAATATTTATAAATTTAAATATTTAAATCTTCTTCCTTGGCTTTTTAAAAAAACCTCCTTGGGCCTTTATAAACACATTTATTTTTGCCCACATGGTTTTAGTAAAAAACCTTTTACTTATGCTTCACATAATATTAAAGATAAATATTATATTAATCCTGGGGGGATGGAGAGGGAAGAAAGTAGAGAGGGGAGGGCTCTGGTCCCTCCCCTACTCCCCCTCCCATGGCTCCTGGTTCCTGCCCAGTCCCTGGCTCAACCCAGGTCATCCCTCCCGGGGAGTGGTTGTTTGCAGATGATATCCTAGGGGGAGATCCTTCTCCACTATCTGCGCCCCTCCCGATCGGCTAGGGTTTCCTTGGTTGTTTTTTCGGACTGGTGCTTCCCAGGGATCCCCGTTTGGTTGGGGATCCCTTCCCTTTTTCCCTCAGGCTTCCCCCTGGGGTTTTTTGTAGGTTATTCACGTGGATCTGGTCCCCTGCGTTTCTCGATGCGGTGGAGGTGACGGTTTAGGGTTTGGACAACTTCCCCCTTTTTCTTGTGAATCCTCGACGGGCTCTGTGCTTGGACGGGATTCTTGGTCCCTGCTGCTGGGATCCTCTTCTGTTTTCCCGGGGCGGGTTCCTTGTGGTGCAACTCTCTGGTCACTTCCTGATGGGCTGGATCCTCTCTGTGCTGGCTATCGGCTTCCTGCAGGATGGCTCTCACTGAACGGAATGTTTTCCTAGTGGGTGGGTTGGTTTCTCCATATGGTGGGGTCCGCCAAATCTGTCGGTTTTCCCGCGAGGCGAGATCCTTTCTTTTCTGCTGGTTTCCCGGATGGCGGGATTTCCCTGTTGCTTCTCGCTAGGTGGGACTGTTTATGGTGGTTTTGACTGCTTCCCGTGAGGCGAGATTTTATTGTAACAATTTTTCTTTGCTTCCTGTTGGGCAAGATCTTCTCGATGGTGGTTTTTGGCTACTCCCCGCTGGGCGGGATCTCCAAAACTACTTTCTTTCTTATTTGTTTGTTTCCCGCTGAGAGGGATTGTTTCATGCTTACTGTTACCGTTGGGCGGGATTTCTGTTTTGGTGTTCAGTTTCAAGGGATTGATGCCCTAGGCCCATTTCTTATGTAATCAGGTTTTGGGATCCTTGTTAAAACCCGCTGTAAATACAAACACTACTTACCAAAATTTAAAAAAAAAAAATATTAAAGATAAATATTATGAAGCTTTTTTTCCATTAACCTTTGCATTGTTCCTTTTGACCTTTTGACATCAACGGTAGCTTATTCCTTGACATCAATGACAACTTCGTTCCTTGACATCAATGACAACTTCATTCCTTGACATCAATGACAACTCTGTGGACTAAAAATTTCCAACAATGCAAACTCCTAAGATAATAAATAATATCACCAATACCTCAGTGTCTGCACAATTGCATAAAATTATACATCATAAGTGGATTAGTTCTTCCTTACCTCATTCAAATTTTTATTGAAAAACGCTACTGGCCACCCCTCTTGGCTCAAAACAGTTTCAATACCCACATGTGAAACATCACAGTCAACTTCAAATATTTTGCTAAAATTAGGTAATACCAGCATGGGTTCTTCTGAAATCTTCTTCTTCAAGAATTCAAAACTCTGAGTTGCTACTTTTATCCATACAAAGTTTTTTCCCTTCGTACACTCTGTTATGGGTGCAAGAATGCTACTAAAGTTTCTAATGAACTTCCTATAAAAAGTTGCCAAACCTTAGAAAATTCTTACCTCTGTTACATTCCTTGGAATAGGCCATTCAAGAATTGCCCTCACCTTTTCCTCATCCATATTCAAGCCATCCTTGGAAATTACAAAGCCCAAAAATACTAGACTTTCTTGAAGAAATATACACTTCTTCAAATTAGCATACAGTTTCTCTTTTCATAATAACTCTAACACCAACCTCACATGGTGCAAGTGCTCTTCTTCATTTTTACTAAAAATCAAGATATCATCAAAATAGACAACCACAAACTTAGTAATGTATTCCTGCAACACTTAGTTCATCAATCGCATAAAGGTACTGGACGCATTTGATAACCCAAATGGCATCACCATCCACTCGTACAACCCATATCAGGTTTTGAAAGTAGTCTTCCACTCATCCCCCTCTCTAATCCTGATCTGATAATAACCACTTCGTAGATCAATCTTGTTGAAGTAGCTAGCCCTTGCTAAGATTTCCATCATATCATCCACTCTAGGTATTGGGAATCTATACCTGATAGTAATTTTATTTATGGACCTACTAGCTACACACGTCCGCCATGAGCCATCCTTATTCAGAGTTAACAGAGCTTGAGTTACACAAGGAATCATGCTCTCCCTTATTAATCCTTTCCATATCAATTATGTCACTTGCTTATTCAAGTCTGCATTCTAGGTTGGGCTCAACCGATAGACTTCCTAGTTTAAAATAACTAACCAGGAATTAGATCAATGTGATGCTGAATATCCTTCTTCGATGGTAACCCATCAGGTAACTCATTTGGTATGACATCAACATACTCCTTCAACAACCTAGATGTTGCTGGTGGTATAGGAGCCTCCTCTACCTCTATCTTCTTCACTGTTAATGCATAACACCAACCAGATTCTTGTACCTCTATGATAAATTCCTTTGCAATCAACAAACTCTCACTCTACCCTTCTTCCTGAAGAGGCAACAATACTACCTTGGCACCATCCTTCCAAAAGGTGTATGCATTTCGACTACCATCATGGACGGTCTTCCTACCATACTACCAATGCCTCCCCAATAGTATGTGATAGGTATCCATAGGAATCACATCACACCAAACTTCATATTTATAAGTATTCCCGATTGAGAATTTTACTAAACATCTCTTATCAATAGTCACCTCATTTCCTTTCTTGATCCATGAAATGCGATAAGGATGTGGGTGTTTCTCACATTTTAGATTCATTTTATCTATCATTACATTAGGGACCATATTATCACAACTACCACCATCAATTATTATTATGCATACCTTTCCTCCCGATGTGCATCTTGTACGAAAGATATTTGTTCATAGCAAAGACTCACCACTCTCATCTGCTTGCATTTTCACCTTCTTTGGAGAAATCAATGTTCTATTTATCATGATATTCTCACCTGCATCTGCAACAAATTTTGTCTCAATTTTATCCTCTTCCTCAACCAAGTTGACTCTAGCCTGTTCTCCTTGATTCCTCTCTTCAGTATCATAGTGGGTACACTCAAATGCTATGTGACCTTCCTCACCACATACAAAATAGGTATATGGCTTCCATGATCCATTCCTAGTTCGACCTCCCCCATTACCTTGACCTCCTCTATTTCCTCTTCCTATTTGGTAGGTACCGCAACCTTGCTCTGTCTCTTTTTATTTCTCCGTATTTGAGGATTCTTACTTTGATGAGCTAGATCCACCATACCCTCAATTTGGAGAAGATACCAATCCCTTCTTCCCTCTTCTATAATTACTCCTCTTATGCTTTTCTTTGACCCTCAAGGCCATCTGATACACATCTTCTATAGTAAGGGTACGATGCATACTCAACTCATCTTGAATAGCATAACTTAGGCCATTTACATACCTCACAACCCTTTGCTCTTTGGTCTTGTTATGCTCCACACGAATATATAGCTTGTAGAACTCATTGGTGTAGTCCTCGATGATTTGGTTATTCTGTCGGAGGTTTTGAAATCTATGAAATAAATTTTGGGAATAGTCTACAGGCATAAAATTTTCTTGCAACTTCTTCTTCATCTTATCCCAAGCCTTGATCTTTACTTTTCCTTTCCTCTATCGTTCCATCTATAGATGATACCACCAAATTAAAGTATGGTCTTTCAACTTCGTGCACGCAAGTTTCACCTTTTCCTCAGCTAAATTACTCCATTCAAAATACTTCTCCATACTATTTACCCAATTGATTAGCTCCTCTGGTTTTAACCCACCAACATACTCGAAAACCTTGATCTTGATTCCATATCGACTTTCTTTAAGTCCTTCCAAGGATCGGATCAACTTGCTTTCAAAATTTTTTGGTTCTTCTTCCATGTGATCCTTAGATCTGCCTTCCTCAGCCATAGTCTCATTATCAAATCCTAGATCTAGGTCCACATTGGTGCGGGCCTCCACCATATGATTAATCACACCAATCGACCATGCTATTTTTGCATGTAGATCTTCCATCTGCTTATTCATTTGGGAATATATCCCTTTTCCTCTCCCTCTTATTCATATTATTTCCACTAGAGAGATCTCACCCGTTCTGATACCAATTGATGTGAATTCACTGCAGGAGATCGACAATGGACTCCAAAGGTAAAATTGCAAGATAAGACATCATAAAAAATACACCAATAAAAGAAACCTGCAAATGCTTCCTTTCATTAACTGAATTCCCATCCCTCTTACAATAGAGTCTCCCACTTCTTATACTCCCAAAAAGAAAAACCCTAGCCTACACTACTTCCTTACTATTTTTAGCAACTTTCTATTTTTGGCAACTCACTTGCTATTTTTAGTAACCCTAAAAAAAAGCTCGGATGGCATCCAAAATAGAATCGTGCACCCATTATTCAATAATACCCACTATTCCAAGATAGCAACCCCACTCTAGTTCTACACTAATAGTTATGATAAATTTTCAATTGAAAAAATTGAAAAATTACATTAAAAGCTAATTTTGGACCTCCTAGAGGCATTTTCGCATGCGTAAACATATGGGCCAATTTTCTTAGGTTCTCCATGCAATTATACATTTTCTAAAAAATAACGAGGCAAAACAGACACTCGGAGCAAAAGTTATGGCCCTGGTAAGGTGCATCACCTTTTGGCCTTTTCATGGCAGTAAGTTAGATTTGAAAATGAAGGCATACATATGTAAAGGAATGGTTGTGATGGATGAGGATGAGCGGAGAATAAACTGCACTTGTTAGATGTGAAAAGGTACAAAGGACTTAATGGTAGTAGGTGGACTGTATTCATGCTTGTGTAAATTCACCATGAATGAAGGGGTATGATTTGGAGTGGATGGTGGAAATTGACTTGCACCCATTACATGAATGGAAGTGCAAGGAAATTAATGGATATGAATGTGGCTATTTTAGACATGTAAATCCACATAAATGTAGGGGCACGATTTAGAGGGATAGACAAAAATTGAACTTTGCCCGTATGATGAATGGATATGTGTGAATTTTAATGACAAAGGGGTAGCAATGCATGGGCCTGGAAATATTTTGATTTATTTATTAAAAGTTTTCTATATGAATACTTTTGAAAAATTAAAAATTAATGAAAGGAGGTGAGTATGGTTGGCACAACTTTGAAAACTTGTGTAGTCGCGATTAGACAAGCTTGGCAAAAAAAAATTGCACTCATCAGATTGGAAAAGGTGAAAGTATTTTGATCTTAAATGGGAAGGACGTATTTAGAACCTTATAGAAGAAATGTTATTTTTTTGACTTATGAAGAATATCGACATATGGTAATGTTTTTAATTTTATAAATTTCTTGAGGTAAAATTAAAACTAAAGTTATAATGTTAAGGTCAAAAGGGGAAAAATTTATTTACATAGCACAACCTTAGACGATTATAGTTCATGAATATTTATGAAAATGGAGGTTTGCAATGAAGGGGAGCAACAAAAAATGATTTGTGCCCATAAAATGAAGAAAAGTACAAACTTGTTAATGTATGGGGCGATGCAATCTTTGGCAGGTAGAAAATTTAAATTTAAATTGATTTTGATTTAACGTCAACATGGATTTAGACAGTGATAAGGTAAACAAACCCCTGGGCATGATTATATTCATTAGAGAGTTGGTTTTAGACCTTATTCAATGGATATTGGACCTCATATTATTTTATCTATGATATTAGTGCATTATCTAGAGCTTAGAATAATCTCGTAGTGCAAAAATTAGGTAAAAATTCAAAGTGCACACAATTTTATGAAACTTTACAAATATATAAATAGGCCAAATGAGTATCCAAAATATCTAAAATAATTAAAAAATTCAATATGACACAAAATATATAGACATTTAAAGTTCATGGACTATCACGGGAAATTAATGTGGTTGAATAATATTTTTATTAAAAGTATTGAAATATTAGGATTGTGCACTTGAATTTGGTATCATTGCAAATAAAATTTCAAGATATTTATACCAATATTCAAATCAACTCAAACGAAGCTCTCCAACAAAATTTATGGTCATTTTAAGTTTACAACTATCAAGAATAGTGAAATTCAGAAAACCCTAAAAACAACTTAAAAAAATGAAAATTTCTAAACTCTGAGGAGCAGTTGAGATCCAATACATTATAAAATATTCAATTCTAGTAGGTTTAACAACTTATTCAAATGCAAGTGAATGTAAAACATGGATGAAAGAAGACTTTAAAATTAGTGTAAAAAAAAAAATCAAGTGGGTCCCCAATTGGGGTGAGTTGTGCAATGACAACAACAAATAAAGATTTTGCTAGAAAATTGTCTTGAGCATTTCGGATAAAGAACCCATCTTAAAAATGAGGAAGCCAAAACTAGCAAAGTGCAAATTACTTACTAACATCCAAGAAAGATGGGGTTAAAAATTTCAACTAAAAATAGATGTTCCATTTGCCTTAGCTTAGTGTGTGCTTTGTGCATTCATTATCTATTATTGAATCAATCAAAATTTTATTATTTGGTCTAAAATTAGGCTATGAAAAATATCACTCGTAAAGATTTACCTTTGCATTGCTTCATAGCCAGTAAAGCATTTATAGCTCTAGTGGAGATAACCTTGATCTCTTATAGACATTGCTCTACTGTTGGCCAAGCATCTATAGCCCTGGTAGAGGTTATCCAGGTCACCCAAGCACTTGATTGTTTTGTATTATTATTATTTCCTTCTTGATTAAGAAGTATTTAGATAAATTGAAAAACATTTTATGTATCTTTTTGGGTTAGAGATCTATAAGGCTAAGGATAGAGTGTATATATTTTCACCAAATTATCAAACCAAGATGATTTCATTCTTTATGATCCAAAATATTTTGAATATAGTTGATAAATGTAAAGATTTAGCAAAATATTGCAATATTCCAGTTTCCTCTTTTTTATCTCATAATCCAAGAATAAAACTAAATACATCGATTTCCTAGTCATCAACTTCACTAAGTTTCAAATAAGCAATTCATCCTCAATCGATAATAAATATTTCTATTTAGAGGTACCAAAAGTTGATTACAATTATATGAATCCAGTTGTCAAAATTTAACGGAGGAAAAGCAGTATGAAAGTGAAAACTAAAACATAAAATAGACCAAAAATTTATAAACAAAATGAACTAGTCGAACAAGTAAAATTAACACCTAGAATATTAAACATGAAAATAAGAATCTCAAAAATAAAAAAACAAAAACTATGAACCAAAACAAGACTGGATCAAAAGAAAAAAAATCAAGAAAGGAAACTATGGTACAATAATTGGGTCATATTAAATTTCCCAGGATCTCATACATGGTTTTGATCATTTAGAAGAATCATGTAGTGGTAAGCATACTAGATTTCATGAGCCTTATTCCATAGTAATATCATATTTTAAATTTCAAAGGCCTTCATTTTACCTCTTTCACCCCACCAGCTCAATTTAATTCCATCACCTTTGTCATACTCAAACTTTGGTTCATTAGACTTAAAGGTCCATAACTATTCTTGAATTACTTTTTGTTTACTCTATGAGGTGTCTATTACTGAATAATTACCTCCATTACAGTTTCTACTACCATAGTGTAAACTCTCATGTTTAGTTTAGTGCTCAAAATCTCATCGATATTCTTGTGATTAGTAATAAGTTCCTTCAATATTGATCCTATTTTTAAAACTTGATTGCCATATAACTATTCATTGTTTTAGACCAATCATAGTTGAGCAACATCTTACAAGCATCTAGGATATCTACCATATGAGGATCATTGTAATTTTGGATCCTAGGTTTAGTAGTCAACTATTTATGAATTTTATTTAGTACTTCACTAACATTTACCTCTGTCTTGTTCAATGCAACAACCTTATTACTAGTATGAGTAGGAGTCAACTCTAATTATTTGTTAAAACATATGGTATTTTATTACCAACAACACTTAAATCCATAAGATAATTATGTAAACTTTACCAGGAAATCTAGTAGTCAAGAATAAAGGTGAAAATTCTCTTTTCTTTATTCATAGCCATCAAATTATGAGTAGTCTTTGTAGTTTCTTCTTTCTCAAGAAAAAAATTCTTATGATCAGTTAATTGAATTATCTCAATAAAATGACTATTTTCCTTGGCTTCATTAAGGTCTTCGATAAAATCATATATATTATTTGATTCTAGCTTCTTCTCTATAATTAACTGTATAAGAACTATAGATATTTAGATAGGAGAGGGATTTCAGTGTCTTGCACCTTAGGTGGGATGGAAGTTTCTCTAGGAGGTGTAAAAGAAATCAATGATTCCTCTTCTTTATTTTGAAGAATATAATCATTATCCTTTTGAAATAGTTGGTGAACTTGCATCTCTTCTTCATATTCTTCTTCAAATTCCTCTTCGATTTCTCTTTTGAGGATTAAAATATTTCTAAAACTAAGCTTATCCTTGCATTTTGATTAACTGAATTCCTATAATCCTCATTGGTGGATATTGACTCCAAAATTTCTATCTTTTCCTAGATAGGATCTGAAGTAGTTTCAAACTTTGGATAATTAGATTCATTTTGTTGTGTAGTGGGAAGGTTAACCAAACTTATGGAAGCTCCTAAGTTATTTTTTGATTGATTTATATTAATATTTTGGACTCCTCCATTGTCTGAGGGAGTATACCGTTGAGTATTATTAGATTGGGCATTGAAATTAGTGTTTTGAATGTTATTTACATGATTATTAGGAAGTGTATCTTGAGGTACTTTATTATGTAATTAAACTATGTCTCTACTAAGCTGCTGAACTAATATTTGTAGATTATCTATCTGAGAATTATCGTTATTAGTTTGGATTGTAATTTGGTTTGTTTTGTTGGTAGGTAAAATAGGATTTAAAAGTACTAGCATGGTTTGATTTGAAGCATTATTAAAAAATATTGGGATATTCTAAAACTGATTAGCATTTGGGAAGGCTGACATATTCTGAGTAGAGAATTGATTGCTTAAGTATGTAGGAATAATAGGATAGGTAGTAGTATAAATGGTATTAAATTATTGATTATAATTATGGTATGGTAAGGAATTAAGCATTGGCAACTGTTGTGAAAAAACTTGGTTAATAATAGGCATTTGATTGAATGCACCTGGTTGTCCTAAAGAAGGTAGTTGACCAATTCTAAAACCTTGAGGTATTAATTGTTGTTCAGATGTTAAAGCTTCACTGTATGCCATAGGTAGAGTGGTGATATGTGGTGCTCTCCTTACAAACATAGAAGTGAGAGGATATAGAGCTCTATAGTACATTTGTATAGCTACATTAGTGTTAAGAGTATAGGGTGGAGTCAGCCTGTTATAAAGCTTATGAAATATGGTATTGAATATTATTAGAGGCTCATTAGGTTCTCTCTTGGTAGAGGCAAATTGATGATATATAACAACATGATATATAGGTATCCTAAATTGATTTATGAATGTTGTTTCCAATTGAACCTAGGAGGTAATAGAATTTGTAGGCAGATTGATATACCAGTCATATGCTTGTTCATATAAGGTAAAAGGAAATATTCTACAAGCTACATATTCATGTTCAACTTGTAAATAGATCAAAGCATCCTTATAAGCTTGAATGTGTTCTTCAGCTATCCTAGCTCCATCATGTTTATATTTAGGTAAATATTTCTTTGCATTCTTAGGCATGTCATAGGTTGGTCCAAGAATGTTTAGTGGACTACTACCACCTAACCAAGGTGTAAATGTTACCATTGGTGAATTTAATGGAGTGAAGAATATATCAGTGAATGGTATAATGGATTGTGAAGAAGTATGTATGGAATATGATGAATGATAATAGTGAGAATTAAACAATTTTAAGTTCAAGAAATCAAGAATTAAGAATTTAAGCTCAAAATTAAACAATCTACAAAAATTTTAGACTATTTTAGGCCCTAAAGTAATAGTAAAATAGAGATAATTTCCACATATGCATTAAGGAGGAAAAATATTTATAGAAACCAACAATTAAACTCTAGTAATAGTGAAACTAATTATTCAACCCTCCTAGCACCAAATTTGTTGAGTGATACATCTACCTAGTTGTAAACATACACCAATGGTCAGGACAAGAGTCATATCTTTAAAGAAAATACTGATTTCCCCAAGGTTTTGGTAAGGTTGGTCTAACTTGATTAATAAAATATGTCAATTATCAAGTCTTAAATCAAAGAATATAAAAGGGAAAGCATGTGGATCACTCAAGGTTACATATAACTTTTACAAGGGTAAGTTTCACTTCACTATCTGAACATGAAGAACTAAAGGTATCAGATATGAATATTTAATAGAATAAATTACTTTGAAAGATCAAAGAAAAGCAATATTCTAGGCTTGCTACCTTAAAACTATCAATATATCACATTCATTGCATTATGAAACATAACATTTATAGCAAATTGTAATGTTTGCTCTGAAACTTGAAAGAAATGAAGTACATAATCAAAAGAAAAAAACTTCAAAAATTGAAATTCAACTAATATAATCCTAATCTAATCAAGTTTCAAATAAAATTTAAAAGAAAAGAGTTAGAGAAATAAAATAAAACAATTCAGTGCATCATTGAATATTTGTAGAAGAATTTTTTGAAGTAGCAAACTTTGAATCAAACCAACTCTCACTAGATCAGCTCTTGTACAATCTAAGGTCAAAGTGGTGCCATATTCAAAGGAAAAGAGATAAGATACTAGAATTGACTCAAATATAACCACCACCATCATGTGTATATTACACCAAGAATTCAAGTATATTGCATAAATAAAAGATGTTCAATAAGTACATTCTTAGAATTGATTGCATCAGGTGATTACAAAAAAAAATCTCTAAGTACAATTATAGGGTTCAGATATCCACCAACTACAAAAGAAAGAAAATTATAAATGGCCTATTGCTAAAAGTGGAATTTGACCTTTTTGAAATGGGCTCTCGATGGCTATTTATAGCCTTACAAATTTGAATTTTAAATGTTTTAAGTTGTATTATGGTGGTTTATAGTTGTAAATGATTTGGATTTCAATGGCTTATAATTGGACGGATGAGTTGTCTCCTAGATGATGTGTCAATTTGTAGTTCCTCTTGGTCTAGATATTCAATTTTAGCCATTGATTCTTTTAATTGTTTTAATCAATTAAAACAATTAAAAGAATAACTTTGTGAGGGGTGGGTGTGATGGCTTTGTGTTAAATTCTCTATTGATAAGTATAGCTCTCGACTTTAGAGGAGACTGCTCAACCCTATGCATCGGTCATAGAGGTTTCTCACAATAACCTAATTAAAAAAAAATTCATTTACTTGTTTGATTTTTTTATTATTATTATTATTATAAAGGTTGGTGATTATTAAATTTTATTAATTGATTTTCTAAGGTTTAATTTCTTTTAAAATTTTATCCAAAGTATTAGGTTTAATGCTTAAAGCTCCATTTTAATTTCAATATCAAAATATTAAATCAAATGATAAGGTCATTCTCTAAGGTTCAAAATCATTTCATTTGATTCCATGCTAAAAGTATTCGCTTTTGATTTTATGGCAAAAGTATTAAATTTAACCTTAAGATTTCATTTTAATTTTAATGCCATAGTATTAATATTGCTTGGCCAATGTATTAAACCCTAATATTAAGATTTTCATGCATTTAATTTTATTGTTTCACATATTAATACTAAGGCCCAAAGTTTTAAAGATTAGGCTTGTTAATAAATTTATTTCCTTTGCTTTAATCAAAGATTATTCCAATCAATTCATTTTACTAAGGTTTAATTATTTTTATTGATTAAATTACCCATTAAGATTCGAAAGAACCTGAGGCAAGATAACGTGAGTGCAAGTTTGATTAATCATGTGGGCAATATCGATTAAGGTGTGTAGAAAATATATTACACCCGCAAGTTTTGAGAATAAAGGGTGAATATCACATGAGTACTTCGAAGCAATCAAGTGGGCTCTATTAATCAAGTCAGACTAAAAAATAATTGTGCCCATAAGATCATTAAAGGTGTGATATTTTTACTTCAAAGGGGAAACACACATGCTAATAAAACCTTGAAAATCTCATTTGTCTTCATATTACCTCCTTGTTGGAACCCTATTAACACATACCCTACACATTTCTAGCATTATTTGTTTGCTTCTAATATTCCTTATCAGTCCTATCAACACCTTTTGGCCTTTTAGTGGCGATAAGTCAGATTTTAAAATGCAGTATGTGGAAAGGAATAGTCACGATGGATGAGGATGAGTGGAGAATAAATTGCACTTGTTAGATGTGAAAAGGTACAAAGGGATTAATGGTAGTAGGTGGACTATATTAATACTTGTGTAAATTCACCATGAATGAATGGGCATGATTTGGAGTGGATGGTGGAAATTGAATTGTGTTCGTCTGATCAATGGAAGTGCAAGGAAATTAATGGAGATGAATGTGGCTCTTTCGGATTTGTGTAAAACCACAAGAATGTAGGGGCACGGTTTAGAGGGGTTAGAAAAAAATAAATTGCACCCATACGATCAATGGAGATGTATGAATTTCAATGACAAAGGGGGAGCCATGCATGGGCCTGGAAATATTTTGATTTTTTTATTATTATTTTTGCATGAATACCTTTGAAAACTTAGAAAAAATGAAAGGAGATGGCTATGGTTGGCACAACTTTGACAAATTGTGTGGTCATTATTAGACAAGCTCGACAAAAAAAATTGCACCTATCAGATTGGAAAATGTGTAAGAATCTTAAATGGGAAGGATGTATTTAGACCCTTACGGACTTAGGGTAAAGTTTTGAATTTTATAAATTTCGCAAGGTAAAATTAAAATCAAAGTAATCATTTTAAGGTCTAAAGGGGGAAAATTTATTTACATAGAACAACCTTAGACGATTGTAGTTCATGAATCTTGATGACAATGAGGGTCGTGATGATGGGGGAGCAAAAAAAAATCAATTGTGCCAATAAAATAAATAAAAGTGCACACTTTTTAATCTATGGGGCGATGGAGTCTTTAGCAGGTAGAAAATTTAAATTTAAATTGATTTTGGTTTAAAGCGAGAAAGTGAAAAGGTAAAAAAACCCTTGTGCATTATTATGCTCATTAGATATCCAGTTTCAAACCTGATTCAATGGATTTGGACCTCATATTGTTGGATCTATGAAATTAGTGCATGATGCAGAGCTTAGAATAATTCTGTAGTACAAAAATTAGGTAAAAATTCAAAGTGCACATAATTTCATAAAACTTTATACATTTCTAAATAGGCCAAATGGGTATCCAAAACATCTAAAATAAGTGCACAATTTGTTGTGAAGAAACATATATAGACATTTAAAGTTCATGGACTATCATAGGAAATTAATGTGGCTGAATAATATTTTGATTAAAAATACTAAAGTATTTGGGTTATGTTGGTCACAAATCTTCCTAATCATAAAATATATGCGCCCTAGACCCGACCAAAATTGAAAGGTTGAAGGAGAGAGATGTCCTTCAGGCCAATCTCCAGAGAGAGCTGGTTCCCTTACTAATCTAATTTAGTTTAAAACTTAGGGTAGCAGGAAAGAGATGGGAAATGACAAAAAGAAACGAGAAATATGGCTATGAGCAAGAATTTTTTTTTTTTTTGAATTTACATGGTGGAATCGGTAGCTGCCACGAATCCGAGCAGGTTGTCCAGCTTTTATGGTCGCCACAGTATTCTGTGTTGTCCGCCCTGAAGCCGCCACACAGATCTTCGCGCAATCCGCCCCTATAACCACCATGCCACAATCATTTTAAACCTTTTACGCCATTGAAAGCACCAGGAAAGGGACAAGAATTTAGTCCGACGAGGCCCAAGATTTGAACCTTGGACCTCCGCCCCCCTTATGGGGTTTGGATGAACCAATTGGTCTACACCTCGGACCTATGAGCAATAAATTTTAAGCAGGGATAAACTAACAATTGAAATCCAAATCAAGTATTAATTAGCATACAATAGAAAGGAAGGCATAGGAACCACTCACAGTTTGTAGAGATAACCTCCAAGAAGTATTTTAGTATTCATTCCCTCACCAACAATAGTTAAATTCAGATGCAAAATTTAAAATTAGCTAATAATGGACATGAACATAATAAAAAATTATAAGTAGAAAGTGATCAAACACAACACTACTCAAGGAACTAAAAGCTGAATGTCTTTCTATAGATGCAAAAAACTCAAAGTGTTTGCAAAGTGTCTATCCTCATTCATTACATTAAAATGATTAGTATTTATAGAGGATTTCACCTCTGAAATTAAATGTATATTAAAATAAAATGTTGGTCGGTAAAAAATCAGCAGTAGTAATTATTTCTTTGGTAACTACAATGCTTGGATCATATCATTCTTCAGGGAGCAGTGATTCGGTTTTCATGGAGTGCGTTTGGAAAATTAGTAGAGATGGATGATGGGAAAAATGTTCCAGGCATTGGTGCATAAAAAATTAGCAACATCATGTGGCAAACTGAAGCTTGAAGATTAAATTATGGGCACCACTCCATCACCTTATGCCTCAAAATATTACCCTCGCCAGTGGAGACCCAACAAACATTAACTTTGTTTTGAGAAGGAGCGAAGTCACTGGAGGGACCTTGAAAATGAACTAAATCATACCAAAATCAAGTATGTAGCATTTAATCTTGGTAACCTTTTAGTCAAAATTCTGGAATGTCACTCTCATTACCCCAAGCATTAAATTTCATCAATATCCATCCTTTCCCAAAAATATGTGTAGCAATGACACTTCAAAAAGTAACTTTATTGAGAGAGAGGTAGAACTTGATTTCCCCCATGCAATGGGGTGAAAGGCCTTTTGTAGCAAGCAGGGGCAAAAATGATTTTCTTTATTGATGGTTGCACTCAAGACTAGAGTTTTGCTCTTCGTTTTGATTAATTATACCCAGAGACCATATTTTATCATGAATTTTACCTT
Organism: Wollemia nobilis; assembly: GCA_028583015.1. Classification (NCBI taxonomy): domain Eukaryota; kingdom Viridiplantae; phylum Streptophyta; class Pinopsida; order Araucariales; family Araucariaceae; genus Wollemia; species Wollemia nobilis. The sequence goes on along the minus strand of JAQPPZ010000440.1, from coordinate 6,048,280 downwards.
ATGATGTCGTCTTGCTTGAATTACAAGCAAAAACTAAATTTCACCCCTAAAGGAGGGCAAAAATAAGTTTCACCCCAAGTTGGGGTGACTTTGACTTTGACCAGCGCTTGCCTTTGTTATTTTTGCTTCTTTGATACTTTCGCCTAGAAATACCTTGAAATGGAGTTTCACCCCCAAGAAGGGTGAAAATACATTGCGCCCCCTCCCTGGGGTGACTTTGACTTTGACCAATGCATTGTTTTCACCCCAGTGCTATCCGTTAAATGCTTTCACTCCCAAATTGTAGAATTTTACTATAAAGAAGACCAACAATGACTTTCACCCCCTTTTTGGGGTGACATTGAATTTGACTAATGCTCCTTCATTATTTTCATTTCCAAGTTGAGTGCCTTTGCCTGTTTTCGCCCCAACTTCGGCAAAATTATCGATTTTCACTTTAGAGGGGTACCTTTCCTTGTTTTCACACCTACTTGAGTGAAATCACTTGTATTTACTCCAACTTAGGTAATTTTATTTGTCTTTGTTGTCCTTGGGGTGAAATCATTTTAACTGCAACAATTTACCCAAAGAATGGGCGAAGATGAATTTTACCCCTTTCTTAGGGTGAAAATATCTCTATTTTCTTATTCTTGTTGGTGCCTTTGATGATTTTCACTATATTATTTTCCTTTAATTTCACCCATGACTCCGACTTATTTTGTAGCAAAATTACAGCAAACTCTATTCTCTCTTATTAATATTTTGATGAAATCAAAAAATTGGAGGAGAAAAACATTATATTAAAATGATCACAACAAAATGAAGATTAGCACAATCATTACATCATTTATCTTTTCACACTTAGCATTTTACAATCAAAACTTTAATCAAAATTTTAGTGTGGCAAAACTGCCAACACTTTTGGTGGCTCTCGGGGTATTACATTCTTCTGGATGCAATCGAACCTAGGCATTCATCCATTGGGATCAGATGTCACCACCGTAAGCTACATCAGATGGTTCCATTAATTCAGCAGCCTATTTTTACTTTACCTCTGCCCATGTTTGCCTGCTCTTCAACAACTACTTTCTGCTCTACTTTTGCCCGTGCTCATGCTTCTTGCTTGGTGAGGCTTTCACTAGTAGTTTAGTACATGATAACTACCTCAATCCAGGAATCCAAAGTGAATGTAGAGAGTGTACTTAGTGAATCAATGACAAAACATAATGTTTGGACATGATCCATGTTGATGTGATTAGCTCTTTGCTAGAGTTCCAATAGGGAGAATTCGATGTGGGTGAGCCTCTCCATGCATGGAAATACTTGTTCGTCCATGATTGGCTCCTCCTAGCTGTCGATTTATAAAATATCTTCTACAAAATTTCACTAGGATGCCTTCAAATATTTCATTGGCAAAAGCTCCCCATCTTCATCCACGAAGCTTGGTAACCCGACATCAGCTAGAGCCTCAAAATAAATGAGCAAAATGCAATGCTCCTGTTCAAACATAGTCATCAGATTTTGACATTCTCTCGCTAGCTCTAACCTGGAAAATAATCTGTGCAACATAATCTTGGCACTGGCCTAACTGTGATCCATCCCACTCATTAGCTTAAATTAGAAGTCAGACTGGGCCAACGCCTAAATTTTTAGTGCCAACTCTAGTTTTGGTTTCGTCTGCTCCTCAGCATATTCCAAAGTCTGATCACCAAGAAAAATTACTATTTGAACCTCATGAATATATAATAGAACTTTGAATGTTTCTATTGCCAATGTCACACAATATTTCATTAAATGGCAGTGAGCTTCTTTGATTTTCTCCTTGGATAAACCCACTGATTGTGTGGATTTCTCAACCAGCTATTTCTGTAAAAACTCAAGCTGGGTAGTCAATGCTTGCACTTACTTCTCTACTCCTACCCTATATGTCTAGTATCCCTTGGATTCATTCTCCAACTCTTCTGCTCTCCGCTACCAATGCTCTACCTTTGATTTTGTTGTCTCTAGTTGGGCCCTATTTTTGACCAGAGCTTTGTTCAACTCAATAATCTTCATATCAGCCTCAAAAAAGCTTTTCTTGTAATGCTCTCCATGCAGGTAAAGAGATCTCATATACACCTATATATTCCTAAAATTCTCTATGGTGTAAATATTTGTTAGGTCCTCTATAATGACTTCATAAGTGTAATCACTTGGGGTCATTTCTCCTTGGGGCTTCTGGACCTAGGGAATCATTGTTATAGTATGAGACTCCATAGCTTCGGGGTCAAAAGTGACCTTCTTCAACATATTTTTTGGAGCTTGAGATTATTTTCTCTTACGACTCTTCAACCACTATGATAAACTTTGTTGGCCTCAACTCATTTTTGTTGCAATAGGATGCTCTAGCACAATATCCATCTCTGGATCTGGCAACACCTACAACTCAATAAAAGTAGTAGCGGGAAAATGAGCTTGCTAAGGTTTTGGCTCAGGAAGGGAAGTGGAAACAGGAATGGTTGGTGAAATAGAAGTGGTGGAAGGAATGGAAGTAATGTGTTCAGCTACAATTACACTTACTCGAGGAGGAGCTTGCGTACTTATAGCCATGGCAGAAACTATAGGAATGGAGGATTAAGGGTGTGGACATGGATTGGGACCATATGAAAAAGAATTAAATGAAAAGGAAATAGTAGAAGTGAGAATAGAATAAGAGGCAACATCAATTATAGGGGACTAGGAAATGAGAAGCAAAATAGAAGTAGAGGGTATACCAAATGGAGGTGATATGGAAGTGACAACTATGGAATGGGATGCAACAGTCACTGAATTCTCAAGAGAAAGGGAAGATGATAGATAAAATGTACCTTCGGGCTCCCACACCTTTTGAGATAATGATGAGAATGGTTGTGACACTAGTTCACCCTTGTATTGTTCCTCCTCTGTATCCTTCTAAAAATCTATAACTTCCATGTGCTAGCCAAGTTGTCCTACTTGAATCAAAGGAGGATTTCCTAAAATTTTAGCTTGTGTGGCTTTGGCCATAGGAGGAGGGTTCATACCTGATGAAGAAACTACGCCTGTTCTTGGATTTTTGGATATATTAAGGAAAAGAAGTGCCTCATGCATACCTTTTCTTCTTTCGCTGGGGCTTCACTTTTGACGATAGTTGTTTCTCTTCTCCCACAAGTGGTGCTTCCTCAACCACTCGTTTCTCCTGTTCAACCATGATATCTTCACTATCAAATATTTGAAAGGTTTGAGGTACAATATTAGAAAAATATATTGGTTGATAGCTATCATAGTATTCATCATATACATTTAAAAACACATAACCTATTACCATACTATAAGTTGACCCAATTTTCCCTCTGTGGGCCCTCATAACCCACAAGTTAGTAATTTTTTCCTCAGACCAAGCAAGCAACTATTATTTCATTTTGTGAAACAAACTTGGAGGAGGAATCTGGTGCTTGTGAACTACAGGATTATACTCAACCTCCATCTCATAAAAATCATACCATGGTGGAAGCATCATCATCTTCTCAACATGCCAATTAAGATCATGCCCCTCTGGATTATTTCTATATCATTGAATATTAGGTCTGGGGCATTAATAAAAACTTTTAGCTTTAATAAATGCCATGAAGTGACCCAAAGGATCATACTTCCATCAATGAGGTAAATCCACCATACCCATGTCGTAGAGAGATTCATTAATCAATTTGTTCTGACCAACCTGGTCTATTTCAATGCCATCAAAGTGAAATGACATGGTGCATGTAGTATTCTTTTCTCGTCCTATCCCATAAACATCATTGATGAAGTGGTTGTAGCAGATAGTTTCTATCACAAAAATGTGCTCGGTAGTAAAATACAAAAGGAGAAACAACTTGTCAGTAAAGCCAAAAATTTGTACTACGATACCCTTAAACAAGAAAATATCTCCTTTCTCCTAAGCAACGATTTCCTCCCTCATCGCCCTTGGCACTCTCTCACATGTGCCAAAATAAGTTTTACTGTTTGAGGGTAGGGCCCAAGAACACGTGATTAAAATTATAAAATGACTCCTTCCTGGAAAAGCTTGGAATCCACACAAAAATTTGCAGCTTCATGTTTACCTCATCAACTTGCTTGATTGCTATGAAAGAAAAATACTGGTGCAGGTGGAAGAAGAAATACCAGGCTAAAAATGAAGTGTGCCTAAATGAAACTGCTCCTTTGCTCTGTATCTTCTCCAACTGGGTATGCATTGCTCGAGCCACATAATCAACCTAATCAAAGAAAATGGGGTTTGTGCTTGTATGCATTGCTATTGGGGTGTAAAATTCCATCTACGATATACACTGTAACAACATCGCTTACCATTTATACACTGTGGAGTTTGTAGGAATATTAGACACCCAAGCCAACATGGAAAACATATATGGGATTTTAAACTCTGTTAGGGGCTTTGGCAAAGCCAACAACTCTTTGAACTAGGGTGCATTTATCAGATAGTTCTCCATGAACTAGCGCAATGTCACAATCAACTGGTACCTGTCTTCTTGTTCCTTAAAATTCATATTTTTGAATATAACATCCAAGGATTTATCCCACAAGAAAATGCCTCTCTAAGTGCATTGGGAAAATGGCGAATAGTTTATCCCCCTTCATATTTAGAATTGACCTTGTTGCAGAACTTTAAAATTTTGAAATCACCATCACTAGCTCAGGGTAAGGATGAACAGGTGTACACAGGTACCAGGAAAGCTGCACATGATAGGCAATATTTAATGGGCTTTTTGGAGTCAAGCCTTTCCTGATAGCAGCTTCCACTTCTTGGCATAATTTTTCTACGTCCTTGTTTGAGATAACACATTCTCTAATCTGAGATAGTGCATCAGAATATGTGTCAAGATCTATATTTTCATTCTACCTAGCTTTTTTAGCTTTTTGCCTCATTGTACCTTGTTTGGCTTAGTAGCCTTCTTTTTCATCTTCGTACCACAAATTTTACTGCAATAATATGACAATTCTGCAACAAAGCAACAACAATACAACAATACTCCAAAAGAAATAATATTAATCTTTCTTTCTTTACAAGCTTTTGATTCACCCTTTTTATAATTTTTGCTCCCCAACTACCAAATTTAATGTAGGTGTCAAGCCTAAGGAATTCGGATGAATGTGCTCCTTGGTTTACTCGCTCGACACACTTTTTTATGATTTTAAACTGCCCATTAACTGCCAATAACACCCTTGCACTATAAATATTCCTCAAACATCGAACTCATCTAGTTTTTGTCTTGGAGGACGTAATATGGGTATTCAACGGATCATCTCGGGAATAATAAATGCCACGTGTGAGAGATGGATGCTTTTTAGGGGAAAAAAATATTAATCTTGCTACATGATGATGCCAAAAATACTTTTTTTGGTAAAATTAATGTAGTTAACTAAAATCTACTTCGAAACTCGCCCATGCTAGCAAAAAACATCAATTGGGCACAACCAAAAACGTCCTTGGGCAAAAATATTCATGCAATTGGTAGCTTTGTCTAACTTGCACTTCAAAAATACTCTTTCCTGCTTTCTTGGTGAAATTACATGCTTAAAAACCCTTAAAATAATATATCTTTTCTTAAATTCGCCCAAAAAAGCTTCATCATAGAAAAGCAATATTTTAAGGCAACTAGACGTCTATTATGGAAAACACAATGTGAAAATTAATTTCACCCCCTTCCTTGCCAAAAATAGTCTTTCCAACTGAAGGCTAAAAAAAAGCATGCAAATGATTCTTTTTCTTTTCTTGGAGTTTCACTCTGTGGGACGCCAAGGGATTTCACCCCAGAATTAAAAAAACTGCATGGCAAAAATATTTTTCGGGTGAAAACATTTTTTGCCTTTTTAATTTTTTTACTTTTTTATTTTCTTTCTTTTCTTTTAAAATTTTTATTCTTTCGGTAAAAATAAGAGCACTCTTTAATGAAAAAGCAAACCATTTAAGTCCAAGTGGGCCCATGCTTCAGGAATGGTGCTTTCATAACCTCTTAAAAAAAAACAACCTATTTTATTTTAACTTTTTTCGCCCAAAAATAAGACAAAAAGCTTTTAAAAATGTTTTCGGGGCGAAAATGATTTTTTGCTGGTGGTGAAGTGGTTTCGGAATGAAATCACCTGTCTTGAGGGTAAAATTACTTTTCTCGATGAAATCCACTTTCTCTTTTTTTTAAATATTTTAAACATACTTGGTATAAAACAAAATAACTTAACAACTTATGTACATATATACATACTTGATTATAATTTTATCACTGATGATAGGCCTTCAAATGAAGACCATTTACTAGGATTGGCAATGCACAACCATCTATATCCTTAAAATAAAATGAGTTGACCTGATTCACACCTAAAATATGGAATGAACCCTCCCATATCACTTCAAATGTGTGATGCTTACCAGGCTTAGCCTTTTTTTCGTTCCATTTCAGCACTAGATCACCTACCTCGAATGATTTTTCAAAATTTTTCTTGCCAAACCATTTATGTGTAATTCGGGCATATTCCATGAAGGCATTATATGATTTCTCCCTCTCTTCCTCCAACTGCAAAAGTTGTGCCAATCTCATGCTCATGTAATCAAACTCATCATTGTCACCATACAAGTGCCAAGATTAAAGGGCCGACAATTCAATATGAATGGGTAAAATTGCTTCTTTGTCGTATACCAAGGAATACGAGGATGTCTTGATGGATTTCTTCACAGAGATACGATCGATCCATAATGCTTGGTTTAAGAGCAAGTGCCAACTGCGCTTGTTATATCCAAGGGTTCTCTTTAGAATTCTCAACAAATTCTTGTTTGTGGACTCAACCAATTCATTCCCCTACGGATAATAGTTAGATGATGTATTCAAATAAATCCCATACTTACCCATAAATTTTCTAATATTGGCACTGATAAAGGGAGTCCCATTGTTTGTTCTTATTGCATATGGTATGCCGAAATGAGAGATTAAACCTTCAAGAAAAAAAAAATGTTGCTTGATCCACCTTCTTGGTTGGGATTGCTTCTGACCATCGGGTGAAATATTCAGTTGCAGTCAGGATGTATTTATGTCTGACAAAGGAATTAGGATCAATGACCCCAATAAAGTCTAAATCCCATTGCTGAAATGGTGCTTCTACTTGAATTGAATGAAGGGTAATGATGCATTCTTGCTTCTACTGATATATCTTTGGTATTTGTTGCAATTCTGGCTAATTTTGAAAGCATCTACAAAGAGATTAGGCTAGAAATATCCTACTTTGATGATCTTCAATGCCATTGGTCTACTTGCATAATGGCCTCCTGATAAACAAGAGTGAAACTCCTATAGGATTTTGTGTTTCTCTGATTCTCGAATGCACTTGAGAAGTACTCCATCAATGTTTCTGTGGAACAACCCATTTGACAACATTAAGTATTTGAGGGCCTGAAGTCTGAATCTCCTTCTCTGTGAGGTATTGATATGTGAAGGATATCTTCCTGAATGGAAATATTCGATAAGGTCCTCTATCCAATCATGATCACCTATAGAACGATTAGTGAAATTTCTTACTAAATCTTCAAGTTGGTAAACCATGGATTCGGATGCAACTATTTTTATGAGCTCTTGACATAGTGCTCAACCCCAAAATAGCTTGGTTGGATGGATTTCAACATCATAATCCTATATTTTAGAGACTCAACTAGCTCTCTTATCTCCAATATCTCCCTAGATGATGAAACTCTAGAAATATGGATGAACAACATAAACTATTATTTTGCTTTGAGAAATAAAATGCCAAAACTTCTTCAAGAATTTCATCATCGCATATACTTGCTTTTCAATGAAATTGTATGTTTCTTCATGCAGTTGGATGACTTGACTCAAGAAAGAAATCAATCGCTCATCTCCATCATATCCCTTCTGCGTAAGCACCGCTGCATAGCTCTCTTGTTCACCAACGATATACAAGATAAAATATTTTGAGTAATCGGGGTTCACTAGGACTAGGGCTTGAGCAATTCTTTCTTTTATTTCCTTGAATGCTTGCTTCCTTTGCTCAATCCATTTGAACTTAGCATTCTTCTTTAACAACTTAGTCATCAACTTTACCACTTGGATGAAATCTACAATAAAATTTTAGATAAAGTTTATCTACTCAAAAAATGATTGCAAATCCTTATTGCTTGTTGGTAACAAAAAGCTTTAGGAGAGCCTCGAATATAGCTAGATCTATAGCAAAATTTTCCTCCAAAAGAACATGGCCCAAGAGCTTTCCTTCTTTTACCATGAAGATGGAATTATTCAAGTTGATTGATATTCCAAACTCCCAAAACTTCTTGAACACTTTTCTTAGATGTAGATTATGGTCCTCCGTGTTGTGAGAAAAGACAATTATGTCATCCAAATAAATCACAATAACATGATTTAACAAATCACCAAAAGCTACATCTATCAATCTCTAAAAAATTTGTACCAGCGTTTGAGAGACCAAACGCCATCTGTTGACAAGCAAAAGTTCCCCATTTTGTGGTGAACATCATTTTATATTGGTCTTCATCCTTGAACCATATTTGGTTATAGTTAAAGAATCCATTTAACAAAGAGAATCTCTGAGCCCCAGTAACCACATGAAGAAGCTAATCAATCTACGGTAGTGGATAGTGATCCTTCAAAGACTCTTGGTTTAAATTTTGAAAGTCCACACACAGGAAGATATATCCATTCTTCTTTCTCAAAGGGACCAAATTTGCTACCCAACTAGAGTGCTTAATTGAGTAGATGATTTTGGAATCCAACATCTTCAGCAGTTCTGCTTTCATTAGGGTTTCAATATTGGTATTGATCGGTATCTATTTTTTCTTAAAGGGTTCAACTCCTTGTAATTCAATGGTATGCTTGATCACATATTTATTGTATCCTTTCAAATCTTGGTTGCTCCAAGCGACAATGTCTGGGTACTCATGGCATACTTTTTAAATTTGCTCTAGCTCTTCCTGAGTGCAATCAGTGATAACTTTGATCGACTTATTGGGTCCCAAATACAGTTCAATATACTTATTTTTGTCCACCTTGATATTATGCTTTTTGGATCTATCATTTTGATCAAAGAGACTCTCCAATGTAATCAATCCTTTTGGAATATGATTATTCCGCAACTAGATCAAACCCTCGGCTTCTTCCTCATCAAGTGTTCTTTCTTCCACATTACTAGCTTCTCTTATCAAGAAATTTACAATCTGTTCATCACTATCAAACACTTTCTAGAAGATATTTTTGTTAGGGATTGAAGGTCTGTAAACTAACCTCATAGTATTGAGATTTCTCACCACATGCTCCACTAGGGAAAAATTAATGCCAAGGGATGTCAATATATCTGTATATTTATTCTGCTTCTACAAGATTGCTTGGATTTCCAATGTTGTATAGGCCTTAAATAGGTCTCAAACTTTGTTACGATATACCTTCAGGTAATGTTGCTTGGAAACACACTTACTGGTTACCTAGTTGATGATCAACTCAGAATATCCAAAAATCTATAGTTGTCTGATCTTGAGCTTCTCTACCTTTTTCAGACCCAATCAGAGTGCTTCATACTTGATGACATTATTTGTACAGCTCTAGGTCAATCGATAAGAGTACATATTTTGTATTCCAAAAGGAGAAGTGAGAATGATTCCAACTCCTATGCCATTCTTACACCTTGCTCCATCGAAGTACAACTTCCATAATTGATCCGAAGTAGGATCCTGATCATCAGACACATTCACTTCATATTTTTTAAGCTTAGTGAAGAACACAAGCTTCTACTAAGAGGGGGGTGACCAATATAAGATAAAAAAAATTACTTTTATTTCCAAAGCAATATTATCTAATACTATCAATTGTTATAATGAAACAATGCACAAATCATCACACATATAAGAGACACATATTTAATGTGGTTCACCCAATGTGGGCTATGTCCATGGAGAAAATATTTCTTATAAATTCTTTGAAAAAATCTCTTGGAAACCAATTCCCTATTAAAATGTTTATGGGCACCAAACCAAAGGAGACACCAATCCCCTATGCTCAAGTTCATGGACCTCTGTCCATAGGATACACCAATCCCCTTTGATATGGTTTGTGGACCTCTATCCATAGGAGACACCAATTCCCTTTGCTCTAGTTTATGGACCTCTATCCATAGGAGACACCAATCCCCTTTGATATGGTTCATGGATCTCTATTAATAAAAGATACCAATCCCCTTTGCTTTCATTTGTGGACCTATATCCACAGGAGACACCAATACCATTTGCTTTGGTTTGTATAACTATATCCATAGGAGACACCAATCCCCTTTAATATGGTTCACGAACCTCTATACATAGGATACACCAATACCCTTTTCTCTGGTTTATGGACCTCTATCCACAGGAGACACCAATACCCTTTGCTCATATCTTCTTCAAGCCTACTCACAAGTCTTGCTCATATTTGCTCCAAGCCTACTCACAAGGCTTTCTCAAATTTTCTCACCAAAACCTTCTCAAATTTACTCCAAGCCTACACACAAGACTTGCTCAAATATACTCACCAAACTACTAAAATATGCTCCAAGCCTTCTCACAAGGCTTGCTCAAATTTGCTCACCAAAACTTGCTCAAATTTGCTCCAATCCTACACACAAGGCTTACTCAAAATTTCTCACTAAAATCTGCTCAAATATACCTCAAACCTGCTCACACAACCTGCACAAATCTACCTCAAACTTGCTCATACAACATGCTCAAATCTACCTCAAATAAACTTGGTCAAATATGCTCTACAATCCTGCTTAAATCATCGCTCAAACCTGCTCACAGATCCTGCTCATAAAATCTGCTCAATCCTCACAAAACCTGCTTAACCATTCCTATTTTTTACATAGAAACCATTGCATATATCTTTCCTAAAAGTGCTTTCTTTGACTAAAGTAATTCAGCCATATTCTACCTAGAATTATTTTTCTTCATGAACATATAGAGAGTGATATACATTATAAATACTCAATAGGTTCTTCTCACATTCATTAAGTCTATCGCTTTCACATGTCTCACATTCATTGCATTCAAAAGGATACTCTAGTATAGCACTTGATAGTTGACCTTTTTATGTACTTCAAAAATTAATCAAAACCAATGTACATACTTTCTTCACAAAACTGGTCTATAGCCCTTGCAAATTTGTTCCCAATATCACTCAAAAATAATGCATAGATTTGCTTCACAAAACTAGTCTATAACCCTTGCAGATTCATTCCCAATATGACTCAAAATTAATGCACCATTTTGCTCTCAAACTCTTGCTAGTATATTTTCAAATTCATTCAACAAATGATGCACAACTTTGTTCTCAAACCCTAGCACATATATTTTCAATTTCTTTCAACAATAATTTATGATTACTTCAAACTTCAATCAATCACTAATGCACATCAAACCAATCCTTATACCTCCAATCTCATGAAAAAAATATTAATTTCTTCAAATAAAACTTTCTTGAGAAGGGAATTAAATCAACATACCTTTAAATCTGCCACAATGATGATGAGCCTCCAAAACCTGTCTCAAAAATAATTTTCCTTTTTATTCCTTTAAAATCTGGTTAGTAATATTTACTTTCTAGCACAAATTTTAAATCATCCACTTATGAACCCAATTTATTATTCATAATACAATTTTAAAATCAATCACACTTACACCTTATAACTCCCTCTTCAAAATACCAAATAACAACTACTTCACACACCATACAAAATACACTTTTTCAAAGCAATCATAATACACCTTTTATCACCTTCTTAATGCAGAATATAAAATATTAAATTTTCACCTTATGACTCCCTATTGTAAATAAAAATAAAATATTTTTCTCTTACCTCAAATGCCAAAAACACTCTCACACAACCGCAGGGAGATTTGACCCCTCGACCTCCCAAGGCGTAGCATCTTGCCCATGTCCTCCTTGACTAGCTGGGCTAGCCCACTGGTTAGAACCAAAAAGGGCTTCTATTCACATGAACCTTCGTGCACTTCCACACAGCTAGCACTGCTACCGTATTTCCAAGCTAAATGTGCCCAATGGGAATCAACCCTCATACCTCTCACGTAGCAGCAACTTACTATGGCCTAGCCAACTGGCTTGGCTACAATACAAATCAATAATCAAAGGGAAACAACTATCTTTTTACCATCACACCTCTGCAATACTGTCACCAAACAAAATGGTACCACAGGATTTCAAATTCTACTCACTCTGCTTCACAACGACCTCACATAGGATAAGACGTCCGGTTGGGATACCCCAACATATGGAACTGGTTGGGTATTTCGTTGTTCAAAGTTTTTGCCCCAAAGATCTACCACTCAAAAACACATTTTTCTCTCTTCTCATTCGTCAAATGTCTGCGTTGGAGGAAATTCAAACTTCACACATAAATTACCAATATTTAAATTGTTAGTCATATTAAAATATTTTTTGAGTATTACACTTGGATGAATAATGAAATCTCTGCCTCCTTATTTATATGTCCTCGTGTGCATTTTGATGAGTTGACCGACGATTTTATTTATGATATTCATAGACGTTGGTGCCAATGTTTATAAACCTTATTTTATATTATAATATTTAAAAAATCTTATAATATTATATTTTTAAATATTTCATCTTGTATTTTAATAACTAAAACTTACCTTCTCTTTTAAACCTTGGCCTTCATTTAAATCTTGCCTTCTCTTTTAAACTTTGGACCTTATTTAAACCTTGCATTCTCTTTTAAACTTTGAACATTAAACCTTGCCTTCTATTTTAAACCTTTGTACCAAGTAACTCTTAAACCTCTTTGTCCTTCTTTATTTATTTAAAATAAATATTATAATCCTTTTCTTACAACAATTTTCCTTTCTTTGAGATATACCTTGCCTTGAATAAATGTCCAACCTTAGAGTAATATTTTTACCTTGAATATCATGCACCATTTGACATCAATGAAAACTCAATATACTCAATATTTCAAATAATCTCCCCCTTTGTCATTGATGGCAACCCTACAAAAAATTTTCTCCTTTACTGCAACATAATTCCCAATCTACTGGTTTTTTGCAGGACTGCCCAAAATTTCGAACTCGTTTCGGCCATATCTCACTCATCCGGACTCGGATTGAGCTGAAATTTTGAGGGTAGATGCCTGAAAAACCCTAGAACATCTCCACCAATTTTCATATCATTTTGAGCAACACAAATCCTAGCACATCCCTATGTGTGAACGACATATTTGGCAAGCGACTATGCGAGGGTTTCATCTGGGTTGAGTGCAAGCAGCTCCAGAGGTTGGTTTTTAGGGCCTTCGGGCCCTAGAGGCCAATATTTTTGTGGTTTATGCTCAATATTTTAGTAGGAAATGTTGTAGGGGATACAATATGGGTTAGAAATTTGTCTTTCAACAGATCATACTGTGAACTTGAGTGACAACGGCTTCCAATTTGCTACACAAAAGAAAAGTGAAAACCATACCTTTCCACGACGTCTAGGGCAAGGATTAAAGAGATCACAAAACAAGTTTCAAGCAGTTGATCAAAAAATGGCTCATATCTCAAGTGAATCTGGTGCTAAGGTGCACCCACAAAATAATTCTACTGTGAAAACCCCTATCAAGGGTAAGAATTTTGAAGACTCAGCTCCAAAAATGAATTTTAGGGATGCCCTTCGTGGTGGAAAGCCTCAGCCCAATGCTAATATCAATATTAGGGCTTCCCATAAACCTCTAAGAATGCCTAAGATTGATCCCAGGAAAATGGAGTCAGGATGTCTTAAAGCAACTGATGGAACTCCTATTGTTAAGCTTGATATGGGTAACATTCATATTGGCATTGAAGATTTGGAAAAAAGAGGACTAATTTGTCGGTTTGTGGGTTTTCGTCCGAGTCTATCTGCTTTCAAAGTCTGGGCTACAAAAAGCTAGAAAACTAAAGGTGAGTTACAAATCTCTATTTATCCAAATGGTTATTTTCTTGTTTTATTTGCTAATAATGAAGATAGAGAGAAAATTTTTCAAGGGGGTCCTTGGTTTTTTGGAAGGGTAGGGCTTTTCATGAAGCCCTGGCATACTAAATTTAAAGCCGAAGAAGAGATGCCTTCTATAGCTCCCGTGTGGGTTAGACTCTTTGGCCTCCCTATTGAATTTTGGAATCCTACTATTTTTTCTTCAATTGGAAACTCTTTAGGAACTTTTATGATGACTGCTGATTGTACTCAAAATTTTGAACATATTATTTATGCTCGGATTTGTGTTTTAATGGATTTTGACAAACCCCTACCTAAAAAGATCACATTACAATTTGGGGAAGACACTTGGGAGCAAGTAGTGGACTATGAGAACATTCCTTTTCGTTGTAGAATTTGCCATGAATATGGTCATTTGGCCAGTGCTTGCCCAAATAAAATTCCCGATCAAAAGAAAGAAGATATAAACTCAATAGGTTTCCAAATACCTAAGAAGAAGAACACTCAGAAAAAACTAGTTATGAAGGATCAATCAAAGTCATCTCGCTAATATGTTTGAAATCCTTTCCACAAATGATGTCCCAAGTGAGGAAGAGGAAATAATGGAAACTAAAATCTTAGAAACACAATTTAAATATGAAGGGAAGAACTCAGAGACAAACCAACAAATCAAAGGTTTTCAACAGAAAAAAAAGGAGAAAATTTACACAAGAAAAACAATATTTCAAATGTCAAAACTTCAAATAATGCAGGTCCCAATATAGACTCCGTTGAAACAGGGAAAAAAATTGAATATGGATTCTAATCAAAAAGTAGGTCGCAAGACCAATCAATATCATATGGTAAAAGAAGGTGAAAAGCTTGTAGAGGAAGGTAAGATTAATGCCCTTCCCAAAATTTTTAGCCCTGGTATTAATGAAGATCATCACTTGGAATATTAGAGGACTCAAAGGGAGTCTTTCAAAACAAAATGAAATTAGAAGAATGATTCAAGTAAATCATCCACATCTTGTTTTCCTTCAAGAAACAAAGATGTCAATGGAGGATATGGACTTAATTGCCAGGAAAATTTGGCCAGCTGGAAAAGTGGTTTCCCTTAGTTCCCAAGGGACTTTGGGTGGCATTGCTTGTCTTTGGGATCCAAAAGAGGTAGTTATTCACCATATGGTTGGCAGTTGGGGTTTGTTGGCTATAGCTATTCAAAGTAGACATTCCAACCAGATTATGCTCTGCATTACTGTTTATGCTCCGACTTCTTTGGAGGAAAAAAGAAGACAAGTGGAAGGATATTACTCATATTATCTCTCATTTTCCTAAAGCTTGGATCTTGATCGGAGGAGATTTCAATACCATCCTCTCTCTGGATGAGAAAAGTGGGGGAAATAGAAATTTGGACAAAAGCACCGACCTCATGAGCGAATATATTGCAAACCTCCATCTTGTGGATATCCAACCGGATAATGGCCTTATGACTTGGTCTAACGGAAGGCAAGGCTTAGCTTGTATAATGGAGAGATTGGATAGGTTTTTGCTCTCTAAAAATTTCTTAATCCATGGTCACATTCCTAAAGTGAAGACTCTTAATAATGCTGGTTCGGATCATTGGCCAGTCATGGTGGAAATGTGGAAAACCAATGTGAGTTTCTCTCCTTTTCGTTTTCAATTAATGTGGCTTAGAGACATTTCCTTCAGACCTCATGTGCAACAATGGTGGAAGGAAGGTAAACCTAGGCATGGGACTAAGATGTTCTGTTTTTCCAAAAGACTGCAATACATTAAATCCAAAATCAAGACTTGGAACTGGAAAGAGTTTGGGGATGTTCATAAAAAAAAACATGAAGTTATTGCTCATATTGAAAATTTGAATAAGAAAATCCGTTTAGATGGCCTCACAGAGAAGAGAAGTGCAGATGAAATTAAACTCACAACTCAGCTTAGAGGAATGGGAAAAAAGAGAAGAAATCTTATGGAAGCAAAAATCTAGAATTCAATGGCTCAAAGAAGGAGATCGAAACACAAATTTCTTCCACAAATATCTTCTAGCTCGAAGATCTCACAACTTTATTTCTTCCTTAAAATCAGATTCTGGAGATGTTGTTTATACTTGGGATGGCATGAACTCTATTGTTGTTGATTACTTTTCCAATATTTTTGCTGCTACTCCCCTTGACTCATCTTCACAATATAATGTTCTTCAAGCAATCCCTTCTCTTATCACTTCTGAGGAGAACTCTATTTTGACTCGCTCCTCGTTACTATCAATGACCTTCAAGAGGTAGTTTTTAAAATACAAAAAGGGAAAACCCTAGGTCCTGATGGTTTTCCTATTGAGTTCTACCAAGAGTTCTGGGATATCCTTCATGTTGATTTATTAGAGGTGGTGGAAGAAGCCAGAAAGCCAAAGAAATTTTGAAGGTTATCAATAAAACTTATATTACTCTTGTTCCAAAAGCTCAAGAGGTTGATCATATCTCAGCTTTTAGACCTATTGCTTTATGTAATGTTCTTCTCAAAATCATTACTAAAATCATGGCAAAAAGGTTGAAGCCTCTTTTGCATAAGATTATTTCCCCGAAGCAAGGGGGTTATGTGGAAGGACGTCAAATAGTAGATGAGATAGTTCTTGCTCAGAAGCCATCCATTCCATGGATATGCAAAATTCTCCTTCCATGTTCATTCGGTTAGACTTATCCAAAGCTTATGACAGAGTGGATTGGCACTTCCTTATCAAAGTTTTGAGGCAATTTGGTTTCTCTAAGGATTGGATGGATTGGATTATGGGATGTATCTCTTCAGTTTCCTACTTAGTTCTTATCAATGGTAGGCCTTCTCAGTATTTCCCAGCTTCTAGAGGTATTAGGCAAGGTGACCCGCTATCCCCTTATTTATTCATCATTCTTGCTGAATGCTTGGGTAGGACTATAACCAAAAAGAGGGAAAACAAAACCCTTGAGGGAGTTACCATTGCTCATGGAGCTAGACCTATCTCTCATCTTCAATTTGTGGATGACTCTACTCTTTTAGGTAAAGCTACAGTTAAGGAAGCTTCTAATATTAAGCAAATCATTAGCTATTTTTCTAAGGCTATCGGGTAACTTGATCAATGAAGACAAATCTAAAGTTATTTTCTTTCACTGCTCTACTAGATAGGAATCCATGGTCTTGGATAAACTAAGATATAAGAAGACCTCTCTTCCAATCACTTATTTAGGTATTCCCATAAATATTCAAAGGCAGAAAAATAAATATTGGAATTGGTTGTTGGACAAAGTCAAGAAGAAAATTGGAAAGTGGACCAACAAGTGGCTTTCTTCCGGGGGTAGAATCACCTTGGTAAAATCAGTCCTTCAAGCTATTCCTATTTATGTTTCTTCCGTTTTGAATATCCCAAAGGTTGTTCTTCGAGAATTGGATCAAATCAGTCATCGTTTCCTTTGGAGTGGTACTAAGGAGAAAAGAAAATGGGCCTTGGTGAAATGGGATACTTTATGTCTTCCTAAGAGTGAAGGGGGGTTAGGATTACGGTCTTCAATTAATAACAACAAAGCTTTAGCTGCTAAATTATATTGGAGGATGTTGCATAACCCCAATGCTCTTTGGGCCAATAATCTCCGTGCTAAATATGCTCGAGAACAAAAGTCCCGAAGACCTTGTTCGCTATCAACTTCCTACCAAAGGTTCTCCCATTTTAGCAGCTCTTAAGACTCGGTGAGGATTTGATAAAGAAAAAATTATTTTGGATCATTCATAATGGTCAACATGCAAATTTTTGGATAGATTCTTGGGATGGTCACAAGCCTTTGATAACTCAGTTTCCCGATTGGAGGCCTTGGATGGAGGAGCTTCACCGAGCTAATTGGATAAAGGTGGCTAATTACTGTCGATACCATACCGGTAATTCAAAGGTTGGTAGATATTGGATCCCTATTGAGGACTGGCCTATTCAAATCCTAGAAAGGCAAAGACAAGATATCCAAGGCATCCTTCATATGAGATCCCTCTCTTGGTCCCATGAAAAAGATTGTTTTGGATGGAACAACACTACTAAGGGTGAGTATTCAGCTTGCTCAAGGTTATTTGACCTTATGCCATAATAATCCCAACCATTCTTTCGACATATTTTCTCGATTGTGGGCTCAAAAGCTCTGGCCTAAGGTGAGGTTCTTTAATTGGCTTTTATTGCATCGTAGGGTGCTTACCGGTGAGCAACTTATGAAGCATGGTTTTCATGGCCCTTTTAGATGTGAAATGTGTGAAGAGAATGTAGAAAATATCAACCATATTTTTATTGAGTGTACTTTAGCCTTCGAGCTATGGAGGAGAATGGCCACTTTACTTGGCTTACGATGGTCCAATTTTTTTACTTTTGAACAGCTTTGGAGGGATTGGCCTAATCAAGAGGGTGTTGATCATTTTATTAGGCAGTTAGTTTGGATGGGTTCTACCATTCTTCTTTGGAATATTTGGAATGAAAGGAACAACCAAATTTTTAATCAAGATAGGAAGGATATTCACTATATTTGGCAAAATACCATAGCCAACTTAGTTGAATCAGTCCATCATCTCCTTAATCACCCCCAAAACTCCCACCAAAGATGGGATCAAGTGATGCAAATATTGAAGATTAAACCTTCTAAGGGCAACCAACTTAAAGGGAATGTGAGTATTAGTAAGATGGATAGGAATAGAAATTGGCAACCTCCTCCTAAGGATTTTGGAAAAGTCAATACCGATGGAGCCTCTAGAGGGAACCCTGGAAAAGCCAGTGTGGGAGGAATTGGTAGACTTTCAGATGGCTCCCTGGTTTTTACTTTTGCTGAGAATTTGGGTATTCTTTCCAATAACCTTGCTGAGGGGTATGGTATCCTCAGAGGCCTTCAGGAGGCTACTAAGGTTGGATGGGAAAAGGTGTTAGTTGAGTCTGACTCTCAACTTATGATTAATCTCTTGAAGAATCCTTCTAAGAATCATAAGGTGGATTGGAGAATAAAAAGAATTATTGAGAAGATTCAGTTAATCCAGATGGGATTTTTGAAAGTTGATTACAATCATGTGGTCAGAGATCAAAACAAGAGTGTTGATGCTTTAGCTAATTGGGCTTTGGACAAAGGTGATCTTACTTGTTATGGCCACCCTCCTATATGGTGGGCTTCTCAAATTAGGGAAGCTCTTCTTTCTATCATTTCTTTGGATGGCTCCAGCTTCAAGGTACCTAGTTTCTTCTTGTTTTTTTTTTTTTGCTTCTCTTTGGTTCATTCAGTTTTTTTTAGTTCCCTAGCTCATTCTATTCTTTATTTTGTTTCCTCTGTTGATTCTTGCCTTAATAGTCTTCTGGTCTAGATAGGTCATTGTTTTGTTCATTTTTTATTTCTTTTTTCTTTTTTGTTTTTTTTGTTTAGTTTTTTAAGGTGGGTGGGTTTTTTTATTTTGTTTTGTTTTTGTGTTCTTTGTGTTGTTTTTTGTTGTTCTTGTGTTTTTGTTGTTTTGTTTTTTTTTTATGTTTTTTGTTATTGTTCTTGTGTTTTTTTCGTTCTTGTTCTTGGGTTTCTCTTTGTTTGTGTTATTTCGTGTTTTTATGTGTGAGTGTTTTCTATGTTTTTTGTTTTTGTTTATTGTCTCTTGTTGGTTGTTTTTTATTTTTATTTTTATTTTATTTTTTAATTTTTTAGGTTTTGGTTGTGTTTATTTTTCATGTTTTTTTTGGGTTATGTCTTTGTAGTGTTCTGTTGTTTTTGTCTTGTTTGTGTTTTGTTATGTGGTTCTTGTGTTTTTCTATGTGGTTTGTGTTGTGGTTTCTTTTATCTTATTGTGCGTGTTTGGTTGTGCTTTTGTTTTTGACACACTCAAGGAGCATGTTTTTTATTTTATTTTATTATTTTTGTTGTTATTTACTTATTTTTAAATTGGTTTTGTGTGTTTGTTTGCTCCTTGAGTATGTCAAAGGTGGTAGGCCAGGTCCGAGTCCCGGGTGTTTTTGGTGGAATGGATACCCCCGCCTCCTTGGGTCTTACCCGAAAGTGGCATCCCTTTTGGGATGTTTTCCACAAAAAAAAAAAAGAGAATTCCCAATCTACTCCCCCTGACAAGTTGCTCCCCCCCACTGAAATTCTCCCCCTTTGAAATTAATCGTAAAAATCTCCTTAGGGCTAAACATAATATATTTAGCACAACCCCCTCACCACCTTATTTTCTTGAGGTGATAAATTATGGGATGTGAGTGAAACTCTCAACTTACAATTCTCTTCTTCTTTTTCAATATTTTTCCAAATTTTTGAAGTCATACTTCTTTGAACATTTTGAGCATCATTTTCCTTTCTCGCCTGTGGAAGTTCCAAAAATTATGTTCTACACCACTTTGCTTTATGCCCAAAATTATTGCAATTGTAACACTTGATGTTGTAGTCCTTGGAAAGTGCAAGTGACTTGAAATTTCTCTTGTCGAAGCCATAATCATTTTTATCATGAACCATGCAATGTATATATTTATGACCAAAATTATTACATGACAACCTTGGAAGAGATATTCATATTGCCTTGATCTCATGGTTCTTTTTTTTTTTTTTTCTTGTGATGGTCCATTTTCCTTGATAATTCTTTGTTTGCTTCCTATTTGATACTATCACTTCTCAACTTATAGGTCTTAGGATATTCTTCAAATACCTTCTTTGATGCTTCTATTTATTTTGAGATTGAATCCTATTCTTGTAACTCTTGAATTTCCTCAAAGCCAAGTCTAGTCTTCATAAATGGAGATCTCTATGTTTTGATAATATCAACCAAATATTTTGAGATTTTACTAAACTAATATATCTATAAAAATTTTCAAGTCTCTTCCTTAGAATGACAACTTCATGTTCTAGTCTTTCACATTCTAGCTCTTTTGACCTTAAATTTTCAGCCATACCTTCTTCAACTTTCCTTGCCTCTTCAACCTTAACTTTTAAGTCAGTGAGATCTTGTAGAAGTTTTGCCTTTGTTTTCTCATCCTCTTGAACTTGAGCCTTTAATTCTGAATTCTTCTTTCTAACCCTTTTTAATTCTCCAAGAGCAACAATAAGTTCCTCCTCTATGTTAACCATGGTTTCTTCTTCATTTTTTGAATATTTCTCTTTTTCTAGATATTTGATAACATGAGCATCTTCATTCTCTTCTTCTTGGTATTTGACAACAGAAGCATCTTCATTCTCTTCTATGGCCAAAAATAGGATTCTTCCTTTTCACTATCGGAGAAGCTTTCATCACTTTCACTGGAAGTACTGCTTTCTTCTTCAACGTAAAAAATCTTCTTGTACCTTTGAAAAATATTCAAAGACACTACCTTTATTTTCATAATAAAACTTTCTTTCCTTATTTTTATTGTAATCCTTTTCTTATTCACTGCTGCTACCTTTATTTTATGGACAATTAGATGCATAGTGACTAATGTTACCACAACTAAAACATTTCACAGTTTGCATACTTTTGTATTTTCTTGGACCCTTTTTATTTCTTCTAAAAAATTTAGCCTCTTCTTCACTACTTGATTCATCACTTGATTCTTGTTATTTATTCATTTCCTTATTTGAAGCTTTGAATGTTGCCTCTCTTTTTGATGTTTATTCCTTTTTTATCCTCATTTCATAGGCTATGAGAATTCCATGTAACTCATCCATGCTTAAAGTTTTGAGATCCTTCATCTCTTCTATTACTAAAATCTTTGCATCATACCTCATATAGAGTGAACTCAATATTTTTAGAATAATATTAAATTCCTTAATCGTTTCTCCAAGTCCATGAATAGTGTTGACAACCTCATCAACACGAAGTAGATACATAGCAATATCTTCATCATATTTCATCTTCAAGTCTTCAAAATTCCTTCTGTGTGTTTGAAGTTTTGCCATTTTGACCTTGTCATATCCTTCATATGTTCTCTATAACTTATCCCACATTTATTTTTCTAAAGTACATTGCATGACTTTCACAAATTTGATTCACATAACCCACTCAAAATTCCATTCATTGACTTGGCATTATCTTCATATGGTTTCTTACTAGTTGCATATGTAGGAGGAGTTATAGATGGTGTGAATCCATTTTCAATGGATTGCCATGTATCATATCCATGTTCCATCAAATAAGTCTTCATCCTTACACTCCATAAAGCATAGTTAGTCCCTTAAAACAATGGAGCTTTATTTTATGAAAAAAAATCCTTATGAGCCATGTCTGTTCCTCTAAGATCTTCCTTCGAGTTTTTAGGCTTTCACGAAGGAACCCGCTCTGATACCAATTGAATAACACAAGCTTATACTGAGAGGGGGTGAAAAATATAAGATACAATTTTTTAATTTTCTTTCCAAAGCAGTATTATCCAATATTATCAATTACAATAATGAAACAATGCACAAATCATCACACACATAAGAGACATAGATTTAATGTGGTTCAACCAATGTGGGATACATCCATGGATAAAATATTTCTAATAAAATTTCTCAACAAGTCTCTTGGGAACCAATTCTATATTACAATGTTTATGGGTACCAACCCAAAGGAGACACTGATTCCCTATTATTAAGTTCATGGACCTCTATCCATAGGAGACACCAATTACATTTGATTTGGTTCATGGACTTCTATTCATAGGAGACACCAATATCCTTTGCTCTTGTTCATGGACATCTATCCATAGGAGACACTAATATAATTTTCTTTGGTTCATGGACCTCTATTCATAGGAGACACCAATCCCCTTTGCTCTAGTTTGTGGACCTCTATCCATAGGATAAATCAATACCCTTTGCTCTGGTTCATGGAACTCTATCCATAGGAGACACCAATCCCTTTTCTCTGGTTTATGTACCTCTATCTATAGGAGACACCAATCCCCTTTGCTCTAGTTTTTAGACCTATACCTACAGGAGACACCAATCTCCTTTGCTTAAATCTACTTCAAGACTACTCACAATGCTTGCTCATATCCACTCCAAGCCTACTCACAAGGCTTTCTAAAATTTTATCACCAAAACCTTCTCAAATATACTCCAAGCCTACAAACAAGGCTTGCTCAAATTTTCTCACCAAACTACTCAAATCTGCTCCAATAGTTCTCACAATGCTTACTCAAATATGCTCACCAAAACTAGGTCAAATCTGCTCCAAATATACACACAAGTCTTGCTCAAATATGCTCACAAAATTTTGCTCAAATCTACCTCAAACATGCTCAAACAACCTGCATAAATCTACCTCAATACTACTCAAACAACTTGCTCAAATATACCTCAAAAAAACTTTCTCAAATATGCTCTACAATCCTGCTCAAATCTACTCACAGATACTACTCATAAAATCTGCTTAATCCTCATAAAACTTGCTTAACCATTCCTATTGTTTGTATATAAATCATTGCATATATCTTTACCAAAAGTGATTTCTTTGACTAAAGTAATTCAGACATATTCTACCCAGAATTCATTTTCTTCATGAACATATAGAGAATGATATACATTAAAAATACTCAATATGTTCTTCTCACTTCATTAAGTCTGTCGCTTTCACATGTCTCACATTCATTGCATTCAAAAGGATTCTCTAGGCTAGCACTTGATAGTTGACCTTCTTATGTACTTCCAAAATTAATCAAAACCAATGTACATACTTGCTTCACAAAACTGGTCTATAGCCCTTGCAAATTTGTTTCCAATATCACACAAAACTAATGCATAGATTTGCTTCACAAGATTGGTCTATAACCCTTGCAAGTTCATTCCCAATATGACTCAAAGTTAATGCACCATTTTTCTCTTAAATCCTTGCTAGTATATTTTCAAAATCATTCAACAATAATGCACAACTTTATTCTCAAACCCTAGCACATATATTTTTAATTTCTTTCAAAAATAATTATTTGTTTTCTTCCTCTTTGATACTACCACTTCTCAACTTATAGGTCTTAGGATCTTCTTCAAATACCTTCTTTGATGCTTCAATTTATTTTGAGATTGACTCCTCTTCTTATATCTCTTGACTTTCCTCAAAGCCAAGTCCAATCTTCATAAATGGAGATCTCTGTGTTTTTATAATATCATCCAACTCTTTTGAGATTTTTCTAAACTAATATATATATTATTATCAAAATTTTCAAGTCTCTTCCTTAGAATGATAGCTTCATGTTCTAGCCTTTTACATTCTAGCTCTTTTACCCTTAATTGTTCAGCCATACCTTCTTCAATTTTCCTTGCCTCTTCAACCTTAAATTTTAAGTCAGTGAGATCTTGTAGAAGTTTTGCCTTTGTTTTCTCATCCTCTTGAACTTGAGCCTTTAATTTTAAATTCTTCTTTCTAACCCTTTTTAATTCTCCAAGAGCAGCAATAAGTTCCTCCTCTATGTTAACCATGGTTTCTTCTTCATTTTTGAATATTTCTCTTTTTATAGATATTTGATAACATGAACATATTCATTCTTATGTTCTTGGTATTTGACAATAGAAGCATCTTCATTCTATTATATGGTCATATATAGGATTTTTTCCTTTTCACTATCGAAGAAGCTTTCATCACTTTCACTGGAAGTACTGCTTTCTTCTTCAACATAAAAAATCTTCCTGTGCCTTTGAAAAATCTTCTTCTCATGCTTGCCTTGACCATGCCTATTTTTATTTTCATAATAAAACTTTATTTCCTTATTTTTCTTGTAATCCTTTTCTTCTTCACTGCTACTACCTTTATTTTGTGGATAATTAGCTGCATAGTTACTAATGTTACCACAACTAAAACATTTCACAGTCTGCATACTTTTGTATTTTATTGGACCCTTTTTATTTCTTCTCACAATGTTAGCCTCTTCTTCACTACATGATTCATCACTTGATTCTTGTTTTTTATTCTTTTCATTCTTTGAAGCTTTGAATGTTGCCTCTATTTTTGATATTTGTTCTTTTTTTGTCCTCATTTCATAGGTTGTGAGAATTCCATGTAACTCATCCATGCTTAAATTTTTGAGATCCTTCATCTCTTCTATTACTAAAACCTTTGCATCATACCTCATATGGAGTGACCTCAATATTTTTTGAACAATAGTAGATTCCTCAATATTTTCTCCAAGTCCACAAATAGTGTTGACAACCTCATCAACACGAAGTAGATACATAACAATATATTCATCATATTTCATCTTCAAGTCTTCAAGCTTCCTTCTATGTGTTTTAAGTTTTGCCATATTTACCTTCTCATATCCTTCATATGTTCTCTATAACTTATCCCACATTTATTTTGCTGAAGTACACTGCATGACTTTCACAAATTTTGATTCACATAACCCACTCAAAATTACATTCATTGCCTTGGCATTATCTTCATATGGTTTTTTACCACTTAATCTATAGGAGGAGTTGTTGATGGTGTGAATCCATTTTCAATGGATTGCCATGTATCATATCCACGTACCATAAAATAAGTCTTCATCCTTACACTCCAGAAAGTATAGTTAGTCCCATAAAAAAATGAAGCCTTATATGATGAAAACCCTTCCTTATGATCCATGTGTGTTCTTGTAAGATTTTACTTCAAGCTATTAGGCTTTCACGAAGGATCCCGTTCTGATACCAATTTAATAACACAAGATTATACTAAGAGGGGAGTGAACAATATAAGATAATTATTTTTACTTTTCTTTCCCGAGAAGTATTATCCAATATTATCAATTGCAATAATGAAACAATGCACAAATCATTACCCACATAAGAGACATAAATTTAATGTGCTTCACCCAATGTGGGCTACATCCATGGATAAAATATTTCTAATAAATTTTCACAACAAGTCTCTTGGGAACCAATTCCATATTACAATGTTTATGGGCACCAACCCAAAGGAGACACCAATTCCATATGCTTAAGTTCATGGGCCTCTGTCCATAGGAGACACCAATTCTCTTTGCTCTGGTTCATGTACTTCTATCCATAGGAGACACCAATATCCTTTGCTCTTGTTCATGGACCTCTATCCATAGGAGACACCAATATCATTTAATCTAGTTCGTGGACCTCTATCCATAGGAGACACCAATCCCCTTTTCTTTGTTTTATGGACCTCTATCCATAGGAGAAACCAATACCATTTGCTCTAGTTCATGGACCTCTCTCCATAAGAGATACCAATCCCTTTGCTCTGGTTCATGGACCTCTATCTATAGGAGACACCAATCCCCTTTACTCTAGTTTTTAGACCTCTATCTATAGGAGACACCAATCCCCTTTTCTCAAATCTGCTTCAATCCTACTCACAAGGCTTGTACTCACAAGGATTTCTCAAATTTTCTCACTAATAACTTCTCAAATCTTCTCCAAGCAAACACACAAGGCTTGCTCAAATATGCTCATCAAACTACTCAAATATACTCCAAGCCTTCTCACAAGGCTTGCTCAAATATGCTCACCAAAACATGCTCAAATCTGCTCTAAGCCTACACACAAGGCTTGCTCAAATATGCTCACCAAAATATACTCAAATATACCTCAAACCTGCTCATACAACCTGCACAGATCTGCCTCAAACCTGCTCAAATATACCTCAAACAAACTTGCTCAAATCTGCTCTACAATCCTACACAAATCACTGCTCAAACCTGCTCACAAATCCTACTCATAAACTATGCTCAATCCTCACAAAACCTGCTTAACCATTTCTATTTTTTCATAGAAACCATTGCGTATATTTTTCCCAAAAGTGCTTTCTTTGACTAAAGTAATTCATACATATTCTACCAAAAATTATTTTTCTTCATGAACATATAGAGAATGATATACATTACAAATACTCAATATGTTCTTCTCACTTCATTAAGTCTATCACTTTCACATGTCTCACATTCATTGAATTCAAAAGGATACTCTAGTCTATCACTTGATAGTTGACCTTCTTATGTACTTCCAAAATCAATCAAAACCAATGTACATACTTGCTTCACAAAACTGGTCTATAGCCCTTGCAAATTTATTCCCAATATCACTTGAAACTAATGCTTATATTTGCTTCACAATATTGGTCTATAACCCTTGCAAGTTCATTCCCAATATAACTCAAATGCACAAATTTTCTCTCAAACCCTTGCTTGTATATTTTCAAATTTATTCAACAATAATGCACAACTTTGTTCTCAAACCCTAGCACATATAATTTTAATTTCTTTCAACAATAATTCTTTGTTTGCTTCCTCTTTGATACTACCACTTCTCAAATTATAGGTCTTAATATCTTCTTCAAATACCTTCTTTGATGCTTCTATTTATTTTGAGATTGACTTCTCTTCTTGTACCTCTTGACTTTACTCAAAGCCAAGTCCAGTCTTTGTAAATGGAGATCTCTGTGTTTTGATAATATCATCCAAATATTTTGAGATTTTCCTAAACTGATATATCTTATTATCAAAATTTTCAAGTCTCTTCCTAAGAATGATAGCTTCGTGTTCTAGTCTTTCACATTCTAGCTCTTTTGCCCTTAACTGTTCAACCATACCTTCTTCAAATTTCCTTGCCTCTTCAACCTTAAATTTTAAGTTAGTGAGATCTTGTAGAATTTTTACCTTTGTTTTCTCATCCTCTTGAACTTGAGCCTTTAATTATAAATCCTTATTTATAACCCTTTTTAATTCTCCAAGAGCAGCAATAAGTTCCTCCTCTATGTTAACCATGGTTTCTTCTTCATTTTTTGAATCTTTTTCTTTTTCTAGATCTTTGATAACATGAGCATCTTCATTCTATTTTTGGTTTTTGAAAATAGGAGCATCTTCATTCTCTTCTATGGCCAAAAATAGGATGTCTTCCTTTTCACTATCAAAGAAGCTTTCATCACTTTCACTGGAAGTACTACTTTATCCTTCAACATAAAAAATCTTCTTGTGCCTTTGTAAAATATTCTTCTCATGGTTGCCTTGACCATGCCTATTTTTATTTTCATAATAAAAATTTATTTCCTTATTTTTCTTGTAATATTTTTCTTCTTCACTGCTGCTACCTCTATTTTGTGGATAATTCATTGCATAGTGACTAATGTTACCACAACTAAATATTTCATAGTCTGCATACTTTTGTATTTTCTTTGACCCTTTTTATTTCTTCTCACAAAGTTAGCCTCTTCTTCACTGCTTGATTAATCACTTGATTCTTGTTATTTATTATTTTCCTTATTTGAAGCTTTGAATGTTGCCTCTCTTTTTGATGTTTATTATTTTTTGTCCTCATTTCATAAGCTATGAGAATTCCATGTAACTCATCCATGCTTAAAGTTTTGAGATCCTTCATCTCTTCTATTACTAAAACCTTTGCATCATACCTCATATAGAGTGACCTAAATATTTTTTGAACAATAGTATATTCCTCAATATTTTCTCCAAGTCCACGAATAGTGTTGACAACCTCATTAACATAAAGTAGATACATAGAAATATATTCATCATATTTTGCCCAGTGGTGTGGCAAAATAGTCCACATGAGGTTCAAAAAATGCTTGGGAGCTCTACAAGTGTGTTAGGGCAAAATTATTTTATTGATAGATGGTAGGCAACATAAGAGCTTTTGACAAAGGGTGTTAGAATCGCAAGCAGATGGTGTACATAATTCAATGCACGACCACCCAAGATCTGATGTAGATCTATTGTAGAACACACCCAGGTTAGATATGGTGCTGATCTGATATAGACTATCCTCCATGTTAGTTAAACACTAAAATAAAAATAGAAGCATGGTAGACATCGCCAACCAATCGAATCTATGCAAAACTTAGTACCGCAAGGTCAAATTTCAAGCTTCAATCTAGGCTAACTTTGGAAAGAGCACTAATAATGTGCAAAAGAGAAGCACCACAAAATGTTGTCATGAAATTGACAACAAAATTGTCCCCTTAAAAATTTGTCGAGGAAAAATTGCTCAGTAACATTTTGCAAAAAATTATGATAATTATTTTTTGTCAAAAAATCGTCATTAACAATTGCAAGAAAGTCATTAGAATTTTTTTGCAGAAAATTGACGAGGGGAAAGAGAGGGAATTTCCATGAGGAAAATTCCCCCTCACCAGTTAGGAGCCACGATGATTTGGTGTTCGAAGTGTCGAATCTTGAAGAACACAAGCTTATACTGAGAGGGGGGGGGGGGTGAACAGTATAAGACCTCTTTTTACTTTTTCCATTATACTTCAAAATTGTAAAGCAATATACCCAAAGCAATATCAAAGAAATGCACAATATCATCCACAAAGTGATACCAATTTTAACGTGGTTCACCCAAAATGGCTGGGCTACGTCCACAAAACTTTTCTCTAAAAGTTATCTCAAAGTTCTTTGGGAAACCTTCCCAATTACAATGTTTATGAGCCTCGACCCAAAGGAGATACCTTCCCCCAATCTAAATTTATGAGCCTCTGCTAAAAGGAGATACCTTCCCCTCTAATCTGGATATGATCCCTCAGAAGATCAACTGTCTCTACCTCTTGCCAGCATGTGGAACTCCTTTCCATCGAAGACCTCATGTCCTCAATGCTTAGCCTAAGAGACCTCTGCCTTCTATGATCACGTCCACAACAGCTCAACAACTTGTACCAAACATAGTCAGTTGGTCTAGTACAAGTCTTCCTCTGTCTGTCAGATATGTCCAACACTTGAACAAATTAATCCTCTACACACAAGCCTTCTCAAAGACTTGCCAAATCTGTCCTTAGGTTCTTATCAAAGAACCAGTGCTCCTATGTCCTCAAGTTCTCTGATAGAACTTTCAAAAATTAGCTTACAAGTCCTATGCTAGGACTTTTCCAAATCTGCTCACAAGTCCCCACCGAAACCTGTCCAAAATTTCTCACAAGTCCCCATCGAAACCTGTCCAAAACTGCTCACAAGTCCCCACCGAAACCTGTCCAAATCAGCTCACAAGTTCATCAAGAAAAACTTGCTTAGCATGAACCCACAAAGAGAATTGTTAGAGACCCAATGTGATTCATCAACCTCATAGAAGCATAAAGAGAATTTTTAGAGACTCAATATGTTCTATACTTAACTCCCAATCTCAATCTCAAATCTTATAGAAACATAAAGAGAATTGTTAGAGACTCAATATGTTCTATACTTAACTCCCAATATCAATCTCAACTCAATCTCAATCTCAAAAGAATAAGATAGATGTAGTATGCTTTTTTTTCAAGAACATGAAACCCCAACAATTGCCAACTATGCAAAGAATCACATAACAATGATACTCATGTTATTTTCACCATCAATTAGGGTTTCAACAACAATGCTCATCAAACAAGGTTTAGTCAACCAACACCATTCAACTCAACATCAACCTTGAAGCATTCAACCAATCATCACAAGAAAAGGAAACAAGTAGAAATCCTTTTCCCTCCAAAGATATTTGAACAAAACAACCACCAACACAATATCACCAAATGCAAAGAATAACTTGCTCAAATCAACTCAATGGAGTAAGCCCAATATCATGAATCAAGTAAAGCAATAACTTGATCAAACAACCTCTATGGAAGCAACTCAACCATCAAACTCAAAACAGCCAACCAAGGGTTCCACCAACTCAATGCAAGTAGCTAGACTCACAAATATAAACCCTAGTGCACAAAGCTTTCACTATCTCAAACCAAAAATTATGCATTCACCAAAAACTCTCCTTAAGGATAACAATGCATAAGTAGTCTTCAACAAACCAGAAAATAGGATTTACACCTAGCCAAAGGATACCTAGTAGAATACCTTTTCACTCCAACCTTATTTCAGAAAACATACACCAATCATACTCATAAGAAGAATGTGCCCATACCTTATTGTAGTAGAAGATAATCGAACCTTCAAGCTGTCACCACACACAACTCTCAAACTTCCAACCAAGTTAGAGTTAGAATAAAAAGAAATGAGCAATAATATAAACTTCATTTATTACACCTTTTAGCTCCAGTTCTTTAAACACAACCACCATAACATGCCAATAAATCAACAATCACAGACTCACACCTTATTACTCCACATAAGCATTAAACATCAATAAAATAATGTCAAAGAAAAATATGACAACTTAACCTTATACCTCCATCAATTATATTTTCCAAGTCAACTCAAAATACTCCAAGCAAATAATAAAAGATATACCTTGGCCAACCTTAGTTCTCCAACCTTTGGAGAAAATGAATAACACCACCACAAATGCTAAAGCACTTTCATTGCTGCTATCCTCGTGCATCACGACCAAGACGAAATTGCCCACAACATGGGTCAAACTTGGCACCTTTGCCCAATGCTTCTTCACTCAACACACCACCACCATTGGAGCACAAGTGCCCAATGAAAAATATAATGTAATCCTATGTGTTGTCTTCCTTTAATCGCCAAGGATTTGAAAACGTAAACGTTTTCCTCAAGCCACCACCATCATCATGAGAGCTGTCCAAATACGTAACTCCAAAAAAACATAGTTTGCAATCTTATCAAATGTTAGAGAAACGCAATCTTCCGGACGTCAAGCACAAGAAAATCTTGGGCAATTCAATATGGATGGACAACGAAATACAGCAAAAAACATCGCTTTTTCGGAGGACACAAAGCTACAAAATTGCATCGATCGATGGTCCCTTTACTTTAGAAAATCATCCCCACTTATATAGCCATTTCTCCTTAATTGTTTGACGTCGGCGCTCCTCCAACGATGGCAACACGTCGGCGAATGAATTCTTTATGTGCATCGCTTAAGGGTTAAAAGACCCTTTAATAATAATTAAAATAATAATAATTATTATTTTATTAATAATAAATTAAACTTAGACCTTTGTCAAAGGTTTGAGTTAATTTAATTATTAATAATAAACATGGACCTTTAAGGTTTTTCAAGAAGTAAAAACCTTTGCATTAAGTTAATCTTGGTTTTAATAAAAACCCTTAATGAGTCCAAATGGTTTTAAGAAAAACCTTTAACCTTGTCACCATGGTTTTAATAAAAACCCTTTAACATTATGAAGCTTCTCAAGATATTTTTGACATCACACTCTTTTTGATATCAACACAAAAATGCCTTTTGACATCAATGACAACTTATACACTTGAGCAAAGGCAATGTACCCAAAGTACCCAAAATTGCCAACAATCTCCCCCTTTGTCATTGATGGCAAACCTTTATCGAAAACACTTCTCAAGAGCCAAAACCGAAACCAACTGTGCTAACAACTGAGAGACTGTGCCCACAACCGAGAATCTTCCTTTGAAGTTTTGCTCCCCCTGACTTGAAGCTTTCCTCTTCACTTTGAAGCTCTCCCCCTTACTCATATCTCTTCCCCTTTGTCATCAATGGCAAAGGGCCACCTTTGGGGCTCGGGACTAAGAATGAGCCTCTTAGCTTAGTCCCTCCCCCACCTCCTGATGAGGTGATTAATTTTGGGGTGGGAGTAAAACTCCCATTAGGCACTGATCATCATCAGCGTCTATAACTTCCTTTTCTGGCCTTCTCTTGAAATCTTTGTCCATATTCTTGTTCTTGTCACTGTTCTTGTTCTTGTTTTCATCCCTATTCTTGTCCATGCCTTGATCCTTGGACCTAATTGTAGACACCAAAACAGCACCCATCCGATTAAGTGACTACAAACACTGATCGCGTTGACACACACAGCTTTCAGGGCAGCCCTCAGAGGTCAAACAGTGGTCCTGACCACTCACACAGCAGTTTAGAAGGTCAAAAAATGAGCAGAGCAAAGTTGGTCACAAACTACAAGCTTCAAATCCTAAACAAGCCTTCAATCTAAAGTGAGCCTTTAACAAAATGCAACCTTCAAACTTCAAGCCTTTAACAAACTGCAACCTTCAAACTTCAAGTCTTAAGCAAACTGCAAAACTTTAAGGCAAACCTAGCAAAAAGGGGAACCTTGGCCTTAGACGTCGCGAAATCGTGACATCGCGATTTCGTGATGTCGCGAAATCGCGACGTCGCGATTTCGTGACGTCGCGAAATCGCGACGTCGTGATTTCGCGACGTCACGAAATCGTGACGTCGTGATTTCGCGCGTCGCGATTTCACGCGTCACGAAATCATGACACCTTTGGCCCCGAGGGGAGCCTCGGCCAAAGGTGTCGCGATATCGCGACGTGCAATATCGTGACACCTTTGGCACCGAGGGGAGCCTCGGCCAAAGGTGTCACGATATCGCGCGTCGCGATATCACGACACCTTTGGCCCAGAGGGGAGCCTCGGCCAAGGTGTCGCGATATCGCGCGTCGCGATATCACGACACCTTTGGCCCAGAGGGGAGCCTCGGCCAAAGGTGTCGCGATATCGCGCGTCGCGATATCGCAACACCTTTGGCCCCGAGGGGAGCCTCGGCCAAAGGTGTCGCGATATCGCGACACCTTTGGCCCGGAGGGGAGCCTCGGCCAAAGGTGTCATGACATCGCGCGTCGCGATATCATGACACCTTTGGCCCAGAAGGGGAACCTCGGTCGAAGTGTCGCGATATCGTGACGTCGCGATATCGCGACACTTCGGCAGCAAACACTTCTCTTTTCAAAGGCAACACTTAACCAGTCAGAGACGGACTTCGATGTGGCTGCCACGTGGAAGGTGTGGCTGCCACGTGGCACCCCTATGTGCCCCTTTTCAAAGAGACCCCGTGGGTCTATAGAATGGTGGATTCGACCAATCAGAGGCGACACGTCATCATTCAAGGCAGACCTTTAATCTGTCAAAAGCAATTTAAAGTGGATTTTAACTAAGCGACGGACTTCACCAACTGCAATAATGAGACGAGCAGTCTCAACAACAAATCCGGTCCGAGGCCATGCCTCATAACTGCTGATGTGAGTTCCTAGCGATAATCTGAATGCGAGCCATGTCTCATAATCATCTGACAACGGTCAAATCTCAGCGGCGCCTGCGGACTTAGGGTTTTGACGTTAATATTTTAGAGGCGAAATCCTCTATAAAAACTAGCTCAATGCAATGTAAAAAAGAGGAGGACAAAGCATTTTAAAAACACAACGAAGTGCTGCTCATCCAGAGACCCGATCATATTCCTTTCGGATTCAATCTTCTGCACCTGTAATCTCTTTCTGAAGAGAGGTTATTGATGGTTGTTTGAAGGCGAACCCAGACAGTAATACCCGACAGTGGATCACTATATCCCACTAATTTGCCGACAACACCACAGTCTTAGATTTTGAGCCCATCCCTAGTGGATTGGCATCGAAACTAAGTTCTAACGAGGGTGGCCCGCTTGGGCACCCCACGTCTTTTGCTAGTTTTATTTCGATTCATTCTATATCACGCGTTTATCTTGTGTTTTATTGTATGTTGTTACATAGTTTACGACATGGAGTTTAGGAAATATATATCACGTATTGCCATATTTAAATAGTTTTTCGAATATGTATCGTCGTACTATTGAGGCTTTGGCTCATTCTGTATTTAATCACGTATTTTAAATATTATCTTGCATTACTTTTCTCGAATGTTTATTTGGGCAGCCTGAGTTGTTTTATTCAAATATTTAATCAATCTTTGCACGTATTTCTTTTAAACACTTTATCCTTTAGTCATAGGTGCTACTAAACAGTTTATTGTTTCTTTGAATGCAAGAAGAATAGCAGGAGCAAAGATTCATCAACAACCAGCGGTGGCAACATTTTAGCCCGCCCGTTTCAAATGTGGGCATGCGGAAGGAAATCACTATCCATTTGTTATAACTGAGAATATGTCATTGAGGAGACTATATGTAACCGAGTCAGAATCTTATTAATAAAAAAAAAGGGCTGTGCTCCTGCTTTTTAATTTATCTGTGTCATTTCATGCATCAAGCTAGTTGTTTTCATTATAATCTCAGTATTTTTTATTTCGGAATCTCATGCTTTCAATGGCGATCACGGTGGGACCGTTCCCAGATTTTTAAATCACAGAAACTAATCAGATTTGTTGTGTTTTAACAGGTACTTTTTTTAAAGCCGAAGGTCAGAAACAACAAATCCGGGCAGAAAGAGGTAACGGTTTTTAACTGTCCATGTCATTTTCTGTGAAATTTTTGTTTATTTTACTTGTTTAATCTTTTACTTTCGTTCTTTTTAATTATTAAAGAAAGGTAGAGAAATTTTTCAAATTTTTCTTGCTTTATTTAATTATTTTTTTATTTTTATTTATTTATATTAATAATTTTTAATTATTAAAGAAAGGTAGAGAAATTTTCCGTAAATTTTTCTT
Source organism: Wollemia nobilis (assembly GCA_028583015.1). Classification (NCBI taxonomy): domain Eukaryota; kingdom Viridiplantae; phylum Streptophyta; class Pinopsida; order Araucariales; family Araucariaceae; genus Wollemia; species Wollemia nobilis. The sequence goes on along the minus strand of JAQPPZ010000440.1, from coordinate 6,013,071 downwards.
GCTTTAAAAAAAAAAAAAAATATATATTTTATTATATTTTTACTTGCTGTTTTTCGGTTTGTAGTGTTTCTTGTGTTGGTGCATAGGGAAAGTTTCTTTTTGTTGCTCGTTTCATTTTTATTAAATAAAAAATGAACTCCACACACTGCACGTGGTAAATTAAACCAAGGAGCTGGTCGTAAAACCCCAGCCCTTGAGCAAGACCAACGGTGGGTTCATCACCACCTTGGCTTAGCTTTGCATCCATTTCCCCGATTGTCACTATTGTTAGACGTAAATCCTGACGAAAGTTGACCGAGTGTTGCTTGGGGTGATTCCCATGCACGCGAGGATAAGTCTTCTATGGTAGGTGTCATTAACAGGACAATCCCCCCTTCCGTACCGCCTATGTTCCACGTACCATCTGCTCTCACGTACCTATAGTTTCCCTCTCGTAAGGGCGGGTATATAGAGAGGTTGGTATATCGGTCCGACAATGGTATATTGAAGGGGCGACCATTTATGGGAGTCATATGAGCCAACATTATGCATTTAAACGTTCTTCAAAAATTGCAAAAACAAAACAAAACATCAAAATGCACTAAACCAGTTTAGGACACACTATCAATCCTTAAAAGAGATAATCACGGTTTTGTGTATGTGTGTGTTCATTTCTGCTTAGTGTAAACAAAAAGACAAATCATCATAAATGAGATAAAAATCTGCTTAGATAGTAGAGAAGCACCACAATGGTGTACACCCGTAGCCAAGCCCAATCAAGGGCGGACGCTACGAAAGGTGCACAAAGAGAGGGCACTAGTCGCCTTCGCTTTAGCCCCAAGGATTTGGTCATACCACCTTGGCGGCCTGACACACAAAGCAGTCCCCTCCGTGCCCCGACGGAACGGGACTATAGAGGCACCTCTTCGAGGAGCACTCCTGTCCAGCATAACACTCAGCACACACCCTTCCATGAGGGGTATAGTCATAGGAGAGCTCCCTTAGATGCTCGCTATGAGCGGTCACCACGCGATGAAGCGCTAGGTCAACATAGGGTTCAACGGGAGGAACCACATCATTACACTATCCCTCCTTCACCCCCTCTAGTTGTCAGGACTACAAAGACAAATCCAGAGCACAAGGCTCCTCAGGCGGGGCGGGCCAACTCCACCCGTCCCCTTTTCACTTATGAAAGAGAGCACGAGGAAAACCCTTACCTTCCTCAAAAACAATATACATCACGGGAGCAATACGCCTCCGCACCTGCTAGATATCATGGTCACACACTGAGGCCAGAGCCTCGGATAAATGCTGCTACCCCCAACAGAGGGAGGCTGCCTATAGATATCTTGGATCACTATGACCAAGATAGATATCTAGGAGAGGCATCTAGGCCTTCTAAACATGAGGCGGTGAGACCAACTATCTTAGAATCTGTCAAGCATTTCGCACACCGGATGCAACTCACGCAACTTGAGCTAGAATGACAATAGTTAGAGCAATGGTATCTTCTAAATAAAGAGCACCTTCAGCACCAGAAGGATGAGTTGTTCCAACACACTATGCAGGAGAAGACTCCAACCCCTCACACGCATAAGACAAAACATTTTGAGGGGCACAACCCATGGGGGCGAGACATGTCATCGCGACCTCATCAAACGCTACCCCCAACACCTCCCAGACAGGAGCGGGAGGCTACTCTCCCGATTCCTCGAAGCACCCCCCACACCTCCTAGACATGAGCGGGAGGCCACTCCTATAACCAATGACGGGTGCCTTCCTCAAACATCCACCCAGGTTTATGAGCCACCCTTAGAAATTCATCAAGAAGCCTCTAAGGAATCAGAGCAAGAAGAAGAGCGGGATGAAATGCCCTATCAAGGCATGGGGGGTGCCATCTGGCCACCCCTCCATAAGCCCCAAGTTCCTCAACAAGAACCAATCAAAGAGGAGGAGCTCAAATCTCCCGATACATGCAAAGTGCTAGAGCACTTAGAGTCGGTAGAGACCAAGATTTTGGAGCTCCCAAGGCCCAACTTACATGAGGCTCTTTTCGAAGAGGATCAACCTTTAACCATAGGGCTACCTGATGATGCAGTCCTCCATGTCTCGGAATCTCTAGATTCTGATGAGCTATACTCACTGGTCGAAGGTGAGGATGAAACAGAGATAGCCCACAACAATCACATGCGACAACATCGACATCCTATAAATATCGATGAAGCATGTCAGCAGATAAACATAATACTAGGGCATGAGTGGCGCGTTAACCCACCACAGTGGGACCAAGCATTACATCCGACACTTTGGGCACACAAAGATCAATTTCAACCCAGAGACCTCATAGCAACATCAATATCGAGGGTAGACCCTGTCCTCCTATCCATGCATAGGGCCGATCCATTCATGCCAATCCCTCCAGAGCCAGATCCGGAGTGCAAAGACCATCAAGCTAGGGGTACCTCTATCCCTTGAAGAGCCATAGTCCAAATCCCAAAAATGCTCCAAGGATTCTTGCAATCGCTTGGTCAATCCCAAAAGGCTCCAAGGATTCTCGCAATCACTTGGTCACTCCCAAAAGGCTCCAAGGATTCTTGCAATCGCTTGGTCAATCCCAAAATGCTCCAAGGATTCTTGAAATCACTTGGTCAATCCCAAAATGCTCCAAGGATTCTTGCAATCACTTGGTCAATCCCAAAAGGCTCCAAGGATTCTTGAAATCACTTGGTCAATCCCAAAATGCTCCAAGGATTCTTGAAATCACTTGGTCAATCCCAAAATGCTCCAAGGATTCTTGCAATCGCTTGGTCAATCCCAAAATGCTCCAAGGATTCTTGCAATCGCTTGGTCAATCCCAAAAGGCTCCAAGGATTCTTGCAATCGCTTGGTCAATCCCAAAATGCTCCAAGGATTCTTGCAAATCGCTTGGTCAATCCCAAAAGGCTCCAAGGATTCTTGTAATCGCTTGGTCAATCCCAAAATGCTCCAAGGATTCTTGAAAACCACTTGGTCAATCCCAAAATGCTCCAAGGATTCTCAATCCTTGGTCAATCTCAAAATGCTCCAAGGATTCTTGCAATCACTTGGTCAATCCCAAAATGCTCCAAGGATTCTTGCAATCGCTTGGTCAATCCCAAAAGGCTCCCTGGTCACCCAAGCAGATCTAACTTGGTCAAATCCCAAAAATGCTCCAAGGATTCTGGTCAATCCCAAAAATGCTCCAAGGATTCATTGCAATCCTTGGTCAATCCCAAAAAGGGATTCTTGCAATCGCTTGGTCAATCCCAAAAGGCTCCAAGGATTCCTGCAATCGCTTGGTCAATCCCAAAATGCTCCAAGGATTTCCACAATCGCTTGGTCAAAAATCATCAAAAATCATCAAAAAACAACAAAAATTTGCATCTCATTTCTAGGCATACTCAAATTCATCAATAAGAGAGTTCTTCTCGCACTTCATCTTCATATTCACAAAAATCAATCCATCAAAAATACAAAAATACATAGCTGCATTAAAGCATTGCATCCATACATTGCATATTTGTGGTCATACGGGTCAAAGGCACCATAGGCTGTAATTGCTCTGCTAGTCCATCTTGTTCCACACTGTTCCATTTTCCAAAAACAACAAAAACACCATGCATTGCTTTTACCACACTAGAGTCGGTGGTCTTTTAATGTATCAAGGATTTTCGTGATTCAGTCATCATTTTGCTCTTTAGCCATGTAATGTATCAAGTCGGACAGATTTTACGAAGGTAGAGTTACACTTGAAATACACCTTGTTACGTAACATCCCAACACAAATTAAAACACATAAAAATTCCCAAGTTGTGTGAACGAAAGATGAAACCTGCACAGTAATCCAGGTCACCATAAGCGAAACGGTTATCTTGCTCATCCCCCCGTGCGAATGACCCCAAGAATGCTGAGAGTTGGCAAAAGGACAAGCATCCTCCCTACCCAATTCCCTAAGAATCCCAAAGTTCTAAATAGTTGCAAAACATCAAAAATTTGCAAGCGTCAAAACATCCAAAAATTTGACATCCTACGAGTGCACACATCAAAAGGCACAAACAATAGTGATTATCGTCACTCCATATCCCCAATCCCTTGCTCAAAAGAAAAACAAATCAAAATAAACAGTGATCTTATCACTACAAATGAGCAAGTATCCCAATACAATTGAAGAAAAGAAGGGAGTTGAACTTGAATCCCTGGAACTCTCAGCATTCTAACAGGTCATGAGGCAAGCCTCAGTACCGGTTTGGTTGATAGCCTATCGGTCACTGGCGGTAAACCTCTCGCATGACGATATATCTATCACATTAACTTGTGTACAGATCAATATTTGCATGTGGATGAGCTAGCTTATGGTATCCTGGATAACACCGCAGATTAATCTAACTAAATACAACAAAGGAGTTAGTGGAGCTAATTAGGTGATCCTCAGTACGAGTTCGGTTGAAAGCCCATCTGGCACTGGCGGTATCCTGACAAATACCACATAAATGAACTCAATTGCACACACAGGGATGTGAAATAGCTTGGTCAAAAACAAGTCCGATTCATACCTTGTTCAAAAGTCTTGTAAGATAAAGTACAATCATGGCTAGTAAGTTAAAATCGTCTGAGTCTCAGAAAACCTTAGCTACATTTCTAAACCAATTGCGCTACTTTTCATCCTTACAATACCATCAAAAAAAAGAAAAACCACATGTATACATACAAAGTCATGCATCACAACAATCGCCTCAAAACAAAATAATAGAGTTCTAAACAGTCTATGGTGCCATAGCCAAACACCACAAAGTCCATCCATCCATTTCATTTCTGCATATCACATACATTTGCATTCATCACAACATATGCATCCATCAAATATAAAGTAGCATGCATCCATCAACATCAATCATTGTGCATAAAATCATGACATATACACAAAGAAAGAAAATCAAAGCAACAAAAACATCACAAAAATGCAACACAAAAACATAGCAATAAGCATTGCCAGACACAAGTGCTCTTGCACTTAACCTCTTGGCATAAAAAAAATCGATGTCGGGGCTCAAATTGTCACTCTCCTACTTCCCCAAGAAGGCTACCATAGCCGGACCGCTCCACGGGAAGATGGGTTTTTGATGATTTCACCCCATTATGGCATCACCAAAAGGGTTAACACCCACCAAAAATAGGTCCAAATGTCGGGAAATTGCACGTGCTTAAATGGTAAAACATCTAAAGGCACCCTAACCTAAGTCATCTTGGGTCAAGCGACTCGTCGCTTTTCTCACGAAGGTCATTCCCTCATCGATTCGTCGCTTGAGGGGGTAGTCACACTTAGTCACCAATCAACAAGCACACACCCAATCAAGGCAATGACATGCATTCAAAGAATCATTGACAAAGACAATCACGCTCCTGCTTGGGGCAATAAACAAGCAATCATTAAATTGATCAAACACTTGGCATTCCCGAAGCATGAACACAAGGTTCCCCCTGTGGACAAAAGGTTACGCCCTTTGCCTAATCATGACTGATCAATGTCCAAGCTCAAGTCACACCTCACCAAAATAGGTTAACACTTGAAATCAAATTCCTTAGCTCATCAGAAGCAAGGATTCAAGAATGCATGCCCTTTCCATACTTGGGGCATCAAAATTTGGTTAGGTTACCAAGAAACCCTAATCATTAGTGCTTTGGTCATCTATTTTTGCTCAGCACTGCGTCACCCGCAGCGCTTCCCAAAAAGGGGCATCTATAGACACCAAAACAGCACCAATCCGATTAAGTGACTACAAACACTGATCGCATTGACATACACAACTTTCAGGGCAGCCCTCAGAGGTCAAAAAGTGGTCCTAGCCACTCACACACCAGTTTAGAAGGTCAGAAAATGAGCAGAGCAAAGTTGGTCACAAACTGCAAGCTTCAAATCCTAAACAAGCCTTCAATCTAAAGTGAGCCTTTAACAAATTGCAACCTTCAAACTTCAAGCCTTTAACAAACTACAACCTTCAAACTTCAAGTCTTAAGCAAACTACAAAACTTTAAGGCAAACCTAGCAAAAAGGGGAACCTTGGCCTTAGACGTCGCGAAATCGCGACGTCGCGATTTCGCGCGTCGTGAAATCGTGACACCTTTGGCCCCGAGGGGAGCCTCGGCCAAAGGTGTCACGATATCGCGCGTCGCGATATCGCGACACCTTTGGCCCAGAGGGGAGCCTCGGAAAAAGGTGTCGCGATATCGCGCGTCGCGATATCGTGACACCTTTGGCCCCGAGGGGAACCTCGGCCAAAGGTGTCGCGATATCGCACGTCGCGTCGCAATATCGCGACGTATATCGCACGTCGCGATATCGCGACACCTTTGGCCCCGAGGGGAGCCTCGGCCAAAGGTGTCACGACATCGCACGTCACGATATCACGACACATTTGGCCCCGAGGGGAGCCTCGGCCATAGGTTTCGTGACATAACGCGTCGTGATATCGCGACACCTTTGGCCCGGAGGGGAGCCTCGGACGAAGTGTCGTGATATCGCGACGTCGCGATATCACGACACTTCGGCAGCAAACACTTCTCTTTTCAAAGGCAACACTTAACTAGTCAGAGACGGACTTCGGCGTGGCTGCCACATGGAAGGCATGGCCGCCACGTGGCACCCTTACGTGCCCCTTTTCAAAGAGACCCCGTGGGTCTATAGAACGATGGATTTGACCAATCAGAGGTGACACATCAGCATTCAAGGCAGACCTTTAATCAGTCAAAAGCAATTTAAAGCGGATTTTAACTAAGCGGCGGACTTCACCAACTGCAATAATGAGACGAACAATTTCAACAACAAATCCGGTCAGAGGCCATGCCTCATAACTGCTGATGTGAGTTCCTAGCGATAATCTAAATGCGAGCCATGTCTCATAATCATCTGACAACGGTCAAATCTCAATGGTGCCTGTGGACTTAGGGTTTTGACGTTAATATTTCAGAAGCGGAATCTTCTATAAAAACTAGCTTAATACAATGTAAAAAGAGGAGGACAAAGCATTTTAAACACACAACGAAGTGCTGCTCATCCAGAGACCCGATCATATTCCTTTCGGATTCAATCTTCTGCACCTGTAATCTCTTTCTGAAGAGAGGTTATTGATGGTTGTTTGAAGGCGAACCCAGACAGTAATACCCGACAGTGGATCACTATATCCCACTAATTTGCCGACAACACCACAGTCTTAGATTTTGAGCCCATCCCTAGTGGATTGGCGTCGAAACTAAGTTCTAACGAGGGCGTCCCGCTTGGGCACCCCATGTCTTTTGCTAGTTTTATTTCGATTCATTCTATATCATGCGTTTATCTTGTGTTTTATTGTATGTTGTTACATAGTTTACGACATGGAGTTTAGGAAATATATATCATGTATTGCCATATTTAAATAGTTTTTTGAATATGTATCGTCGTACTATTAAGGCTTTGGCTCATTCTGTATTTAATCATGTATCTTAAATATTATCCTGCATTACGTTTCTCGAATGTTTATTTGGGTAGCCTGAGTTGTTTTATTCAAATATTTAATCAATCTTTGCACGTATTTCTTTTAAACGCTTTATCCTTTAGTCACAGGTGCTACTAAACAGTTTATTGGTTCTTTGAATGCAGGAAGAACAGCAGGAGCAAGGATTCATCAGCAACCAGCGGTGGCAACATTTTAGCCCGCCCGTTTCAAATGTGGGCATGCGGAAGGAAATCACTATCCATTTGTTATAACTGAGAATATGTCATTGAGGAGACTATATGTAACCGAGTCAGAATCTTATTAATAAAAAAAAAGGGCTGTGCTCCTGCTTTTTAATTTATCTGTGTCATTTCATGCATCAAGCTAGTTGTTTTCATTATAATCTCAGTATTTTTTTCTTTCGAAATCTCATGCTTTCACTGATCATGCCACTGTTCCTGTTCCTGTATTCTAGAATTTCTGCTCTACATTGTCTGATTATGTGACCTTCATTGTTGCACTTGAAACACTTGATGATGTTGTTTCTCTGAGGTAAACCTAATCTTTGAATCCACCAGTTCTGACCAAACCTATTCTGACCAAACTTGTTCTGGCCAAACCTGTTCTGACCAAACCTGTTCTGACCAAACCTGTTCTTGTTATTTGCCTTGCAATAAACTGCCTTATGCCCAAAATATTGACAAGAGTAGCAATACCCTTGAAAGTAACTAGCACTTTTGAAACTGTCATTTACCTTCTTCACTTGAGCCATGCAATGTGAAGCCATGTGACCAAACCTGTGACAAGCAAAACATCTGCCTTGAAACTTTCCTTTAATTGACCTCTTAGGTTATGAAAACTTCTTCTTCTCATTCTAAATTCTATTTTCTATTTCTGTGCATCTATCATTCAAGGACTCCTTTTCTGAAGTACTTTCCTCATCAGAACTCTCTTCATTTTGGAGTCTCTTACTAGAATCTCCAACTTGTTCCTTGTGTGACTTAACAAAACCAAGGCCTATTTTATCTGTTGTCTTTCTTTGACCTTTGATGAGTGACTTAACCTTTTTGAAGCTATCTTGAAACCTGTAAAGCTTATCCTTGTACTCTTTAGTTTCCTCTTTCAAAGAAGCCATTTTCTGTTCTAACTCACTATACTCAAGAACCTTAGACTCTAACTCATCCTTGAGTTCTTGTGTCTTAGCTATAGAGAAGTCAAGACTTTCTATAAGATCATATCTCTCCATACAACATTCATCTAAATTATCCTTGAGTCTAGCATTCTTCTTTCTTTCCTTTTTCAAAGCACTAAGAGCACTAATAAGTTCACTTTCAAGATCCTTTATTTGATTGCTTTTTGAATCATCAAAGCCTTTTCCAGATTTCTTATCACTAGAGGTGCTACCCTTTTCAAAAACCATACAAGCATCTTCCTTATAGTTTTTTGAAACATCCTCATACATACTAGAAACCAAATCATTATTTGTGCAATCATCCTCAAGGTGACCAAAATTTCCACATCTAAGACATTTCATGATAATGAATCTATGTTTCGGTTCTTCCTCCTTTTCTGATATGAACAACATCTCATTTTCATTATCACTTGAAGAACTTTCAATATCACTACTAGAACACTTACTTGCTTTGTCTAGGTAGAAATTCTTCTTGTGCTTTTCAGAATCCTTGCTCTTAGAATCTTGTTTATCTTCATCACTTTCATTCTTGGAAATAGTACAGTTAGTAGCATAATGACCAAACTTTCCACAATTGAAACATCTTATATTTTTCATACTTTTGTGTTTTCTAGGAACTTGCCTTTCTTGCTGTAATATGCCTCTTCATCACTAGAAGACTCATCACTATCTTGAAGCCGTTTACCCTTGGATTTCTTGGTAGCCTTGAAATCTGCCTCTTTCTTGACATCAACCTTCACTTGAGTTCTCAACTCAAATGCTGCAAGTATACTATGGAGCTCATCATTTTTCAACTTATCCAAATCTTTAGCTTCCTCAATAGCAGAAATCTTTTCACTAAATCTATTAGGAAGAGATCTTAAAATCTTATCACAAACATCATTTTCAGCAAGCTCAAGACCTAAGTCTTTCATGGAGTTAACAACCTCATCCATACAAAGCATGTAGTCACTAATATTTTCATCATCATTCATCTTGATTTGTTCAAACATACCTTTGAAGTGTCTCAACTTGGCCTTTCTAACATTTGTATCACCTGTATGAACCACCTTCAACTGTTTCCACATTTCACTAGCTGTCTTGCAGTGAATCACTTTGGTGAGATCTGCTTTTTGTAAGCCTTTTAGGATTGCATTCATTGCTTTTGAATTGTTGTGATGTAGGAGCCTTTCTTCTTTAGTATTAGGACCATGTTCAGGAATAGTGTACTCATCTTCAATCACTTCCCAAACCTCATTCCCAAGTGCCATTAGATGATCCTTCATCCTTGCACTCCAAAGACCAAAATCTGACCCATCAAGAATAGGTGTTGTATTGCCACTTGAATGATCCATTGTGTTCTTTACTAGCTTTTCCTTCAAGCTGTTAAACTTTTCGAAGGCACTGGCTCTGATACCAATTGAAGAACACAAGCTTATACTGAGAGGGGGGTGAACAGTATAAGACCTCTTTTTACTTTTTCCTTTATACTTCAAAATAGTAAAGCAATATACCCAAAGCAATATCAAAGCAATGCACAATATCATCCACAAAGTGACACCAATTTTAACGTGGTTCACCCAGAATGGCTAGGCTACGTCCACAAAACTTTTCTCTAAAAGTTATCTCAAAGTTCTTTGGGAAACCTTCCCAATTACAATGTTTATGAGCCTCGGCCCAAAGGAGATACCTTCCCCCAATCTAAATTTATGAGCCTCTTCTCAAAGGAGATACCTTCCCTCTCGCTCTGGATATGATCCCTCAGAAGATCAACTGTCTCTACCTCTTGCCAGCACGTGGAACTCCTTTCCACCGAAGACCTCCTATCCTCAATGCTTAGCCTAAGAGACCTCTGCCTTCTATGATCACGTCCACAACAGCTCAGCAACCTGTACCAAACACAGTCAGTCGGTCTAGTACAAGTCTTCCTCTGTCTTTCAGATCTGTCCAACTCTTGAACAAATCAATCCTCTGCACACAAGCCTTCTCAAAGACTTGCCAAATCTGTCCTCAGGTTCTTCTCAAAGAACCAATGCTCCTCTGTCCTCAAGTTCTCTGATAGAACTCTCAAAAACTAGCTCACAAGTCCTCTGCTAGGACCTGTCCAAATCTGCTCACAAGTCCCCACTAGAACCTGTCCAAAACTCCCCACAAGACTCCAAACTATCCAAAACCTCAGCAAGCTCACCAAGAAAAACTTGCTTAGCATGAACCCACAAAGAGAATTGTTAGAGACCCAATGTGATTCATCAACCTCATAGAAGCATAAAGAGAATTGTTAGAGACTCAATATGTTCTATACTTAACTCCCAATATCAATATTAACTCCCAATATCAATCTCAACTCAATCTCAATCTCAAAAGAATAAGATAGATGTAGTATGCTTTTCTCAAGAACATGAAACACAACCCAACAATTGCCAACCATGCAATATCTCATATAACAATGATACTCATGTTCTTTCCACAACCAATATCTTTTCTCAACCAATTAGGGCTTTAACAACAATGCTTATAGACAAGGTTTAACCAACATCATTCAACTCAACATTAACCTTGAAGCATTCAACCAATCATCACAAGAAAAGGAAACAAGTAGAAATCCTTTTCCCTCCAAAGATATTTGAACAAAACAGCCACCAACACAATATCACCAAATGCAAAGAATAACTTGCTCAAATCAACTCAATGGAGTAAGCCCAATATCATGAATCAAGTAAAGCAATAACTTGATCAAACAACCTCTATGGAAGCAACTCAACCATCAAACTCAAAACAGCCAACCAAGGGTTCCACCAACTCAATGCAAGTAGCTAGACTCACAAATATAAACCCTAGTGCACAAAGCTTCCACTATCTCAAACCAAAAATTATGCATTCACCAAAAACTCTCCTTAAGGATAACAATGCATAAGTAGTCTTCAACAAACCAGAAAATAGGATTTACACCTAGCCAAAGGATACCTAGTAGAATACCTTTTCACTCCAACCTTATTTCAGAAAACATACACCAATCATACTCATAAGAAGAATGTGCCCATACCTTATTGGAGTAGAAGATAATTGAACCTTCAAGCTGTCACCACACACAACTCTCAAACTTCCAACCAAGTTAGGGTTAGAATAAAAAGAAATGAGCAATAATATAAACTTCCTTTATTACACCTTTTAGCTCCACTTCTTTAAACATCAATAAAATAATGTCAAAGCAAAATATGACAACTTAACCTTATACCTCCATCAATTATATTTGCCAAGTCAACTCAAAATACTCCAAGCAAATAATAAAAGATATACCTTGGCCAACCTTAGTTCTCCAACCTTTGGAGAAAATGAATAACACCACCACAAATGCTAAAGCGCTTTCATTGCTGCTATCCTCGTGCATCACGACCAAGACGAAATTGCCCACAACATGGGTCAAACTTGGCACCTCCGCCCAACGCTTCTTCACTCAACACACCACCACCATTGGAGCACAAGTGCCCAATGAAAAATATAATGTAATCCTATGTGTTGTCTTCCTTCAATCGCCAAGGATTTGAAAACGTAAACGTTTTCCTCAAGCCACCACCATCATCATGAGCGCTGTCCAAAAACGTAACTCCCAGAAAACATAGTTCGCAGTCTTATCAAATGTCAGAGAAACGCAATCTGCCGGACGTCAAGCGCAAGAAAATCTTGGGCAATTCAATATGGATGGACAACGAAATACAGCAAAAAACATCGCTTTTTCGGAGGACACAAAGCTACGAAATTGCATCGATCGATGGTACCATTACTTTAGAAAATCATCCCCACTTATATAGCCATTTCTCCTTAATTGTTTGACGTCGGCGCTCCTCCAACGATGGCAACACGTCGGCGAATGAATTCTTTATGTGCGTCGCTTAAGGGTTAAAAGACCCTTTAATAATAATTAAAATAATAATTATTATTATTTTATTAATAATAAATTAAACTTAGACCTTTGTCAAAGGTTTGAGTTAATTTAATTATTAATAATAAACATGGACCTTCAAGGTTTTTCAAGAAGTAAAAACCTTTGCATTAAGTTAAGCTTGGTTTTAATAAAAACCCTTAATGAGTCCAAATGGTTTTAAGAAAAACCTTTAACCTTGTCACCATGGTTTTAATAAAAACCCTTTAACATTATGAAGCTTCTCAAGATATTTTTGACATCACACTCTTTTTGATATCAACACAAAAATGCCTTTTGACATCAATGACAACTTATACACTTGAGCAAAGGCAATGTACCCAAAGTACCCAAAATTGCCAACAATCTCCCCCTTTGTCATTGATGGCAAACCTTTATTGAAAACACTTCTCAAGAGCCAAAACTGAAACCAACTGTGCTAACAACTGAGGATCTTCCTTTGAAGTTTTGATCCCCCGACTTGAAGCTTTCCTCTTCACTTTGAAGCTCTCCCC